>CM034298.1:600000-984844 GCA_019925795.1 Dendrobium chrysotoxum
AGCTTATTTATAGATTTTTGGAGGTTATATTTTAATCATAATCTCAAAAATCCCAAACTATAATGAACAATTTAGAAAAGTTCCCCGTAAGATTTCGTAGATTTTAAACCCACCAATTGAAAATTTTTAAGTCAGGAAAGCATAGTTAGTTGCATAGCCCTTGAACTAAACCAACTATTTCTAATGCACAATAGAAGTTTGGGAATGAAAAAGCATATAAAGGTGCTTCTTGGAGAAAAATTATTACCCATCCAATAAATAGCCTATGATGCACAAACAAGAATATAATGACATGAACATGACACGATACAGACACGAGATACATCAATTATTAAAAATATTAGACATGAAATTTTTGTGTTAAGAGTAGTTTTCACAATCAGATCTATTAGATATGATGGCAATGTTAAGAGTAGTTTTCACTTTATTATTTTCATAATAATTTATAACTAATTTCACAGTCAACTTACACCGTTTCAAATTGTAGTAGTAAGCTTCTTCCAACTCTTTGGCCTGTGCAGTAGCGAATCTCTTAAGAGTAAAACGATGCAGTCGCAGGAATATGGAAGTCTGTGGCAACATATTCGCTTGATTTGATCAATGAAGATGTTATTTATTTTCTGTTGCAGAGCCTGCTATTGAAAATTACACTTGTCTTGTATCTTTTTGATGGGTAAACGCTTATTTTCAACAGGTTAGTTTTATCTGCCACATGGTAGATTAAGCACTGGAGATTCAACAAAATTATTCCTCCATGATTTTGGAAGATTCATGATGTCAATAAATACATGTATTTTATCGATCATTAGGAACAATTCGATCTCTGTGCTTTTTATCATTTTTTTTTATTTGAAATTGGTGCCAGGCCAGATTTTAAGCTTTGTAATTAAAATCCATAGGGTGTCGCATCAGCAGAAATAAGAGCTGAAGCTCGCCATTGCAAATATCTTGCTGTGAAGGTAAAAAATAATAAGATTGATGTTGTTAAGATCCTCCAACTGTTATACGCTGCAGTTTCTGCTTGATCTCATCCATTTGCAGGGCCGACACTTAAATTTTCAAAAGAAGAGTGCTTTATTATGATCGAGTATAATTGATGTAGCACAATGAGGCCCAAACGAGAATATGCCAATTTTAAGTTTTTGTATGATTGTTATGTTATCATTTCATTATGTTTTTATTTTAATTTAAAAGTCTTTAAATGTCATGATCAAAAAATAAAAAGACTTTAGATTATAGTTTAGGATTATCTTTTTATTGTATGTCCATACATGACAGTATAGTAACTGTCAAGCACAAATACTTTAACCCGTAAAAAGATATTCATCTTATAAGGCTTGCTCAAGATACTCTCATTCAAGGGCTCGTTCAAGGCACTCGCCCTTAAGTACCTACCACTCTAAATCGGTACTTTCAAGAGATATCCTAAGCCACGTCAGAGATAGATAATCACGTGTGTGTACCTTTCAACCTAATTCATGTGTTTGTATCAATCTACAATTTCAAATCATGTATTATTTTTGTTGTGATTTGGTTCAGTTTTAGGTTATGTTGTTTCTTAGGTTCATCTTACATACTTCTAGTGTTATAAGTAGGAAAAATTATTACATGTGGCATCCGGATTCGTCCGGAGGCGAAACTGGACATGCCACGTCACCCGGGGCCCTATGCATCCGGGTGACGTGGTGTGTCCGGATTCACCTCCGGACAGTTTGGATACCGCACGTAATAATCTCTCTATAAGTAGAGGTTTGGATTCTCTGTAAAAGTAGGGAAAAGGAAATAATATTTAGTTATTTTTCCTCTAATATCTATTCTCTCTCTCCCTTCCTTGCCTCTCTCTCATCCAAGAAAATCTCTTCTTCCTCCAAGAAACATAACAAGTGATATCAGAGCCTGGTGGAGGCGATCTAGAGGTGGATGAGGTTTCTTTCAATCAAGAACATGTCAAGAAAGATTGTGCAGAGCTCGGAGCCTATGCGAGAGTTCGGACGCATGGTTGATGTCGTAGGTGTGAGAGGAAGGAGGCGCGATAGGGGGGGCTGCAGGAGTGGTCGCAAGAGTTCGAGACGCGCAATTGCGCGTGGATAGTGGATGCATTCGCGTAGGAGCAATGGACCATGCAGGTGCAAGCACGTGGACTTGGGTCGCGTGGAGGAGCGAAACACGGGTGCAGGCCATAAACGGAAACCCGAGATCTAATCGTGCCTGGGTTACAAGAGGCATCGTGGCAGTCGGGAGGGCTTTAGGTTCACGACAAACGCATGCGGGCAGACACGCGGGCGAATGCATGCAGGCAGATGCGCATGGATGCACGTCGAGTGCGGGACCGAACAGCTTGCGCAAGGCATAGAAAGTTGGGCTCCAGCTCGGGCAAGCAAAAAGATGAACGTGAGGATCGCGAGTGCTGTGCGGGGCACGGGAGGAGCCAGGTCGGAGTTGGCGAGCTGCTCTACAGGCTTCTAGATTGTAATCAGAAGCCAGTGGAGCCTCAGGGTCAGGCACGGGAATGGCTATGTCATGTGTAGGTGTGCACACGAGCTGCAAGTGGATCCGTAAGGGAGTTCTTATGGGCAGTCAAGTGCGAGAGTTCGAGCAAAGAGCGCAGTCGGCAGACTTCTCATGAGCGTGGGGATACAGGTCGCGTGGGTGCCAGAATTCTTGATTCAAGAAGCGGGATCAGCCTGGTGCCGCGATCAGAAGGCGAAGTCGCCGAGCAGGCGGACTGGACAGGAGCCCATGGATTGGGAGGTGCAATAGGTTCGTTTGGTTGGGCTGTTCGTTGTAAGAGGGGAAGGATCTAAAGCCCTACTTGTGTATAACCTAGGAAGAGGCAATAAGAAGGTTCATGCAATCCTTCTTGCTTGATTCTTGCTTGGTAGACAAAAGCAGGTGGAGGAGAAGAGGCACCGATGGGAAAATTTTGTTAAACTTGTAAAATTGGATCAAGATAGAGATTGTTGTGATTTGGTCCAGTTTTAGGTTATGTTATTTCTTAGGTTCATCTTACTTGTTTCTAGTGTTATAAGTAGAGGTTTGAATTCTTTATAAAAGTACTGGGGAAAAAGAAATAATATTCAGTTGTTTTTCCTCCAATATTTGTTCTCTCTCTCCCTTCCATGCCTCTTTCTCATCCAAGAAGATCTCTTCTTCCTCTAAGAAACATAACAATTTCTATATTTTTTAGGTGTAATCTTTTTGGCAACCCCCATAACCTTATAATTAAAAGGTTAAGATGCATATTTTGAACTTCATGTTATTTTCACTACTCAAAGATTATTTGGCCTTTCAACTCCTCTTTATACTCACTTAATCTCCCTCTTGTTTTTTTTTAATTCTACTTAGTCATATTTGTTAGTAGGGTTGTATGTCACCCACGAATAAATTTGAATCCAATACTTATAGTATGGTTATGTCTTAATAAAAAAAATGGTGGAATTATATGAACAAGTATAATCTTTATTTCAACTATAAATATATGGACAATGCTTCATTTTGCTATTGATGAATGATAAAAAAATTGAATTGGGAAGCCTCCATGATAAACCCCCTTGGATCAATTTCCATTTTTTTTTTGTTTTTTTCCTTGTATGTGTGAGTGTCGGTGAGAATTATAGGATGAAGATTAGGGCCTTTTGTTGTGTGCTCCTCCCTTTGATATATTAGTTAACTTTTCCATAGTTTGTTCTTTCATCTTTTTCTTCGGTCTCATTCTTTCTTATTATGACAAGAATTCGTTTGTTATAACATGAGGATCATTTTATTTTAGAGAAAAAGAGAGTAATTTCTATAATATATATGATTGCAAGGAAATTTAATGACAAAATCTTTCAATTATACATAATTGTATAAAACTTTCTCAAATTTCAAAGGTCTTCCAACATAATTTATCAAGATGGAAGAAGCTCATCTTAAGTCATGTGTTGTGCAATCATCATCCAACTTTCATCAACTTTATTTAATGATCCCCATTCGGCCATCCATCATCTATGTCACAAGGTGCTTCCAATTGTCACAATATCATCCATTGGAATATGCTCATGCAATCATTTGGATCCTGATGAAGTTTAGGTTTTGTTTGAGACAGCTTTTTTGCTGCTTCTTAAAGTTGCTTTCTAGTAAATAAAAAAAAAAATTTATACTAAATTTTTTTTAAATAATAAAAAAACTGTCCAAATAAAACCTGAGAATCATAGGGGCCTACGGCTTGGTGAAATTATTAGGTGCGGAGTCCGGACGGCGTCCAGAGGCAAATAAAAATGCGCCACGTCATCAAAAAAATGTATCGAGCTGATACCGTTCTGTACCAAGAAAAATACCGCTTGATATTTTGCTCGGTACCAAGCGGAACCGGACGGTTCTCCCGTCCGGTGTCCGCACAGAATAATCGCTCCTACGCTTGGGGAGCACATTCTCATGTGTGGAACCAGTACACTGGTAATTGTTCCTGCACCGATAGAGAGGTGATTGTATAGCAGAGGCAAAGCATGATTGCAGAGTGACTTAAAACTCACATTATCTCGATTATAGGTTTATTAAAAATAAAATTTAAATGATCTAGAATTAATTTTTTCAAAATTTTAATTTAAATGCTCGTGTTTGCTGATACTGAAAATTCCTCCAGGAAACATGGGCTCATTATTAAAATGTATCATTAGAATTTTAAATTCCTGATGTTTATCTGCGCCATCCTCTATCCAAATTTTTTAACAAGTGGACGAAGCAGGGCCAACTTTCATCCCCAATCTCTCTGCACCTGTCCCATCAATTATATAAAAAAAAGCAAATTTTCTCTTGTAATCAGTTTAAAGGCCCCATCTTTAGTTTAGATTCTTCCATGAAGTCTCCAGCTAACAAGGCCTTTCTTGAGTACAAAATTCAAAATCTTTTCCTTATCTTCCAACGATGCCAAGCTAGAAATTACAAAAAAAAAAAAACACACAAAACTGACCAAAACAGGGAATCTTTGTTTTTTTTTTCAAGAGCCCGATTTGAATGGCTTGTAGACCTTAAGGTCGGAGACTACGCCGGCGATGGATCCAACAGCGGCGGCGACAGAAATGACAAGACAAGCGAAGCTCAGCATTTGCAAACAAACCCATCTCAGGCTCCATTTAGGCACCTTCTTCTGAACTATATACATTTCTACGGGGAAATAAACAGTTAGCGGCCAAAATCCAAGCGCGCCGAGAAGACCAACGACGTCGTTGAAGAAAGGAAGAAGCATAGATATCACTGTGGTCACCACAACGAAAGCCGAGCGCCACACTAGCCGGAAAAGGTTAAGCTTATAGGACTTAGTAGAACTCAACCGGATTCTGATCTCTTTAGAGATAAACTTGGAGTCCGGCCATGTTCGATTCGCCCATTTCTCAATGAAGGCGAAGAGCGGCTGACAAAAGACTTGGTAAGCTCCGACGAGGTGAATAACAATGGCGGCGTTGGCTATGTCGAGAAGCCAGAATGGGTTGTAGAAGCCGAAGCCGGTTAGAAGATTACCAGGCGCAGAGTCGCCGAAGGCGGCGTAGCCCATACAGCCGCAAACCATGTAGAAGAAGGTAGTCACTGCCACGCTTAAAACTGTGGCCTTTTTCATCACTTTCGCTTCCGACGGCGGCGGCGCTTTGATTGTGTCCTGGAATCAAGCATGTTATATTTAAGTGAAAAGAAAAAGCTGCTGTTTTGGTTTGTGTTCAGATGAGTACTTGGATTTCGATGAGGATGATGGAGTATGAGTAAGCGAAGGCAATGTCCCCGAAAGCTTGGAGGCTGCGCCAGACCTTCTGAGTCTGGGTCACAGAGCCTATGCTGATTCCAGTAAGACTCCCTTTGAATCCACCGTTTGCTGTTCAAAACAAGAGAAAAAAAGTTGATTTTTTTTTTTTTTTTTTTTTTTACTTTTTCGTTGCAGAACTTGAACAGAAATTGATTTAATAAGTTTGAGCTGTTTACCAACAACTTGAGCAATGCCGAGGGCCAGGCCAATGGAAGAGTAGGTGAAGGACATCACTGCAGCCACAATTGAGAGCCACCAAATCTGATCAAAATCAGGGATTTGAGAAAAGACAATTTGTGTGACGCCGAAGATGATCATGTAGGGATTGCTTGAGATATGGCATGGGCTTCTGTGTCCTTTCTCATGGAAGCAATTTGATCTCCGAATTGCCCTGTTTAAGAAAACTTAAAAATTAGCTTAAATGGTAAAAAGGTGATTTTGACAATTCGAAGAGCGGCTACTCACATCATACTAATGGAGGAAGCAATTGTGTATCCAATGGCTACTCCAAAGAGATTCAGATACTGAATAAGCCCGCAGAGTTTCACTTTCATTCCGCCTGAGAAATAATTATAAGGGTAATTAGATCAAAGCTGAGAGCTTTTAAATTATTAAAGATTAGTGAAGAGGGAACGAACCGAGATAGGAATGGACGGCGGCGCTGTAAGTGTAATTACGCTTGCCGGTGATGGCATCACCGGTTCTGTAACAGTCAGCTAGGAGAGAAGAAGTGTAGAAGATGACGAAAGAGAAGATAATCATCACAATGGGACCAGCGATCCAACCCAGCTGTGCGATAGCCCAAGCCAGCGATAGCACGCCGGAGCCGATCACAGCGGTGATGATATGAGCACTTGCAGTCCACACAGTTCCTGCAAAAAAGATTCAAGTTTTATTAGTTTCTGCTTCTTTCATTTTCATGGAGAAGAGAAGAATCTTAAACCAAAAAAAGAAGAAGAAGATGTTTTTACCAGTTCTACTGACACGGCCATCGTCATCGAAGCCTTTCATGCCCTCTTGTCTCTGCTGTTGGGATGGTTCTATGGAGATCTCCATGGGAGCACAAACAGAAGAGAGAAGCAGAGTAGAGTGATCCTTATAAGAACACAGAGAGAGAGAGAGAGAGAGAAATGCTGTCTATGACCCAAGAGTTCCAAGGAAGAGCTCCTCTTCTCTATACATTAAGATTTAATGGAATGAAAAATGGCGGGGTTTTTGGTATGTTATTTATAGAAATGGAAATCAGAAACGTGATAGATCTTGGTGCAAGGTGGAGGTAGGCTACCGCTCATATTCTGATGGTCCCAATTGGGCGGTCAATGATAACTTTGCCACCATTTCCTATCTGCAGTCTTTCTCTCTCTAGCGTACCTCCACTTATGCACCTAAACAGGCTGAAAGGAGAAGAAACAAGGAAGGAAGAGAGACAGAAGAGACAAGGAAGAGAGAGCGTGTGTGACCCAGTAGAAATTTTACAGTGGAGCTTCTTCTTTCTTATACGGTGAAGCTTTTTTTACGGACCTTACTCGGCCTCTGCAATTGAATGGGCCCATTACCAATGAGCTAATAGTAGAACTCATATCAATTTTTTATTAGAATGATATTAAAATTTTAAATGTATTTAAAGATGAGCAATCAATTAAGTTTTTTATACCTGAATAATCTCAAAATAAATTCAAGAAATATAAATTCTTCAATGAAATTTTGATCAAGGTATTGCTACATAATTATTTTCTTGATTATAACTAATAATTTATAGGATCCATAAATCGTATCATATTGAAGCATTCCATGTCATGACTTTAACATATTTAAGTAATAAAAAATGTGAAGGTTAGATTATACAAAATAATTTTAAAAACATTTATGAATTAAAGATGGGGCCATTAAAAATAAGTTCTTTATTTGTTGTTAAAAAATTAAAATATGAAGATATCTTTAAAATATATAATGTCTATCGGAATGGATAGTGTTAATGCTGAATTTGATGTATGTAGAATAGGATCTTTGCAAAATAATAATGATAATAATAATAAGTTTTTTTATAAATTAAGTAGCTCAAAGCTAGAAGTGTAAATGAGCTCAGTCAAACTCGAGCCGACTTTTGCTAAGTTTGAACTTGAATAATTAATTGAATTTGAGCTCAAATTTGAGCTCAATTTTATGATTTTGAGATAACTAGCGACCTTACTCTCCTATATTATGAAAGAAAGAATTTGAATATGATTCAATCATATAATGTAATAAAATGATTAGGAGAATATGAAATTAATGAAGAAATAATAAAAATTTATTAGAGATAAGAAAACATGTATATGATATTTTAAATCTATTTAAATACTATGTATTTAGAGACTTTGTATTCTAATTGAATTTAGATTAATTTTTTTTTATAAGAGTCTACCCATTAGCCAATGCATAAGATAGAAAGGAGATTAAATTTGAATAGTTAGCTCCAAAAGCTAGATTTAAGAATTATATATATATATATATCAATCAGAGCAAATTTGAGCTGCTCATAAATTTTTTGCTCGCGCAATTCTTCTTAATTTTAACAGGACACAATGGAGAAAAAGAATTTATGTAGACGACCCCACGTAGTGGGATAAAGGCTTGATGTTGTTGTTGCAGTTCTCCTTGATTTATTGGAGAGAAATTTAGCTTCCAACTAAGAGATCTTAGCTTTAAATTTTATGTATTAGAGCGTTGCAAATTTTAAATAAAAAAAATATATATTGGACTCAATTCCACCTCTTTTCACACTCATGTTTTTTTATATATTTTAACAATGTATTATTTTATCTCAAGCAGGCGTGCTCAGTGGCGTCAAAAAGCTGAAAATGTGACTCGCTTTTTGGACCACAAATCGGAGCCGACTTATCTAGCAGAGATTTGTTGGGTGAACGTAAGGGGTGGTGTTTCATTGCACGACGCGGCGTTGTGTCGTGGCGCAGGGTCGTTGCTTGAGTCAACTTAGGGGTGGGAATAACCAAAAGCTCCATGACTTTGAATATTCAACACGAATTGAATGTATTTTGGAGAGTCGCCGCGTTTCATTATTTGTATTATTTATTTATTTATTTCATTTAATGTGAAGCATGTGATCATTGGAGATAAATATTTCATAATTAGTTAAGAAATATCAGGCATTATATAAATAGAACAAATCTATATACAAATTCCTTCTTTCTTTTTACGCCATTTTTTTTTTAAATGGAGCACGTAGGCTGACAAATTTAGTGGAATGAGCACGAATGGAGTGAAATTTAAGACGGAGCATATTCGCCAAAGCGTTTAGCACACTCAGAAAATATCAAATCTTTTGGCGCATGCGAGCAATGCGTCAACATATTTGGCGCATTATAGAATGCACCACTAGCTTTGGCGTATTCTATAGAATGCGCCGGATCCTTCGGCACATTCATCTCGACTGCATGCCACAATTTCCTGAATTTCTTGAATGTTTGGCCGATTAAAAAATGCACCAATAGCTTTGGCATATTTAGGCAACTAGAACAGCAATATCAGCTTTGCTGATTTTTTGCGAAACTCCGAATGCACTTATGCGTGCGTGAGGAATTGCAGAGCGGGGGCCGGGTAGCAAGTGTTGATTGGGAATTTAGGAATGACCTTAGTGCTGTTATTATATAAGAAAAGAGACGTGGAATAATATTAAATAGCTAAGGAAAGAGAAAAATCATATAGATACTTCATTTAAGTTATTTATATTAAGAGTCAATTTTATTATATCCTAGTTTTAGATTGGGGGTATTTAATGAGGATGTAACTCATGGAGTTAAGTTTTGGTTTGTAATGTGGATAACTCCCTTTGGAGTGTAATGTCATAACTCAAAAGAGAAGATCACAAAGTCTTTGTTAAATTCAAAGAATTGGAGAGAAAAAAAAAAGGCTTTATTTTTTTATTGCACAAAGTTAAGCCTAGGTATAGATCTCTACAAGATATCTTAATAAGAAAACATATAATTAAAGAATAATGCATAATTATACTAATATAATAATCTGAAACAAAATTAATGTCAATAAATTTGATAATTTAGTCATTATAAATTCACTATGAAACTTTAAGACAAGATTATTTTGAAGTAGTTATGTCAAGAATAATAGATAACGTCATTAGTGTAATCCAGATATTACTTCAATATTAAAATTAATAATTAGCGAGTTATCTTGTTGAATTTATACCCTCCAAAATAAGTCAAGGATTTATGTTTGTCCTCCTTCTTTGGTAGCATGTCGCAATTGATGTTATACTTTAGGGGGAGCTGCAAATTACGGAAGAGTTTACACCAAAGTATGTTGATGGTAGAAATCGGCCACTCCTTGTGGAAAACAACATATCGTTGGCAATGTTGAGACTAAGAATTATGCGTGCACTGAGGATAAATTCAACAACAAATATTGTAAACCCCATATGTCGTTTCCGAGATAATGGTGGGTACCGTGCGACAGATGTCACCGATGATGAGGTTTGTGAGTTCATGTTGACGGAGGCTAAAACCCATATTGCCGTCGTGTACGTGGAGGTTGAAGATCTCCACACCTCAAATTTATATGTACATACACACTTGCAAAGGTAAGTCATATCACACCTTTACATATAGCTTGAAATTATAATTTCAAAATAAATTCAATAGCTTTCAATCCAACTTGAAATAATTTATAACAAAATATTTTTTAAAATAATTATTTTATATTCACTCTATTTATTCAATTAAGGATATATGTAGAGTTTAAGATTAAGAGTTATTTTAGCTAAATCAAATTAAATCAGACTTATAATTAATTTCTTTTTTAATGTATTTTGCAACTTCAACTAAATAAGGATTCATCTCCGGCAATTTTCTTACTATTTATTTTTCATATCGTAATCAAAATTTTTATTTGACCACTAATTTTGTATTGCTTTCAAAAAATTTTTGTACTAAAAAATTATTTTCTATAGCAGCTTTCAAAAAAGCAATTTTCATCATAACTATTTTAAAATCACTTTTACAAAAACACGGTAACCTACCCTAAATTAAAAGGATGCCTACAAATTAAGGTATGTAGAATTGTGAAAAATGTCTCCTTTCACAGTTCTTTTTTGTTATTTATTTTCCTTTTGCAGTCTCTATGTTAGCAAAACTCGTCTGCGTAATTGAGCTAAGTTTAAACGGAATCTTAACCTAAATTAAGTAAAGTCTTCATTGTTAAGAGTAATTTAATTAAGAGAAGAAAGAAAAGAACCGTCCATCGAATTCTCTTCATGATTAAAATCATATTTAGCTTATCTGCCTAAAGTTGTCTAAAATAAAATAAATCGAAAAGTGCTCTCACCACACTAATCGCAAACTAATTTAATCCAAATTACGCTACATTTCATATTCAGAGGTTTTCTTAATTTAAAGTGTTAGCTAACAATGCCCTCACATCTATGAATAATATATAGGCTTTCTTTTTAACAAGGGTCAAGGGTTAGCTAATCATGATGTCACCTTTAAGAATTATATATATTCATTTTCAAAGAATAAAAATCTTTAGAAAAACAAAAATCTAGATGATGCTCTTCTTATTTTGATGATTAGGCCAATTTAATAAAATAAATAATTTTCTTTTGTAAATTGAGTTGAAAGAGAGAGTAGAAAAGTTGATTTAGACTTTATTTGGGACGACTTTCTTACTGCTTTATAAAACAGCTTTCATACTCAAAATATTGTTGAACTAGAATTTTTTTTACTAAAAAGTTGTTTTTGAAAGCAATAAAAAAGCTTTGAAATGACTTTCTTATTGCTTCTTAAAGCAATTTCTAATTTTTGTAGCAAAAAATTGCTTTAAGAAATAGTAAGAAAGCCCTCTCAAATGAAGCCTTAGGGGCTGTTTGGTATCGGATTTATCGTCGGATTTATGCTAAATCCAGCCAAACGGTTTTACAGCGCGTATTAAATCCCGGGATTCAATAAATCCCTGATTTACGGCTTAAATCATGGATTTACTAAATCCCTCCGTTCGGTCGATTTAACAAGATTTAAAGAGTGGCGGAAGACTTACCTGCGGCGCCCGTGTTGTGCAGTTGCCCTAATTTGCCGAAGAAGAGCGTAAAAGGGAGAACCTTCACAGCCAACAAGCTCACGTTGTTGCTTCCGATCAAAATGTCGTAACTTCCGACCCGACAGGAAGGGAAAGTCGTCGAAGGAGCGAAGTCGAACAGCACGAAGGAGCCGAAATAGCGACGCGTGCAATCTCTACACCTCCTGCAAAGCAACGAAGCCGAACAGCAACGACGAAAAGAAAAGATGAAAGGCAAGTCCTGGAAGCCTCTAATTTATTATTGATTAACTTAATTAATATAATTTAAACAATTAATAATCAAGTTAATTAATTAAATAATTAATAGTATAATTAGTGCATAAATTAATTATTTAATTTAACTTAATTGACTAATTAATGATATAATTAGTAATCAAATATTAATATAATTAACTTATTTTATACTTCATCTGTCATTGTGGTCAATATTATTTTGTAATGTGTTTTTAATTGAATTTTCAGTCATTTTATATGAACTAAAGTTGGCTTTATTATGTTTTATGCAATAATTTTGATTTCATAAATATCTGCTTTAAATTTAAATCATTAACTGTCATAAATCTTGATATATGTTATCAAACAGTTCCTCAGAATTTAACAGGATTTAACATTTGGCATATCAAACAGTTTTCAGGATTTAACACATTTCAGATTTACTAAATTCGAATTTACAGGATTTACTAAATCTCACTAAAGTTAAATTCCACTTGTTGCCAAACAGGCCCTTAATGTTGATGATTTTCCTGGTCTTAAAGTTCTGCCAATGTTGACATAACACTTCTTTAATCTTTATAAAGGATTAAGACATGAATGATAGATACAGCACTTTATGACTTTGTACATGAAATCATTCAATATTCATGCAACACTTTATCTGACCTTTACTTTTTTGTTCTATTTGTATACTTGAAAAGTGGTGCATATTTTCCTCTCAAGTGCTACAAGGCCTAAAAATTAAGAATATTTTTTTTCATTTTATAATAAATGGATAAATTAATAAGGTATATTATAGTTTGATATATAATAGAGAAGTGAATTTAGGTCTATAGAATATGCATTCAAAAAAAAAAAAGTTTATGCTCAAATATATTTTTAATTGTGGATTGAAAAGTTAAGTTTAAATGTTTAGAATAATATAATTTTCAATAGAATTTTATAGAATAAAAAGATACCAAAGTAGTGGAGAATAAGTATTTTAATATAAATACAAGAGAATATAATCAAACGCATAATAATAATAATAATTAAATCAAATTTTTAGGAATAAAATTAAGCAATTATGAATAATATCAATTATATATATTTTTTGGTTTGATGTCATGAAAGTCTATAGAGAAGCGATTTTCGTCTTAAATAATTTTTTTTAAAAGAAATTGTCGAGATAAGAGGAAAAACTTATAGAATAAGAGAAGACTATTAAGATTCCTTGTGCCAATTTGATGAAACAATGGACCCGTTGGTTAAAAAGCAACTAAAGAAGAGAGCTTTCTCCTGCAATTGGGAGCCATGTAAGTCAATTTTAGACATTTCTCGTCATATTTTATCTAAAATCTTCTCCAAAGATTCGATTCTCATAAGAACAAATAGATGGTGAGAAGAAAAAAAGAAAAGAAGCGTAGAAAAAAGATGATTTGTGCATTGAAGATAAGAATTACTTGTAGAAGTTTCTCTCCACTAGGTGAGCATTGTTGTTGTTTAGTAAAATATCTCTTAAAAGCAGAGAAAAAATAACAGTCTAAAATTATTCCAAACGAAGCCTTCATTTCTGCACAAACATCCAGTTGATCTTCAACATCAAATGATGATCGGAAAAAACACTTTATGATTAGCATGCAAGTTGCACAGTGCAATTATCTTTGGTTAGGATTGATTCCTACGTAGTCAAAGTGTTTCATAAAAAAGCTAGTTAAATCAATCACAACCGCTCAAAACGGATTCCAAGGATGAGATTTGATGTAGAACAGACATGCGAGGATGACTTGCTTAATGAAATTTGCACGCTTAATTTTAGAGCACAATAGTTATAAACTTGTAGCGAATTTTGAACGACAAAATAAAACCTCAAGAGAGGTGTCATAAGCTTAGGCTAAATCACATGCTTAGGAGTTAAGATCAAAAATTAATCAATTTAATCTTAACGTTACATACATGGATGACTTTCAACAATAAATTCCAATGCTAACAATAAGATTAGTCCCTAAGCAAGAACCCTCACTCAACTCTCTAGTTCTCTAAGCCTTAGCGGGGAAGAATTAGCATGATCGTTGTGAATCATATTATAGTCACAATTGAAAGCAACGAAGGAAATACAAGAGTTAGAGGAAGAGTTACCCAATAGAAGAAGACACGACGCTTTGGTGTAATTGTTGGGGGTTGAGAAGGAGTGGACAGCAGCACACCGCACTTAACTGCATCAAGACAACACTTTGATGGTCTATGGAAGGTGGACGGCAAGCTGTGGCTCTTGGACAGCAACTACAATAGCTTGGACAACAGATTTCAGGGTTCAGAATTTCAGATCAGCACTTAGCTTCAGTCCAGAAGTCTCTCTAGAAGGTGGACGGCAAGCTGTGGCTCTTGGACAGCAGCTACAATAGCTTGGACAGCAGTTTCAGATGCTAGAAACTCCAAACAGCAACCAGGAAAAATCTGGACAGCGGGAAGGGGTGCAGGAATTTGCTGGCAGGATCTGGAATCTGTGGACAGCAGCATGTAAACTCTGGACAGCAAGCAAAGGTTGTTCTGGGGTTGTTCCAGACATCAAACTGGCGATCTTGGAGGTCCTGGACAGCAACTACAATCCAGGAAAATTGTGGACAGCAACCTTCTAGTCCATAAATCCGGACAGCAAGCTGGAGAAGGAATTTCAGGGATTTCTTTCTACTGGGTGCGTCTGGGCTGAGGAATTATGGTGGAGATTGAATGGACGACTGGGAGAACAACGTGAATTTCAATTTCTGCTTAGGTGGCCGCTTGACTAACTTACCAAAGGAAATTGCTGAGGGAAGAGGAGGAGGGACCAAGCCAGCGGCATTAGGGGAAAGGTAGGGGAACGGCTGAGGGGTTTAAATGGCTTTCCTAATTAAAAGCTTCTAATTAGGATTGAATAGAATTAAATCATACCCAATTTGAGTTTAGATTGGACATGATTTTGGGATCTTTAATGGAAAGAAATAAGGAAGGGGAAGAAGGGGGGTGGACCGGCCTAGAGAGGGAGGGGGAAGTTTGAGTCCACATTCAATGTATGTGGTCCCCTATGCCATCAAATATAATTGTATGATTAAATCTGAATTAATTTCAGATTTTAAGAGATTGAATGGGTTTCCTAAAATAGGGTTCATTAATATGGAATTAATTTGAAATTCAAATAACCTTGAATTCAAATCAAGAAGTTTCCAAACTAATATAAAGATATTTTAGGAAAGTATTGAGGTGGCTAATGGGATCTGAAACTTAGGGTTTGGGTTTGCTTGGCCGGCGGCTAGGGTGGGTTGGTTGAGGCCGGCGGCTAGAGGAGGGGGGAGGAGATGGGCTCAGTGGTGGGTGAATTGGGAGGGCCGGCGGTGGGAAGGTTGATGGGGCCGATAGTGGGGTAGGTGGAGGGTAGAGTAGGCCGATGATGGAGATGGCTTGGGGAGGGTAGCCGGTGGTGGGGCGTTGGGCTTGAGGTGGAGGCCAGCGGGTGTGGTGGTGGGGAAGAAGAGCAAGAAAACAAAGAAAAGATAGGGAAGGAAAGAACCACGAACCGGGGACGCTTCCACCGATTGATGGGTATTGCGTTTGGCCTCTCCTAGGCTCCCTCCTCTCGTGAACTCACAAAGAGATCAACGCACAACTAGAACTCACCAAGAGAACACTATGCAGGAATTTTATTTCATAATCATCATCCCCTCACAAAGGAGGAGGGGAGGGCTTTAAATAGCCCAAATCAAAGAGACAATCAAGTACTAAAATGCCCCTTGGGCTTACATATGTCTAAACCCTTAAGTGAGGGTAAAATTGGAAAAGGCAATAAACATTAAAATAAATCTCATACATCAAACAATAAAATAAAACAAAACTAGAGTGGATGTCCTCATCATTCTCCCGGGGTGGGAGAAAACTCGACTCCGTCGAGTGGGTGTTTCAAGAACTCTCGTGCATAAGGGTCGATCTGCTGTAGTTCCTCGTGCTCTGACCCTGTATCCTCTGACTCTGGTTTACCTCTCCACCTTATCAAATATCTTCTTCGTCCACCCTCGTTTGTGGAAATAATGTCATCACTCAGAATCATGTCAACCTTCTCCGCTATAGGTATTTTGGGAACATTTGGGGAGTGGAGGTTGGCTGGGTTCTCACAGGGTGGGGTCACACAAGGCTTAATTTTGAAGTGGATTTGGGGTTTAACTCTGGACCTTCATAGGATACCAAATCTTCTATGTTAGAAAATGAATAAATGTTGAACTCTGCAAGCAGATCCACCACGTAAGCGTTGTCATTGATGTTATTGATTATTTTAAATGATCTCGCACTTCTAGCATGTAATTCCTTTACAGTTCCTTGTGGGAACTGAGCCGGACGAATCCGCACCATCACTGAATTACCAACCTCAAAAATTTTAAATCGTCGTTTGGGTTCATCATGAAGTTTATAATTAATATCGTTCTGTTCAATTAGGCGTGCAATTTCTTTAAGTAGTTAATGCAGATGTGATGTGAATGCGGCATGATTTATGCGACTCATGTGCCCAAATTCAAGAATCAACAAGATCAATGATATGAGAAAATGTGATGCTAGAGACTTTGATATGCCTTAAGGATAAATTGTGGACTCTCACATATATTATTGAACATAGTGGAAGACAACAAACTACAAAACACACACAAACACACTGACTCAAACACACATAGGAATAAAGACGAATCAGTCACAAAATGAGAGGATATAAAATTTTCATATCTAATGGAACTGGTGTAGGGGGAGCAATGAAGACATCCTTAGCTAAAAGGGCATCTCCATAGGGAGTCTCAGCTAGGGTTACAGAATATCTCCTAGCGGCAGTAAGGTAAACTAGTAAGATCATCCAACTAGGAGAGGGAAGGTCCTTAACAGGGAAAGACAAGGGTATAGAGGGCAAAACGTAGGAGTCAGTAGTATGAGAGGATAATGGGTCATAACTCACTACCAGAGTAAGATAGTCCAAAGAGTCACCAGCAGGTTTGAGACTCAAGAAATGGGGTAGAGTTTCCAGAGCATAAGTGGGCACAGCAGTTAGAAGGGAGACAGGAAGGTATGGCCTAATGCGTTCTCTAACATTAAAGTCAATACAAGGAATGGTGGGGTAAGTCAAATCAGGACAGACATATTCTGTCAAATGTAAATCTAAATGGACAACTCCTAAAATAGACTCCAATAAAACAAGAGAAGGCTCGTTCAAATTGGGCTCAGAATCATCCAAATTCAATTTATTGTCTTCCGAATTCAGTTTCGTTGTGCTCAAGGTCAGATCAGCCTCTTTCAAGATCAAATTAATGCCATCCAGGTAGACCTTATCTGAAGGGGTATCTTTAATGAGATTAGGACCGGGATGGGCTAAGGTATCACGATTTACTGGCTCTAGATTCCCTAAATCAGGGTTTAAGTCAGGCAGGGAGTCTAATTGAATCACTTCAGTTTCATCCTCAAAGAAGTCCTCGTTATCAGTAAGATCATTAGCATCCACGAAATGGATGCACTCAGTCTCAGGTTCAAAAAACTTTTTCTTCGTAATGCATTTCTTTATTACCATTACAGTTGCCGGGTCAAGAACTGGGGAGGCTACAGATTTACTAGAATGGTTAGGAGTTGATCCTAGTGGGGAGTCATGTGGGATCGATCCAGCAGAAGACCTAGTAAAGGGTCTACCATCAAGGCTAGGTGAAGACCTATAGGGTGGGGCAGCAACCCTAATGTTACTAAGGAATGGGTGGTCTCGACCACAGTAATGTCCACGGTTTGTCCCAACAAAAGAGGTAGGGTGGTGCTCTAGATGACGGTCACTAGGTGTAGGGGTCACTCTCTGATTAGTTATGTGGGTGGGAGTGGTATATCGGACAGGTTTAGGGGTAACCACAGTTGTAGGGAAATGGGTAACTGATGTGTGGTGAGGACTAGGAGTCATGATATCCGATGGGGGTGTAACAGGTGGGTAGGACTGACTTTCACGTGTAGGGCTTTTGAAAGTGCAACACCCAAAGGTTTGATGAACAGGGGGTGACCTAAACTTAAAACCAGATGGTTGGTCACTGGTAGAGGGCAAGTATTTTAAATTAAGTTCTCGCCTCATGTCTTTCCAAGTAGGGTACTCACCGCGAGACTCTTTATGATCTTCCAACCTCATCCAAAATTGTAGAGCCCGACCTATTAGGTGAGATTTAGCGATGCTAACTTGGTGGGACTTAGGAATATCACATGATTCGAAATGGTCCTCTAATTGTCTAACCCATTCGCTAAAGTAGTAAGGGTCCGAGGAACCCTCAAAGGTAGGTAGACGATAAAGTGACTCTAAGTGAGGTTGTTGCAGCTTAGGCTCGGGTCTAGGTTGATAAACGGAGTGGGTGATCTTCCGACTATCACGACTGACCGAATGGGGCACATTCCTAGGGTGGGGGGAGTCAATATGTTTCTCCTTCATGGTTTGAGTTAACGAGCCCACTAAGCTAACTAGGTCATCTAACCTCTTTTGAAGTCCTATTGGGTCCATGGGAAGTGCAAAGGGATACCTAAAGATGATTGGATTTAAAGGACAGCACTTATACACTAAATTAGGCTTGCTAGAAAGTCACCAAATGAGGTAGGAAGTGGGGGAACAGCAAACTACAACAATGCCCTAAGTTGTCGAAGGTTTTTGGAGACTTCTAGAGTGTGGACAACAAACCAAAGTGAGTGTTTAGGTAGACTAAGCAACTAGGTAGGTTATGGGGACAATGGCAGTACTTAATTGATGAAATGGACTCTCTAAGGTGATGAAATTGGTGCAGGAAAGTAATGAGCAGCAAGTAAAAACAGTAAAGAAAATTAAATAGGCAATGGTACGCATGCAAATAAGTTTTGGAAAAGAAAACTAGACTCCTAGGAACTTCTAGCACATGCAATACATGCTTACCATGCTCTGATACCAAGATGATGTAGAACAGACATGCGAGGATGACTTGCTTAATGAAATTTGCACGCTTAATTTTAGAGCACAATAGTTATAAACTTGTAGCGAATTTTGAACGACAAAATAAAACCTCAAGAGAGGTGTCATAAGCTTAGGCTAAATCACATGCTTAGGAGTTAAGATCAAAAATTAATCAATTTAATCTTAACGTTACATACATGGATGACTTTCAACAATAAATTCCAATGCTAACAATAAGATTAGTCCCTAAGCAAGAACCCTCACTCAACTCTCTAGTTCTCTAAGCCTTAGCGGGGAAGAATTAGCATGATCGTTGTGAATCATATTATAGTCACAATTGAAAGCAACGAAGGAAATACAAGAGTTAGAGGAAGAGTTACCCAATAGAAGAAGACACGACGCTTTGGTGTAATTGTTGGGGGTTGAGAAGGAGTGGACAGCAGCACACCGCACTTAACTGCATCAAGACAACACTTTGATGGTCTATGGAAGGTGGACGGCAAGCTGTGGCTCTTGGACAGCAACTACAATAGCTTGGACAACAGATTTCAGGGTTCAGAATTTCAGATCAGCACTTAGCTTCAGTCCAGAAGTCTCTCTAGAAGGTGGACGGCAAGCTGTGGCTCTTGGACAGCAGCTACAATAGCTTGGACAGCAGTTTCAGATGCTAGAAACTCCAAACAGCAACCAGGAAAAATCTGGACAGCGGGAAGGGGTGCAGGAATTTGCTGGCAGGATCTGGAATCTGTGGACAGCAGCATGTAAACTCTGGACAGCAAGCAAAGGTTGTTCTGGGGTTGTTCCAGACATCAAACTGGCGATCTTGGAGGTCCTGGACAGCAACTACAATCCAGGAAAATTGTGGACAGCAACCTTCTAGTCCATAAATCCGGACAGCAAGCTGGAGAAGGAATTTCAGGGATTTCTTTCTACTGGGTGCGTCTGGGCTGAGGAATTATGGTGGAGATTGAATGGACGACTGGGAGAACAACGTGAATTTCAATTTCTGCTTAGGTGGCCGCTTGACTAACTTACCAAAGGAAATTGCTGAGGGAAGAGGAGGAGGGACCAAGCCAGCGGCATTAGGGGAAAGGTAGGGGAACGGCTGAGGGGTTTAAATGGCTTTCCTAATTAAAAGCTTCTAATTAGGATTGAATAGAATTAAATCATACCCAATTTGAGTTTAGATTGGACATGATTTTGGGATCTTTAATGGAAAGAAATAAGGAAGGGGAAGAAGGGGGGTGGACCGGCCTAGAGAGGGAGGGGGAAGTTTGAGTCCACATTCAATGTATGTGGTCCCCTATGCCATCAAATATAATTGTATGATTAAATCTGAATTAATTTCAGATTTTAAGAGATTGAATGGGTTTCCTAAAATAGGGTTCATTAATATGGAATTAATTTGAAATTCAAATAACCTTGAATTCAAATCAAGAAGTTTCCAAACTAATATAAAGATATTTTAGGAAAGTATTGAGGTGGCTAATGGGATCTGAAACTTAGGGTTTGGGTTTGCTTGGCCGGCGGCTAGGGTGGGTTGGTTGAGGCCGGCGGCTAGAGGAGGGGGGAGGAGATGGGCTCAGTGGTGGGTGAATTGGGAGGGCCGGCGGTGGGAAGGTTGATGGGGCCGATAGTGGGGTAGGTGGAGGGTAGAGTAGGCCGATGATGGAGATGGCTTGGGGAGGGTAGCCGGTGGTGGGGCGTTGGGCTTGAGGTGGAGGCCAGCGGGTGTGGTGGTGGGGAAGAAGAGCAAGAAAACAAAGAAAAGATAGGGAAGGAAAGAACCACGAACCGGGGACGCTTCCACCGATTGATGGGTATTGCGTTTGGCCTCTCCTAGGCTCCCTCCTCTCGTGAACTCACAAAGAGATCAACGCACAACTAGAACTCACCAAGAGAACACTATGCAGGAATTTTATTTCATAATCATCATCCCCTCACAAAGGAGGAGGGGAGGGCTTTAAATAGCCCAAATCAAAGAGACAATCAAGTACTAAAATGCCCCTTGGGCTTACATATGTCTAAACCCTTAAGTGAGGGTAAAATTGGAAAAGGCAATAAACATTAAAATAAATCTCATACATCAAACAATAAAATAAAACAAAACTAGAGTGGATGTCCTCATCAAGATTAGCTCGATTAAACTTTCGAGAGAGGATTTCAATCCCCAAACGAGCTTCAAAATGAGGTATGCTAGTTCAGTATGAAGCAAATCAATTGAAATTCTTAAGTTGCTGTTAAGACAACAGGGAAGAACTAGAAGAAGGTTTAAGAACCATAAGTACATATATATATAAAATTAAAAAGCAGAAAGATGAAGGCTCATTTGGTCAGTAGCGGTTCTAGAGGCCTGGATTTGAATTTAAAAAAAAGTTTAAAGATCAAGGACATGCGGTTGATCCACAGAAGAAATCTTGGACGAAGTTGAGAAACTAATCGCTTAATTACGGCTACTGATGCATCAATGACAACGACTTTGTAATGAGTACAAAAGCATGGAATTGATTGTGTCAATATAGGCCATATAGCCTAACATCAATCAGCTTTGAACGGTTTCCTAAACCATGGATGTTTATATGGATAGAATCACAATGGATTTGTTGAACTTTGTTACTCTCCAAATAGTGGGAAGGATAAGATGTTCGTTGTAGCTTGAGAACTTGGTTTTGGGGAAAATATGTCTATAAATAATGGTGCACATGAAAAAGAAAAGAAATGCAAGAACCAAAAAAACCTGAGACTTTTTTTGAATTGTGAGTAGGGTGATGCTGCATTACTCCTATTTGGCCTGAACCAACTACTTCAATACAAGTCTAAATTGATCTTGCTTTAATTCCTAATCATTGAAATATTCTTTTACAGAGTCGCACCAAGACATTACCATATATTTTTGCCGGAATGTTAGTTAAAAAAAAGAGAAATTATGAATTAGAAATTCTCTTTGATTGATTGGGGACTAATTGATCCTTCAAATTGAGAAGGGGTGCGTCAAATCAGAATGATGAGAATTCTAAGAAAAAAACTCAAGGTCTAAAATTTGGCTAGAAAAATACCGACTAATCTCTGCATCCTAATTCCTATTATGTCACATATTTGCCCATGCCAAATTACTAACCACCTATTATAGGAAAGGGCTAAGGTCAAGGGCATATGATATGCTACAGAAAATAACAAAAAAAAAAGTACACGAATTATCTTTATATAGTCATTTTTATAGCAAATAAGGTTGTAAGGAGTCTCCTCGGCGAGAGCTATGCATGAATTCCAACAAGAGGGTGAGTAACCTACACAAGTTCTTTTGATGAGAGCCTATAACAATTTCTGGCAAGAACCCCCAATCAATGGGCAAGTGCTATGGACGAGAAGTTTAGATCTTCAAGAAGAATGATTTTGTCAAGTAGGTGATTTTTGGAGACCCTTAGGCGAGTTCAACTTTTGACTACTAAAGTTGAAGAGGAATTTGTCAATTCAAGCGCCTCAATGATATTTTTATTTTTGCCAAGGGTAGCATGATCATCTAACCTTGACTTGGCAAGTTATGAACAAATTAACATGATTCAGAGCCAATGAGTTACAAAACCATATTTAGGCTTATCTGTTAACCGATAAACTAAACTTAGGTGAATATCGATAACTCCAACACTAAATCTCGTGGCCAAAGTTTTTAAGCACAAGCTTTGAGGTAAGTGGTGTATCATGATACATGTAAATTACTAATTCAATTCTACTCAAATCCACGAAATGATTTAGCAACTGTTAGCTCTATGTGGAATTTGATTATCTTGATCAATTGGGTTGTATTGTTGCCTCGTTCAGTCCGTTGAGCTCGCTGGGGGGTTGTAGGGGGTCCTCCCACTACTTGGATATAGGTGCAAAGCACCCGATTTTTTTTTACAACGCCTCAGCGCTGTGTACCTGAGCGCCCCAACGCTGCATGGTTTGGTGGAAAAAAGATAGAGTGCGGAGTACTGCGGCGCTCCAAACCTCGGCGTTGCGACGCTCCAGACCGAGCTCTGTGGCACAGTCGTGCAGGCTAAATCAGAGAGTGGGAGCGCCACAACGATCAAACTTGGCGTCGCAGTGCTGCAAGACCAGCTGGGCAATTTTCTTTCTCGTTTTTCATTAAGGGATGTGTCCCTTGATGATTGTATTATATCTCTTTATATGTTATAGTGTGAGAACGGTGTAAAAATAAGAGAAACAAGGAGAGAGTGAGAAAGACAATAGATCTGTACTATCTCTCAAATTTTCATAGTGAATTTATGATAGGAAATACTTGAGTTCGCAAGTAATCCTATCGGATCTACTTGAGTTCGCAAGTAACCCTAGCAATAATTGATGAGAAACAATAAAGAACGAAGAAAGAACCACAAAAAAATAACTTTTATTGTAGAATTCAAAGCAAACAACACCAATCAACGAAACATAAAGAAAGATACAATTGATCCTCTATTCAAGAGAAGGATCGTCTCTCCCACTCTCTAGACAAGAATCTAGAGCCCAAGCCGCCAAAGGAACTACAAGAAACAATCACCAAACATGCCCTAACCCCTTCATGCCCTTTAAATAGCCCTCTCTACCTCCTTAACTTCTCCACCTCCTTAAAAACTTCATAATATAAGATATTATTTATTTAGTGCAAAAGATATCAAATTTTTTTAATTAATTAAATTCAAAATAAATTGGGTGTGGGCCCCTCCTTAGGAGGTCTAGGAAGGAGGCGGTTTGACCCGCCTCCTGTATACAAGTGTCGGCCCCACCTGGGTCGACTAGGGCTGAGTCGGTTCTCGAGGAACCGATGTATCAATACCGCCCTCCCAAAGAACCACCTTGTCCTCAAGGTGGAAAGAAGGAAACTGATGCCTTATTCACTCATAATGCTCCCAAGTAGCTTCAAAATCCGGAAGATCCTTCCACTTGATTAACACTTCCTTATTTCCTCCCTTGTCATATCTTATCCCTTGTAGCTCCAGTGGTTTCAAGATCACTTCCATTTCTTTAGTCAATGTTGTTGGCAATTCCGCACTGGTTGCATGCTCCCCTATAGCCTTCCTTAGGTGTGACACATGGAATACAGGATGTATAGTGGCGAACGATGGCAACTTCAAGCGGTATGCCACTTCTCCAATTCTTTCCAACACTTCATAGGGACCCAAATATCTTGGAGATAACTTCTCATTTCTTTTGTTAGCCAATGTCTTATATCTGTAGGGCCGCAGTTTTAAGAAAACCTTCTCACCCACCTCAAACTGGACGTCTCTCATGTGTGCATCTGCCTGCCTTTTCATGATCTACTGGGCCCTCATTAGATGTTTCTTCAGCTCCTCCAACACTCTCTCCCTTTCCTCCAAGTGCTACTCCACGGAGGATACTAGTGTACTACCTCTCCCAAATTGTACTAAATGTGGAGGATCTCTTCCATATAACACCTTAAAAGGGGTCATCTGGGAAGCTGAGTGGTACAAGGTATTGTCCCAATACTCAGCCCATGCCAACCATTTGGCTCACATCCGGGGTGTTTCTGAAGCAAAACACCTCAAGTCTCCAAACTCCGATTAACGTCCTCTGTTTGTCCGTCCGTTTGGGGATGGTAGGTGATGCTTCTCTTGAGAACAGTGCCATGTAACCAGAACAGCTCCCTCTAAAATTGGCTAAGGAAAACTTTGTCTCTGTCAGATACGATCGACTCTTGAATCCCATGTAGTCTAACCACCTCCCTAATGAAAGCTGATGTCACCGTTACTATGATGTAAGGGTGTCGTAGGGGGGTGAAATGTGCGTACTTGCTCAGCCTATCAACCACCATCATGATAACAGTGAATCCCTCAGATCGGGGTAGGCCCTCAACGAAATCCATGGACACTTCCTCCCATACTTTGTTTGGAAGTGACAATGGTTGCAGTAACCCTCCCGGAGCCATGGCCATGTACTTGTTCCTCTGACATACTTCACATCTTGCACAATTTCCTGCACATCCTTATGCATTCCTTTCTAGTATAATTCAGCAGCCAATCTCCTATAGGTCTTTTCTACTCCTGAGTGGCCTCCAATGGCACTTCCATGGAACTCCTGTAAGAGATGGGGAATATGGATGGAAGATCGTGGCATGACAGACCTTCCATGGTACAACAGTCTCTCCCCTTCGAGGGAGTAGCCTGGATGGTTGCTCCTATCTTTCTGCAGATCCACTCGGATCTTCCTTAATTCTTCATTCTGCACACTTTCTTCCTGGACTACTCCCCAGTCCACCATTAGGGGAACTGACATGGTCATCTCCTGGAGCTCTCCCCCACACCTGGATAAGGCATCAGCCGCCTTATTCTCTAACCCGGGTCGGTACTGGATCTCAAAATCGTATCTCAATAGTTTAGATAGCCACCTCTGATGTTCCTTCGTCACCATCCTCTGTTCTAAGAGATATTTTAAGCTCTTTTGATCTGTCCTGACGATAAAATGCCTACCCAGTAGGTATGGTCGCCACTTTTGAATAGCCAACACGATTGCCATTAGTTCCCGTTTATATACAGATTTCAGTCTTGCTCTAACCGCCAAGACCTGACTGAAGTAAGCTATGGGTCTATGCTGCTGCATCAGGACTGCCCCCAACCCATACCCCGAGGCATCTGTTTCCATCACAAAAGTCTGACTGAAGTCCGGTAGAGCCAACACTGGTACCGTGGTCATTGCCTTCTTAAGTTTTTCAAATGCCTGGGTAGCCGCTTCTCCCCACATGAAACTATCCTTCTTTAACTGCTCTGTTAAGGGAAAGGCTATGTTGCTATAACCCTTCACAAATCTCCGGTAGAAACCTGTCAGACCTAGAAATCCCCTCAGCTCTCTCAAATTCCTAGGAATAGGCCACTTCTGCATGGCTTTAATCTTAGTTGGATCTACTGCCACCCCTTCCTTAGATACCACGGGTCCAAAATATTCCACATTAGTTTGTGCGAAGCTGCATTTCTTTAGATTGGCCTTGAGCTGATGCTCCTGCAGTACTTCGAGAACCACCCTTAAATGCTCTTGATGCTCTTCTTTGGTTTTGTTGTATATGAGTATGTCATCAAAGAAGACTAAGACAAACCTCCGTAGGTATGGTTTGAACACCATGTTCATTAATGACTGGAAAGTGGCAGGAGCGTTTGTAAGCCCAAATGGCATTACCAAGAACTCATAGTACCCCTCGTGCGTCCTGAATGCCGTCTTTGGTATGTCCTCCGTCTTTATCCTGATTTGATGGTAGCCTGATTTTAAATCCATCTTAGAAAATACCACTGCTCCATACAGCTCATCTAGTAGTTCATCAATCACCGGAATAGGAAATTTATCTGACACCGTCTCCTTATTCAATGCCCTATAATCCACACAGAACCTCCAGCTCCCATTCTTCTTTTTGACCAGTAGGACGGGACTAGAGAAGGGACTTACACTTGGTCTGATGATTCCTGCTTCCAACATATCTCCGATCAACTTTTCGATCTCGTCCTTCTGAATTTGGGGGTAGCGGTAGGGTCGTACATTAATTGGGGACACCCCCTCCTTCAAGATGATGGTGTGCTCCTGTTCTCGGGGTGGTGGTAAGCCTTGAGATGGCTGGAACACCTCACTGAATTGTTGTATGAGAGGTTGTACTGCTGGTGGAATGTCTCCTTCTTCCCCAACACTAACCTTCTCCAAGCATTGCAACTCCACCAAATATCCACCCCCACCTCCTGTATGATTCTGATCATGGATTTGAGAGATACTCCGGCCCTGGACAGCCCTGCATCCTCTTGGATCACCCTCTTTTTCCCTTCTACCATTAGTTCCATCTTCAGAACACCCCAATTGACCTTGGTCTCTCCTAAGGTCTGTAGCCACTTCATCCCCAGGATGATATTTATACTTCCCAGCTCCAAGGGAAGGAAGTCCACCTTCACTTGGATCCCCTGAATCCTCAACGCTACTCCCCTACACACTCCTCTATCCATTTCCAACTTCGCTGTACCCATCATCACCCCATAACCATCAGCGTCCACTAATTTCATTTCTAACAGATCTACAATCTGGGTGAAAATGAAATTATGGGTTGCCAATTAGCACTACCACTTCTTTATCCGCTATCTCTCCTTTCACCTTCATAGTATGATTCGAAGTGAACCCTACTACTGAGTTTAGGGATGCTTCTGCCACATCTAGATGCATCTTTTCTTCTTCCTCCGTTTCTAACCCACTTCCACCTCCCTCCTCAGTTTCCTCGTCATCACAGACGGTGAGAACCTGAAGAGTTCGGTCCTTGCACCTATGCCCTGGCATGTACTTCTCGTCACAACTAAAATATAACCCCTTGGCCCTCCTCTCCTGTATCTCCTTTTTAGTTAGCTTTTTGAAATGTCCCCCAATCCCTCCTCTGCCGATTTTCTCCTTGGCTACTTCCTTCAAACTTTCTGATGGTGGCCCCTTAGATAGTAAGAAGGTGGTTGTCATCCTATATGACCCTCCTGAGTAGCTCCCCTTAGTTCCCTTCTCCATCTTTTTTTGGTCTTCCACCAGTTGTGCTAATTTCATGGCCTTCCCCAGGTTCCGTGGTTCTAATACTCTTACTGTGGCCCGTATTTTCGGTTTCAGCCCTTTCATCCAGTTCCCTTCCAGTACCGTCTCCGAAAGTCGATCCAACCTGCTGGCCAAGTATTCAAACTTGTCCCGATAGTCTGCTACCATCCCTTCCTATGTCAAAGCAAAGAATTGTTCATAAAAATCTCCTTCCCTACCGGTTCGGAATCGTTCGAGTAAGCATTCTTTGAATTCTCTCCATGTTCGAATGGGCTCCCTTCTGTCTCGTCATTGGTACCATGCCAATGCCTTTCCTTCCAAACATAATCCGGCCGCTATCAGCTTCTCTTCTTGCGTCAACCCATTGACGGCGAAATATTGTTCTACTTTGTAGATCCAGCCATGGCCGTCCTCTCCCTCAAAGACGGGCATCTTTAATTTCCTCACCTTTGGATCGCCCCCGTTTCCTCGGATCCCTCCGTAGCCTCCCAATCCACGAAGAGGAAGTGCTCCCCAGTTGTCATGATCTTCCCTCCGGCGATCATATCTACCTCCTTCATCATCATCTCCTCTTCTTCTCTCAGAATCAGCACCTCGATGGTAGAAATTTTCTCTCCTTCCTATAAACTCAGCAGCCCTTCTATCGAACCTGGTGCTTATCTCCTCCCTAGAAAATGGTTCTAAAGGAGGCATGCCATCTTCACCTTCCAAAACTTCTACCTCCGGGTTTTCCCTTCCCTTAAATAGGTTAGGGTTTCCTCTTCTTCCATGGTCGCCATTAATTCCCCTTGCCTCCGATGTTGCCGGAACGGTCTTTATCTCTAGTAACTTCCGTAACATCTCCTCCATGATGACGAACTTTCCTTCCATCTTTTCATTGTTGGTAGAAATCTGATTTTGAAAATCAGAAAATCTTCCCTCCAGATCGGACTTGAGTTGTCCAATTTCTCCTTCCAGAACTTCAACTTTTTTTCTGGCCATCTTCCTTTCAATAAATTGCTAGACGATCTTCTTATGGAAGCGAAAACACTGCTGAAATTCTGAAATTTCAACTGCCTTTGGTCCCCAAACAACACTCTGATACCAATTTGATAGGAAATACTTGAGTTCGCAAGTAATCCTATCGGATCTACTTGAGTTCACAAGTTGTGAGAAACAATAAAGAACGAAGAAAGAACCACAAAATAATAACTTTTATTATAGAATTCAAAGCAAACAACACCAATCAATGAAACATAAAGAAAGATACAATTGATCCTCTATTCGAGAGGAGGATCGTCTCTCCCACTCTCTAGACAAGAATCTAGAGCCCAAGCCGCCAAAGGAACTATAAGAAACAATCACCAAAATCATGAATGCCCTAACCCCTTCATGCCCTTTAAATAGCCCTCTCCACCTCCTTAACTTCTCCACCTCCTTAAAAACTTACTAATATAAGATATTATTTATTTAGTACAAAAGATATCAAATCTTTTTAATTAATTAAATTCAAAATAAATTGGGCATGGGCCCCTCCTTAGGCGGTGTAGGAAGGAGGCGGTTTGACCCGCCTCCTGTATACAAGTGTCGGCCCCACCTAGGCCGGCTGGGGCTGAGTCAGTTCCAGGGGAACCGACATATCAATTTCTTTAAGTGGTGTGGCTCTATGGTTTTTTCCCGGTTTTGAGTTTTTCCGTGTTAAATCCCGATGTTCTTTCTTTTCCACTACATTTTCTATTTCTTGTTTATTTCGTTACGTGTTTTGCTTCCTCCCCCCCAACAACAACAAATCCTACTCCAACAATGACTATAAATGAGTTGATGGGAAAGCTGAATTGTATGATTCCTCAAAAAAATAATCAACAACTCCTTTCAGTTGATTCTTGTAACCAACTCAGAACTTTGAAATTAGAATCCAGACCAACAAATTTTATATCTGCCAAAAATACTCTCAAAAAATTCTTCAAATAAAACCTTCCACACTTATAAAATCAACATATTTTTATCACTCAAGTCTCTATTACATGTTAAATATAAAAAAAAACTATATAATGTCATATCTTTTTATGATGAATAATTCTTCTAATTCTCACAAAATAAATACGTATTAAAAGAAGCATTAATACGAAGATTTTTTAAGAACAGACACTTCAACGACGTTCAACACCATCTAATAATGGCATAGGCAATTTAATGCAGTTTGTTTCTTGTTTTTTTTTCAACCTCCGTGCATTCTTATGGGAAACTACTATTAAATTCAGAACAATGGCATGAATGATCAGTTATATCCCAGCGCAAAATCAATTTGTAGCTGGAATTTATTAGATTTCATTTTGATCAAATCAAGGTAAAAGTTTGGCTTAAGACTATTGAATTAGCTCCATTGAATTGAAAAAACGCTTCAATTTTCACGCAAACTTCAAGTTAAATTCAAAGCCTAATTATAAGCTCCTCATTTGAAGCTTAAACGTATTTAAGCGCAAATCAACAGCCCCTTAATATTTTTCACTTGTTCTCTTAAGTCTCTATTTTAGGCTAAAAATTGAACAAGATGGGGGTCTAGTGGAAAGTATGGGGCAGATCCAACCGTCTAACTCCAAAGAGTAGCCTAGTATGACAGTACAATGATTTTTTTTAAAAAATATTCATGTCATTTCTATGGGTGAGTAGATGGACCACTGCTTTTTTTTATCAACACTGTTCAGGTCAAAAACAAGTTCTATTATTGCAGCATTCAAACAAAAACGAACACGCAGCTCTCTTTGATCTGTTGGTTAGGAGCTTTGACTATTAACTAAGAGATTTTGAATTTGAGTCTTGCATATATGATGTGTGTGTGAGTTTATCTTAATAGGCCTAAATGTCTAAAAAAATGAATAATGGCAAATAAATATAGATAAATTCTACTGTCCAATTCAGAATTCATAAAAAAAAATGCTTTTGACATAATAAAATGATAACGAATACAATAGACAGCTACATAAATTTATTACATCTTCTCTCTCTGAAGTTCAATGTCAGCATATCAGAACTTTTCTTTCTAAGTTTTAGATTGGGCAGCATAGTGTTTTTTCATCAATATATATTTTGACAGCATCGACTAGGAATCAGGCTTCCAGCACGACAGTGTGCTGACATATACAGAGTTCGAGTCCCATCAAATATTGGGGCCCGTAATCTCTCTATGTCAGCATGCAGTCAAATTTGGCCTAAATATTATTTCATTCTGGGAGATATAAAAGACAGTAAAATATTTTCCTACTCGACAAGTACAAAACAAGAATGAATAATGCTGTACTCTCCAAATCAATCAACATAAAAATAAAATTTATTTTTCACTCACAAGATCCACTGAGCATGCAAGTAATACACTCATTGTATAGCTCCTAAATATCTACATAAACAAATGCGTAATATATAATCCATAAAAGGTACATAGCTATCAAACAAGTGACAAAAGGAATTAGCAAACAATTAATAAAAGTTTACAAAATAATCTGACCAACCAAAGAGAATACCTTAAGAACATAGTTATCAAAATTGACAATAACATAGAAGTCCTTTACCATAAGTACTAATGACTTTCGAGATGAATTGGAAGAAAACCCTTCACGAAATACTGAGTAGGTATCTACTACAATTGAACAGTGCTGATGCCAAAGACAATAGACTTAAATACATAGTACTGCAGTCATGAAGCAGTTACAATATCAATATCACTAGTACGCACATATCTCATGAACATCACTGAAGTTTTTCATATTCAAATGAAACTGCTAAAAAGCTAATATTAAAATTCATTTAACTAAGAGGAAAGTGGTAGGCTAACACTGTTACTTATTTCCCTGCAAGTTTGGCTGGATGGGCTGCACACGAAAGGTCAATGGCATCTGAGCTGCATACTCCCTATCTTTCTGATGATAGCCGATGTCTAGTTCTCTCATGCTCCCTTCCATTGCTAGTTGTTGATGATGCTGTGAAATTAAAACAGCGATTTCCAGAAATAAGAGGAAAAATGAAACTTACAAGAACTATCTAGGAAAAGATGAGCTCAATTGCAATATGAACAACAAATAAAAAAATAAAAAATATATATATAAGTCTTGTGGCGAGATTCTTTCAAGGTTTAAAACTGCGCAATTAATTATTGAGGTATTTTTTGTTCGTGAGGTGAGGCATAAGCCTCAAAAATAAAAAATTATATAAAGTGAAAAAAGGGTTAAAAAATGCTTTTTTATATAATACTCAAATAATATGTTAAAAGATGACATTAAATTTCTATTGAACTATGACGTAGCAAATTGACATACGTAAAAAACAAAAAATTGCACAAAAGATAAATTGCATGAAATAGAATTGAAATTGAAATATTACAAGAGCAAAACAATAATAAATATAGGAATTGCATAAAAGTATTATATAACAACAAGTTCAACTCTAAATTCCTTCTTTCTACTCATCCACATTTAATTCCTAAAGAAAGCTAAAATAATTGGCAACTCAGAAATCATCTGCATTGTCATTACTGAGGGGTCTTTATTTGAGTCATTGTTATAACAAATTGGTCTCTCCCTTGCCTCATCCTATGGAGTCCAATGCCCATAATCTACTTCTTTATTTATTTCAGTCATCTTCCTCTTTCATAAATATTTTTCATCAACATAAAGATGAAATTAATACTCCAAAATTTTTAGAGAATGAGGTGGTGGTGGTGTGCGGCCTTCAAGTGATCCCCGATTGCGACTAAGATAGTGGTGGCAACGGCGAAGGCAAGGGGCTAGAGGTCGAGGTAGTCAAGAGGAAGTTGTTGTGGCTCAGGGGGGCAATGCATGAAGGAATGATTTGTTCAAGACTTTAGTTTAGGATTTAGGTGAGCTTTAATAAAAATATGTATATATATATATATATATATATATATATATATATATATATATGATGAGGCGTAAGCCTCAAGGCCTTTTTCACTAGAATTGCGCTGAGGTTGGCCTCAAGACGAGTATCATATTGCGCAATTTTAAACAATGGATTGGATAATGCCAAAAGTGTAAAGTTTCCATTTGAAAAATGATTGTTATTTCTAGCTTTTATGCCAATTTTTACCTAAATAATGTTGGGAATTAATTTAAGGCCTAATCTAATCATTAAGAATAAAATAACAACAACAACATTAAGTCTTTATCCCACTATGTGGGGTCGGCTACATGAATCTTTTTTCTCCATTATGTTCTGTTAAGAGTCAAATTCTCATATAAATCTACTAAAGAAAGGTCATTTCTAATATTTCCTAACCAAGTCTTTTTAGGACTACCTCTACCTTTTTTAACATAAGTCAAATCTAATACATCTACTTTCCTAACCGAGTCATCGGAAGACTGTCATTTTATGTGACCGAATCATCTAAGGCGACTCTCTCTAATCTTATCTTCCACTGGAGCTACTCCAACCTTTTCACGTATATGCTCATTTCGTATCCTATCTCTAATAGTAAAGCCACTCATCCAGATGAGCATCCTCATCTTTGCAACACTTAACTTAATATTATGCTTCTCTTTTAATGGCCAACATTCTGGACCATAAAGCATTGCAGGTCTCACTACCATCTTACAGAATTTTTCCTTAAGTTTGAGAGGGACTTTTCTATCACACAACAAGCCTGATGCATTCCTCCACTTCAACCATCCAACTTGAATTCTACTAATAATATCCCATCTATTTCACCATCACTCTGAACAATAGACCCAAGATATCTAAAATATGTACTCTTATTAATGACTTAATCGCCCAAAGCCACAATCCCCCCACTAGATCTATTATTACTAAAATTACACTCTCCATATATTCAGTTTTAGATCTACTGTCTTTAGACTCCAAGGTTGACCTCCATAATTCAAGTTTATCTTCAACTCTCTCTAGTCTTATCAACTAGAAGAATATCATCAGTAAAAAGCATACACCTGTGTACAACCTCTTGCAAATGTCTAGTGAGAACATCTATAACTAAAGCAAAAAGATATGGGTTTAAGGTTGATCCTTGATGTAATCCAACTGAAATAGGTTGGTCAAACCACCTTGTGTTTGAACACATGTAACAGCTCCTGCATATATATCCTTAATGACTTGAATATAAGCATTATTAACCCCTTTCTTATGTAGAACTCTCCATAACACTTCTCTTGGAACTTTATCATATGCTTTCTCTAAATCAATAAAAATCATATGTAGATCTTCCTTATTCTCTCTATACTTCTCCATCAAACCTCTCAATAAATGTATAGCTTCCATAAGAATAAATAAAAGAAAGAAAATTAAAAAAAATAATAAGAAGAAGAATTTTTTTACATGCTCATCTACTTGATGATTGCTTCCTATTTTTATTGCTACAGATTTCATTATGGTGAGGATGATGAAGTTTTACAAGAGAAATTCGCAGCCTCATATTTTATATCTTTTTTTATCTCTCTAATAATGGCACCATTTTTATGATGAAATCCAATGGAAAGTGAAATTACCTATGAAATCCCAATGAATTAAGTTGTAAATACTGCAGACCTTCCAAGGATCCCACCCCTTCCAAATCCCACAACAACCTCATTGCAAAAGTTGATCCGCATATTTCCTATATGTTAGGAATTTCTGTGTAGGCATAATTATGCTCCACAACTTAACAAATAGGAAATGGAGTGTTGTGTTTCTTTTATTACCCCTTTTTTAGAGCAATAACTGAATATTATCCTAGCATTAATTATAGACTACTTACGAAAAAGTGTAAACCACAACAATTAACCTATGAGTGCCCTAAAAGATATGAACTCAGAGTGGCCAATGTATTTCAAAAGAATTTATTTCCAACTAGGTTTGAAGAAGTACTAGAGGTGTAAATGCAGGTTGATGTATTGTCAAAATCCTTGTTTGAAGAATATGACGCACCAAATAATGGCATGGTGCCTTCAAGTTTCCAAGTGTTTGCAATAGACATGACAACCTTCTACAAGTGTCAACTACTTTACGGATAATGGTTGAAATTGGTCTTAAAAATTTGAGGAATGCTCACACCATTTCTATCATTAGGCCTGTGAAAGCTTTCAAATAACATAAGAGATGTGAGAGTGAGGTTATGAATGTTTAATGCCCTAAAGTAGTAAAACAAAACAATGAGGCAATAATCTACAATGGCTTTGGAGAAAGACAACCAGACAAGGAAGCTTTTTCTTTATTTCATATCCTGACTCTAATTCATTCTTTCCCTCCCAAGCATTTCCTCCCTCACATTGTGATCCCCTATTTTCACCTGTTAAAAGACTAAGCGTTCTTGTGAAGTTCTACAGGAAGACTAATTAAGCAGCGGAGGTAGGCAAGCCAAATACACTTCCATTAAAATGTCTAGAATTAGGTAAACTTTGTATGCAATTGCCTTAAAACGAATCTAATAAAAGAAATGCAATTTATTTTCATGAACTTGATTGTTACAATCTAGACTTGGATCTGGACCTAATTCTTGATTTAGGGTTTATATATTCTCAAATCCAATGGCGAGATTCTTTTCAATAAAGGAATCTATGGCCATCTTGTTTTTTCTTCATATCATCGCCACCCCATTTTTTGTAGTCGAGCCTCCCAATTCCCTCACAAATTCACCAGAAGAAGGAATCAAGAAAGAATACTTAATCAACCAGAAGATATACAACAATTTGGTATCAAAGTCAAAATCTCAAAGTTTTCCAAATCTAATTCCATACTCCTCTAACAACCTTTACAATAATCTAGTCTGGTTGGTAAAATCTTTGAAAATGTTGCCAAGATTGGATGAAAAATCCCCTTGGTTGGAGCTAGTTAGGGTTTGGTGATCCCCTCTAAAACTACTACTTTTATGAGTAGTAGAATTTTTTTTGTGTTTTATTTTATTTTATTTTTTTTGGTATTGTATTTTATGTATCATCCCCTACTCCAAAAAAATAAAAATCAAATTTTCATAGTAATCAAACCATTCCAATTAGGACTTTTGTTAGGGTCGGCCAACTTTGCCAAAACAGACCTAGTTGCAATTTTAATTTCAATTGGATAACTAAAACTCTTCTAAAATTCACCAAAATTTCATATCCATAGCAAACATCCCCACCTTTAATTTTCATACATTACGTTCACAAATATCCAAAACTTCTAGAAGCCCTAACTCATTTCAGCCTACAGCCATAAAGGGGAAATTTGCAGACTAATATTGGGAATTTTTCAGAGAAAAATATCCAAAATACGCCAAAATTCACCAAAATCTCTGAGCATAAATAGACATCTTCCCCTTCAATTTGGATTTTATTTCAAGTCAATTGGACTTCTAAAGAGGGAGATCTAGTGCGTAGAACCTAGGGTTCCAAATTCTGGACTAGTTGCTATAATTATGTTGGCCGACCACTAAAGCCTTCCAAACCTAATTCCATTCAAAATTAAACTCAACCACATATAGCTTTTCTAACCTCAATTTCCCCACATGTTTTGATATCCCCATCGCTCTGCTAGGGCTTTTCCCTAGCTCCTCTCCGCGGCGCTAGCGCCGCTCTTCGCCAGTGCATTTTTAGGAAAATTTTTCTATTTTCCTCCTCTCCTTTTTCGGCGCTCTCTGGTTTTTCATTTTCCTCTCGATTCGTCCACCTCCGGCCTTCACGGCAGGAATGGCGGTGAATCGCCTGGTCGATCCAAGATTTTTAGATGGACCGATCAAATCTCGTTCCTTTTCTAGATGCTCTCTCTGGTAATTCCTCTGATGTAAAATTTCTGAGCTAAAATCTACCTCTTTTCATGGTTTTCCCTCACTATGGATCTCGGAAGAGAAGATCTTGCGCTGGCGGCTCCTCTCCAGTTTGCATTAGTTGGTTTTTCCCTTTTAGACGACCTTCTCTTGACTCTATTCGAAGGTTCTTTTTCAACCTTAAGCTTAATAACGATGTCTCGGTTACTTTGTTGGATTCGTCGTATAATTTAGTTAAGCTGGTTAATGATCTTGATTATAGCAGAATTTTTTTTTCATAGATCTTATCTAGTTAATAACTACTATATGAAATTGATCAAATGGTCGCCTTTTTTTGACATTGGTGTGGAGTCTATGGTTATCCCTATTTGGATTTCTTTCCCTAACCTCCGGCCACATCTTTTCTCCCCTCATATCCTTCACAGCCTTGGATCAATTTTTGGTCGGCTGTTAAAAGTTGATAATGCTACCTCTATTGGTTCTCGCCCTTCTGTTGCTCATGTTTTGGTTGAGCTTGACATTACAAAAAACTACCCTGATAAAGTATGTTTAGGTCCTGAGAAATTTGGATATATTCAGCAAGTCGTGATGGAGGTCTCTCCATTTTGTGCTTCCTATAAAAGTATTGGGCATTTGAAAGATGATTACCGGCCTCATCCGTCCTCTTCCCCGCTTACTGGCTTTGCTAATGCTTCTAACCCACTTAATGTTAATGTTAGCTGTGATGGGAATGTTGTGGGTGTTTTGGATAATTTGGATAATTGTGTTATTCCTCCTGCTATTAATAATGGGGTGGTTAATGGTGATTCTTGTGGTGAAACTGCTAATGTTGTGGAGGTTGATCCTAGTGTTGCTGAAATTGGGAATGTTATTGGTCATTCGGTGGAAAATGCTGCTCAGTTGGATTCTGCTTTGCCTTTGGGTGTTCTTGTTTGTGTTGAGGATGAAGCTGCTCCTTCGATTACTGTTTTGCCTATGGCTTTCTCTTGTGATAACAGAGAAGGTGTTAATGAGATCATGGATGTCAATAATTGTTTGATAAACCTTATAGCTAGTCCCATTAGCGTTGATGATGTGGCGAATGCTGGTGTTATTTTCGATTCTTTGGTGTCGGGAGGTGCTGATGCTTTTAGCCCTTTGGATGTTGTGGTCTCTGCCAAACCTGTTGCGTTTGGGGGTGGTGTGGATTCGAGGGGTTTCGTTGCTGCTTCTGTTGAAACTCCCTTGGCCTCATTGGAACCGATTTTATCGAATATGTCATTTATTGATGTTCCAGTTGCGCTTATTTCTAATAATGCTTTAAAGGCTCAATTGGCATTTAATATGAATGTTACTTGCACGAAACATAATGATTGGCTTGATGAGTCATTTTCTTCTCCTTGTGGGAGTGATATGGATGATTTGGATGTGTTTGAGGATAATTTGACTGTTAGTCGCATCGTTGAAAAAACCTTTGCCAAGTGGGGTGGCAAACGTCGTAGGAGGAAACATAAAAGGAAGTAGGCTGTTTTCCCTTTTTCTGTTGTTGGCTTCTTCTAGGTTGTTTTGTTTATTTTGTTTGTGGTGCTCTGTCGGTTGTGAGTCTCTGTGGTTCTGATTGGTTGTGGGTCTTTGTGGTTTGGCTTGTTTGGATGGGGGTAAGCGTCCTGGTGACTTGGCGTTGGGGTTTATATGTTGTTCGTTAAGTGTTGGGGTTTGAGTTAGCTGGGGTGTTTGTTGGGGGGGTTGTTAGCGTTTTATGTTATTCTTTTGTGCTCCTTTTTCTTGTTGTTCTTGTTGGTGTTCTGTTCTTTCTGATGTGTTCTTCTTCTTTGAGGCTCGCGTGTTGTTGGTCTCTGTCCTGCGGTGGGTTCTTCTCTTTGGCTTTGTTCTATTTGTTTTTCCTTTTGCAGGTTTCCTTGCTGCTTGAGGTGCTGCTTTTAGTGGGGCTGTTGTTGACCGTCTGGGCTATTTTTCTTGGCTTGATGGTTTGCTTTGGAGCTCTTGTTGGCTTTGGCTTTTTTCTGATCGCCCTTTTTAGTAGTCCTCTTGGTGTTTTTTCCTTTGTTCCTTTTTCCTTTTGCTTGTATTTTGTATTAGGCTGAATCCTGGCTCATAGGCTTCATTTCAATTGTTATATTTTTAGAGGGTTGTGATTCGTTAAGGACTTGTAATTTTCTTTTAAAAATTAATGCGTAGGCCCCTATTGTAGGTTTTAATTAAAAAAAAAATCACATATAGCTTTTATAACTGTAACAACCCAAACTCTTAACTGTCGAGATATTATCTTCTTTGGCCTAAGGGTCTCATGGTTTTGTCCTGTTGGTGTAACTTCCAAAGAGGTCACCCATCCCAGGATTTCTCCGAGATGAGCACGCCTAACTATGGAGTTTCTTAATGAAATTCTAACCATTACACTAAAAGGCGCCTTGATGTTTAAGAGTTTAGCTTGTTTTTACTTAAATGATTTCACAACTTTACTCTCCTAATTATCTAAAGAGAGGTTAGAGAGCCCCCCATCCAACAATTTGATCACATCCAGTGATCTAAACCAACACCATCCACTTCAAATTTATAATTGGGATGAAAGGAAAATATCATAAGGATCAATTACTCATCAAGAACCATAATTTTACATAAAGATTTCCATAGTGCAATTGAATATTTAATACATTCATGGAATTTACTTCAAGATCTAAAGTTAGAGAAGTTGATTAGATGATGAAAACCAAATGAATAAAAGACTTAAATGTTGATATCCAAATTGAAGTAGAAAGCCCATAATTCCACTGTATTAGACGATGCCTTCAATTGAAGGCTAGAAGTTTATTTTTATTTTAATTTAAATTAAGATGAATTATCATTTTGGGTACTCCTACATTTAAATTTCAATCACTTGTTAGCATTTGATATCAATTTGGATAAAATCGGTTCTAAATTTTAATTATAACCCAATCTGTATAAATAAGATATGATTAATGTGATTTTCATTATCCATGACTTACAATTAAATTCAATATTCAATCTCCATTATTTTGTCTCTATTCTTACTTTCCACTCTCTCAGTCCCACTAGGGTCTCCAAATATTCACTCCTGATCTCCAATATATATTCCAAATTGTAGCAGCACGGTCCTTTTCCTTATAAGAAACCACATGGAACTATTTTGATCACAACTATATTGTTCAATATATTTGAACATCTTGATTTCATCATAAGCCAGAGGAATAAGGAATTAAGAAATAATACCTACCCATCCATAAGACATATCAGCATCTCTCATAATCTACTACATGACGATAATAGTGGGCTCCATCATCATCAAACAATCTCGTGGGCTCCATCATCATCAAACAATCTCCTACACTAGCATCTCTAATGAATGTTCATGGTTGAATTTATCAAGTTAAAGAGAATTATCTTTATTAGTTCTACTAAAGTGAGTTAATTAGGCTATTTCCCATTTTTCATAATAACACTTGCTAGTAGTAATTAACGTATGGAAACCAAAGAAGACTAAGGCAACCCCAAACCATGATAAGGTTCAAGAAAGGAAATCCCCTCACTTCAATATTGATCTATAGGAGCAAATGAGCTTAAAAGGAGAATATGATCTAAGTGGCTCTCCCAATATTGGGCTTGGCTAACAAGATATTTTAAGTTACACTGGTGAACCAAGATGGAGCACTAAAATTACACTAAGATAACCTAAATTAGGTCAAGTCACATAAAGAGCATGAAGACAACTGGATGGACTAAGCATATGAGGAGGCTATAATAATATGGCTACAAGAATCTTGTCTAGAGAATGGCTAGACCAAGTTATATGAAAATTGCATAGGAAGTAAAACAAGCTACATAAAGGACCAAAAAAGAGCCCACCACCATTGCTAATTCCCTGTACATATATACAACCCTCATTAAATAATTATTCTTTTAGTATTAAAAAAATGCTTGTTTAGCAAAAATATTCCCATCAAATGTTTTATCAATGTTTTTATTAATGAAATGTTGGATAGTACTTAGATAGGATACTAAGGATGATAATTAAAAGATTAGCTTGTTCTTTAGGATAGTTCCACTTTTCATTCATGTAAGTATGTTTAATTTGAATTTTTGTTATTTGTTGGAGTTTACAAATGGATTCATTATTTGCACTTATTTTTTATTGTAATTAAATGGCAATTGGGAAAATAAAAAAACTTAACTACTTTCCTCTCAAAGCCGCCTCTCAGTCTGTCCATTTTTCACTCTCCACAACCCCTTTCAGGCCTTACAAAAGAAAAAAAAAATACAATGGGAGAAAAAGAAGAAGGCGAAGCAATCCAAAAAGAAGTGGAAGCAAGGAAAGCATCATCAAACCTAAGGAATACTTGCAAGTTTGGTTTATGAGTTTTCATTACTCTTCTTCTCGTTCCAGCCATTCAGCAAGCTCTCTCTATATCTCCTAATCCTACTTGGGAAAGCCACACAAGAAGCAATAATTATTTGGTCATCTCTTGTAAGGTGCCATCCAACTCAAGCCCACAACCAAATAAGAATGCCTATTTTGCATATGATCCACAATTCTCTATCAAAAAAGCTATATATTCAACCTCCTTGAGTCTAGTATAGGTTTGAGATCAAGCCCTCATTGATCAGGATCATACTTTGATATCAAAACACTCATACATTAGCATTCTAGGTTGATCGAGAGAAGGTTCAAAAGTATCCCGTATGTGAATCCTAGATAACTGTTAATAGCTCAAACATTTGCAGTTAAACAAGTAAAGAAAGATGCAAATCAGATGTAAAATAGAATGACTACAAAAAAAAGCATAAAGATTTCTATTCCTACAAAATGTTACAGTTTAATTTCAATCATATTATTCATGTTAAACAAAACAGTATGCCGAGAAATTTTAAGAATTTCGTAAGCTCTAATAAGTAAACTAGGAAAGGTTATTACCAATAGGTATGTGAGCCTTTTATTTTCCTCTTCAAGCATTCTTTCCTGCATATCGTGAGTGTGAGTGTATGAAACCAAGAATTAGATCTAGTGTCCAACATTAAAATATATATATATATAGAGAGAGAAAGAGAGAGAGAGAGAGAGAGAGTGAGAGAGAGAGAGAGGGAGAGAGGAACAGAAAGGATTTGGTTCATGAAGCATACATTCTTTTTTAGCATCTTCAAGAAGTCCATCTGTTAGCTTAAACAAAAAAAAAATCATCACAAAAAAATTCGCCAACGTGAGGTCATCTGCCCACCCTCACGCACAAATCAAAGTAGAAGAAAGATAGCTAAAGGTAAAAAGAAATATGAAAATAAATCAATAAAACTGTCACCTGTTTATCTCGAACACCAGTAAGACCATTCTGGAGCGCTTCCTCGATCGGGATGAGCTCTTTTGGGTTAAGAGAGTTCAGATCCTCCCCTTTCAAATGCCTGCTCAACCATTCAAAAGCCCAGCCCAGAAAACATGAATCTCAGTTGAAACAATCAGTCCCCAAATACAAATCAAATTATTTTTTTTTTCAAACAACCTGAGTTCGATCTGCATATTATCATTCTCCTTCTTGATCCGATCGATCTCCGCGCTCAAGTTCTGCAATTGCTCTCCCAACTTATCAAAGTACCCAATATCCCCATCAAATATAAGCAAAATCACAGATTTTCATAAAATTTTACCTCGTGTTTTGCGTCCCAGAGTTTCTTGCCCGAGTTTTGCTGGTATTTCTCCAGCATCTTCGACAACCTTCAAATCCCACAACTCCCCATCAAAAAACAAGAAAACAAAAGCAAAATAGAAATCGGAATCGATAGATTAGATCAGCCTACGTGGTGGAGGGGCTACAATACTCGAACATCTTTCCAAGGCTGGAGAAGATAACAAGCGAGACCTGGGCGTCGCAGAGCACGCTGATCTCCTTGGCCTTCTTCATGATTCCATTCCGCCTTTTCGAGAAGGTCACTTGGCGGTTCGTTGAGTTCTCGATCCGTTTTATCTCAATCTTTCCCCGCCCCATCTCCACCTAAAAGCGAGCAGGATGAAAAAGAGACGGCAATAGATCTCCAGAACAGACGCGAAAAACCCCAAAAGGAGCACAACGAAGAAGGACGAGCGAATAGGAGGGGAAGAAGAAGAAGAAGAAGAAAGGCTTTCCATAAGGGGAATGAAAGTAGGGAGCTTTCGGATCGGCTAAGGAGGAGTGGCTTCATTTGGTATAGTAAAGTACGAGAAAGCTCACTTAGATCGCGAGGAGGAGGAGCAGCTCTTTCCAGGATTTATTTTTTTATGAACCCCCCTCATTAAATCCTTTATTGTTCATTTACAAATTGTCAGAAGCCTTAATATTTTCATGTTTTTTTGTGAGATAAAAATATAATCCTATGCAATCTAATGTATTTAAATAAATATTTAAAATATGCTTTTTCAGCTTCATTCAATCCACTTATTTTAAGAGAATAAAAATATCATTTACATAATAATGCTGAATATTCACCATAATAGAAATTTAAAATTTTAAATCATTTTTACTAATTCCATCATAGATATGATTATTTTTCAAAAATTTCAGTTGGTTTTGGTCTGGTGCCGTTGTTGTGGCCTTTGAGTTTGGGATTTTTGGCTGATGTCAATGATGTGAGTGTTGGTTAGTTGGTTTTGTTAGTGGTTACTTGGCTGGTTGGTTTTTCTGGGTTGAATGTAGGGGCGGAATGAATAACCTTAATTTTCAGCAGGAGAAAACTTATAATTAAAAATATAGAGATTTTTTTTTCATATATATCTTATAAATAAAAAATCAAAATGATGTAATTGATTAATCATTCAATTTCTATGAAATACATGTTGGAGTTGCCTTGAATTTTGCTTGACCCCTATTTGTTCATATCCTTAATCGTTGTATATTTTGCATATATGTTGGAGGTCCAAGGGGCAGCATCCCCTGACGGGGTTCGACCTGCCCGGGGTAATTGCTTTTGATTGTAAGAATATTTTTGGATTCTCTTTACTATTTCTTTTTGTATTTGGTTCATCGTTCTCTAACAATAACACATCTACACAATGTGTTTAATTATACTGGGGGCAATTGCCTAAGGACCATAGCATTTTAAAACTTTTAGGGGGGGGGGGGGGGCGCAGTTGCCCCCCCTTGGCACTTGGGGCCTTGGGGGTTCCGGCCCTGGTCGGATGATGATGAGATAGGTTTCCTGCACACCCCCTGGATAGCCTTGGCCTGTTTTGGCAACCTTGGAGGTTGTTTCATTTGCTCGATCAATGATGACTTCTGTTTGATTTTTGGGACTTGCCGCTGCATTCGATGTCTCCAATGGATAGTCCAGGTGTGGCAAATGGGTGGCATTCTGAGTTCAACTGGCTTACGGATCTTTTTTATTTGCTCTTTTTTTGTCTTATTTTTCATTTTTCAATTGCTTTGCAATCTATCGCTTATTGTGGTATTCTAAACTTTGGTTATTTGTATTTTGGCCTCCTGGTTGTATGCCCATCTTCATCTTTGGAATAAAATACTTGTTGGTTAAAAAAACTTAATTAATTGGATGCATCAATATCTAAATATGCTTAATTACCAAGATTTTGTTGTTGTTATTATTATTATTATTATTATTATTATTTAATTCAAATATTAAACCTCCCTTTCAGATATTTAAGAAAAAACTAATTAATCTACTTAATAATTGAGAATGATTTTTATGTCTAAGGGCGGAGAGAGGGGGGCATGTGCTCTCCCTTCAAAATTTAGAAAAGCCCGTGTCGGGCTCTTCCCACGGTGGTTTCATAAAAAAAAATTTATAATAGAATTTGCAAGCATATCTTCATAGGGTATATTGATTTTTTATAATGCATATAAACAATAAAGTGATTAATTGAATCTGAATATAAAAATCAGCTGAAACAAAGTTAAAAGTTGGGCCCTCCCTTTAAAAATTTCTTGCTTCGCCACTGTTTATGTCACAATTAGTATTGAGATAAATAAAATAAAATAAAATAAAGTAAAAACAAAAAAATAAAAAATAAAAATTAGTATTGAGATAAGATTTTTTTTTTCTTTTTTAATCTATGCTTATATTATTAGTGTGGAAGAGCTGAGCCATAAGTCCAATCATCATGCTTCTCACATGCATTTGCTATTTATTAGCACCGGACGTCTTTGTCATGCCTCTCACATGCATTTACTATTAGAGAACTGATGTGCAGCTAATGTACAAGTTTAATACAATATTTATTTTCTTAATAAGTTCATGTTAAGAAAGAAGGAAAAATAGAGCACTAGGAAAATAAAATTTAATATTTCTATATGATTACTTCAAATTATTGTATAAATTAATTAAGCATATTAATATGGAGAAATTTGATGTTATATATTCTAAGTTGATAAATACGGAAAATATGTTTGAAAATTCTATTCGAATCAAAATACCTTCGTTATAGGCTTCGGTTTTCTTTTTTAAGTCCGTCGGTATCAGAGGCGGAACTAAAACTCTTAATATAACGAGGATTATTCGTAATAAATAAAATAAATTAAAAGGCATGTACAATAAAGGATAAAATTTTAATAAGAAGTCTTATATTAAATAATTAATTTATTATTATTATTATTATTATTATTAAGAAAAAAAGTCTTATACTAAATTAAAGTGGTAACACTATTTTATAATAACATGTTGAGTACAATAATATTTTATATAATTATGTATAATACTAAAGTTTAATGTTTAAACTTACCTAATAGTATTAAAGTTTTACTTTTTAAAAGAAAGATAAAAATTGACAACCTAATTAAAAATTTTAATTTGATGACCTGTACTACCAATATTCTACTGTGGATGAAAGCCAATGAGATGAAAACATCTCTTATGCAACAGGAAAGCCCATTTCTTCATGGTGGTGGGCCTTCCAATGAAAATGACAAGAGGAAAGAAAAATAATAATAATTAATTAGTGTAAATTTTCTATTGCGCATATTATTTGGTTTGCTTACATTTGAAATATTTTTCTATGAATGTAAGTCTTAATCATCATCACTAATGCTATTTCTTATATGAAAGTTATTTGAGTTGATAAAAAATTGATTTAAAGTTTCTTTTAATTTAAATAAAATTATCAAAATAAATCATATTATTTTACTTAATTATTCAATTCTTCACATATTTTTATTTTAAAAGACTTTTTCTTTGCTTGATGTTGCAAATCTGATTCAAGCACTGTGATTTTAATGATAACAAACATTATTGTGTCTGTTATTGCTTTCTTCTGTTTCTGTGATATTTTGTTTTGTGTTGTGTGTACTAACGTTTTATGAATTCAGTCCATCATTTACTTACAATTTTGATCAGCTCAAGACTGGGTAGACTAAGGTTACAGTATGTATTTTAAATTTATTCTGTATTTTTTTCTTTTCATGAGTCGTATCATGTAACTAGGTGGATATTATTGCTAGGTAACCTTGCACACATACAAGGGGGGAGACAAATATTTTTGAGAGAGTTTTGTTTTTAAGTAAATCATACTGTACCACTTTTGTTCGTACTATATGACTTGTTTCGTACTGTACCACTTAATTCGTATTGTACGATATATTGTGCTCTGTCAAAAACTAGCCGCTAGAGGTTAAGGAAGATACTAATTATGTACTGATCATACAGTATGATCTGGATCATACTGTACACCCTAATTACAATATTTCTTAATTAACCCTCGATATCAGGCAATCAAATCATGAACAATTATTACCGCCGATCGTACTGTATGATACTATTCATAACGTACGATTGACAGGGCACGAAATTGATCATCCCATAGATCGTACCGAGCGAATCCTCGATTTTTGCATTGATCGTACGATACGATATCCCAAGTGTTGTACGATTGACAGAGTACGACTTTAATCGTCCCAGAGATCATCCCAAAAGAACAGAAGAAATCTCTAAAGTTCGTACCATACGATATTTTGATCGAACTGTATGAAATATTTAAAGTTTGAATAGTTAGTCTACACAAACTTGCTGGATGATTCTAAATTACACTGATCGTAGTGTACGATGCATGTATCGTATTATACAAATATAAGACAGATCTCTTGAAATTTATGATTTTTTTAAGCCACTATTTAAGAATTTCTAATATTCTTAATAGAAAATCTTTTGCTGCTTAATTGATCTGAGAGAGAGCTTAGAGAAGGAAGAGAGAGAGCTTGGAAGAGAGAGAGAGATCCCTGTGAGGGAGAGTTCTGAGGGATTCACAAAGGTTGCTCCAAGCAAGGTTTTCACCATCTTCTTCAAGCTACTTTCTTGGTTCCTTTGTGGCACTGGGGGAGACTTTCATCAGCATCAGATCCAGATTCTCTGCCTACTCCAAGAGGGAGTAAAAGGAATCCAAGGCTTTGCATACTCTATGAGGGAGTAAAAGAATTTCCAAGTTCTATGCTACTCCATGAGGGAGTAAAAAGATTCAAGGTACTCTGCCTCACTAGGTCGGTGGAAAGATTTTGTAAGAACTTCTCCACCTTGCTGTGGGGGAAAAAGGAGAGACTACTTTTAGTGCAATACATGAAAAGCAAGTTTCCAGGGAGTGGACGTAGGTCAAGTTGACTGAACCACTATAATTCTGGTGTGTTCTTTCTATTTACTAATTTTCTGTATTTTTCTGTGATTTGTTCTATGTTTTAAATCTCTAATTTTTGTTATTGTGAAATTAGTTTTACTTCCGCATTGCGGGATAAATTGTTTATTTTCAGATATTGATTTTTAAAAAAAATTATTCTCTGTTAAAGAATTTTTAAAAAAACCAATTCATCCGCCCTCTTAGTTAGCCTCGAGCTAATTCTTTAGGGTTTAACAATCCTCACGAACTTTCACTTGATGTTAATTGAAAATATATTTTAAAATTTATTATATCCATCACTTAGTTGAATATATTAAGAAATCAAAATATTGATTTTAAGCACTATAAATTTCCTAAAATCCCTTAATTAACAATATTATTTACATGAGATGTATATTGTTATTTAAACAATGGAAATCTCAACTTTATTTGCATGCTTTGGCTATGTCAACTATTGATGGAAGATATCAATCCACGTAGGAGCTCTTGTCTCATGATTGAGATTTGAGAGAATCAAATGGACACAAAATCTATTTTATTTAAACAATTTAAGTTGTTACACTATACAAGATTATATGATTTTTTTTTCTTTCAAAATTTTTGAAATTATTAGACTTTCTTATACGTATGAGATTAAAATAAATTAGGTGATCTAAATTTTTAAACACTCTACCAGCTTGATTTTTAGGCATTAAACACTCATCAATGAGATTTTAATGAGAAATGACAAATGACAAATTTGTTCAGGAATCTATAATGAGTTAATCAGATATTAAGCACAAAAATTTGAATATCTCAATGTCTTGATTTTTTTATATAATATAATAATGATTGATGATAAACATTAATTAATATATGTTGCTCAGATTTTTAAAATTGAAGAAAAAAAATTCTTTATTAATAGTTTCACATGTCTTCATATTTTATAAAAAAAAAGTATTATTATTATTTTTTAAATTTTGATATAAATATATTTAAAATTCAATATTTATTTATTCAAAATAAGTCTAAAAATCTTTCTTTTTTCTATAAATTTTAAATTAAATATGCGACTCAATTTAAAAATATCAAATATGATGATTAATAAAATAAATTGTTTCCGAGTCCAACGCAATAAAGCAGGCCACGTTCTGAAATGTGAATGGGAAGGAGGCACATATGCAATGGCACGTGATGCTCTTCGCCTGCTATTAAGGGCAGTGGGTCCCGTTGAAACCGATACTGCGATAGCACGTGCGAGGTGGCTCTGTTGCTTTCAACTTTCAAGTGGAAGTTTTTTTATTTTTTAGGACAGTTAGATCAAAGTGTTAGATATTTGGCAAATGTAATTATTTTTAGAGAAGAAAGAACGTCTCGAGTTTGTTATTAGCAATATCCCTCTTGATCTTGGTCTTTGACCAACAATTTGTTGATTGGCTTTTTTGCATTTGCAGCACCCAAATATAGGATTCTTTAGGGATGATTTTCTTACTGCTTCTTAAAGCAGCTTTTTAGTACAAATTATACTTTTAATTTTTGTACTAAAAAGCTGCTTTAAGAAGCAGCAAGAAAGTCGTCTCAAACGGAGTCATAATTCTACTCACATCTATCTTGATAGAAGGCAATTAAAATTAGCACTCATTTAAACTAATTATTATGTGTGGACATCCAACTCACATCCATACGTCCGCACGATCCCAACTGTCAGTTGATGCATAGAGGTCTGATAGATGGACGTACATTCCAGCATTCATAAGATCTCTTGTCTTGTTGATTTATCCCACCGTGAAGCCCAACTATCAGTTAATAACCTCATGATCTAACGAGTATCAACAATTAGGATGGAATTAGGTTTTGATTGACCGTCGTTTGGTCTGGTCTTAAATGGAGACTTGGTGTGGAGTGTTCTTTAGCTAGCACCATTTTTAGACTGCATTCTATGCTCAATGTTGCTCCATATTTCATCACTCATATTTAAGGTGAGGATGTAGATAACAAGGGGCAAGGAAATTGTTAATGTACTATCATCAAATACACAACATTTGAGCTTCATAATAGGCTACACCTCATACACTTTACTTCTAAATTGCATATATCATCATATGACACATTTCTTATTTTTGTACTCTATATGTATATATAAACCCCTCAATACTCTTATCATTCTCCTAAGAGGGAAAACTCTTCTAATAAAATTTGTTTTCTTAGTTTTTTCAAAGAAAAAAAAAGTATCATTATTCATTAAATGAATTAGTTTATATTCATTTTATGTTTATTTAATGTATGCAATTCACACTTTTTAATGTTTTAATATATCCACAAACATCAAAATAGCTGTATTTCACATTCATGTCGTATTATAGCCGTGTTCTTATAATCATCATAATTTGAAACTAAATAATTTTACTATTTTTTATCTAAAATAGTCAATTAAAAATTAAAAAAAAGTCAAAATTGGCAGATATGTTGTCCTGCTTATTGTTTTTAGAGGTGTATGAACAGGCAAATAAGTTTCAGATATATTTATTTGCATTCAAAATATTTTTTTATTTCTTTTAATTGAATGAAAAAACAAGTCCAATTCAACATCGTGCATTTATTTTGAATTTAATTTTTTTTAAAAAAATTGTTGAATCTTTTATAATGTGAAAGCATCCTCGCACATACTCACCGTTATTTAAAATAAATAGTCATATTTTAAATTAAATAATATTATCATGTAAGTAAATTATTTTACCATTATTTAGTTTATTTTATTATTTCAGTGAGAAATATTTTTTTTTTTTTTGGAACGGGGAGTATCGGCCCGCTGCCACCTCAGTTTGTGAGGCGCTTGACGATGTCCACTAATCTTCTCGGTCGACCTAGCGGTGGCACCCACACCAAAAACCCCCGGACAAACACTTTATTGGTCCACACCTAAGAGGCGCGGCCGTAATGGGGTGGATTTGAATCCAGGATGGGAGGTTTCCAATTGTGCTCTCCCATCAACCACCCTAAGCCTCGGTCGGTGTGAGAAATAATTCTATAAGCCAAAATAGGCGGGCTGCAACTTCAATGTTTTTTCGAAAGAAATCCAGCTGTTGCACCCTTTAATCCAACAAGCAATTATTTTAAGGAAATAATATATTGCTTAAATAATAAAGTCAATTTCTACAATCAAAAGAGAATTATGATGCCTAATCATATTCCACAATTTGTAATTAGCATAGGAAAAATTCAAAATATTTTAATTTTTTTTATTTGTACTTTTTTGTCTTTCAATGAATAAATAATTTTTTTTAAAGATATTAAATAATCATTCGAAGTTCATACGGTGAACATTTTACTTGTCTTGAGGGGTAGAGGCATTATGATTTGGCTATAAAGATGCAAAATTTTATAATCATTTGGTTCATTAATTAATATTATGAAAATTTTAATCATGCTTCAAGTACATGAACTTATTTTTAATTAAAGAAAATATTTATTCTTTATTAGATTTTGTTATTGGATATTGAATACCTAACCTAAAGGATGTATGACTTGTAATCAAATACTTCATATATATGACTTTAGCCACGCAATTATCTCTAATAAACATCTCACAATTTCTTGTTATTTAATAATATTTCTAAGACTTGTGCTTTCAATTTTAAAATTATTTATGTATAAAATGTTTTATAAATGATGCTACGATAGCATCGAGTCTTTATCCCATAGCGGGTTGGGTCTACAACATGAATTTTTTTATCTATTGTGTCAATGCCATGATTGTTCGATAAGTTTTATGCTGGTCGTCGACTACCTAATATAATCATTCATTTTTCTCATCTAGGATTTAAGACCTAACAACGATAGTGTTTGATAAATTAAAGGCATATACAATTAAAATTGATACATCACCAAATATCACTTTGATCTGGCACGAATCTTGATGCATATTTGAATTAGAAATCTTTAAAATTCAATTTAGGACCATCCAAACAACAAACTTACAATCAAAATAAATGTTACACCAAAATCGATCCAATCTGAGTCCAAATGGATTTGAATCAATGAGCTGAAGCATACTTAGAAGCTTAAAAGCATTAATTAATAACAAAATGATTTTTAAATATGGCAAATTTATAGTCGACTCGAGCGGCTCAACGACATGAATCCAACGAGTCTAAGATCACTTAATTCTGACATCATTAAAGGACTTAAATGTTTAACGAAAACTCTATTATCAAAGGAATCAATATAGACCATCTAATGGAGCACTCATAATTTGTCTTATATATTCTTCATATTTACGGAGCATGCAGCTCCTAAAAATATATAAATATCCATCATTCTGGTCGCAGGGTCAAGGGGCAATAAATCAATCATATGCTATAACACAAAAAAATCCATGTAATAAATAATTTTTTAATTTTTTTAGGGGGGGCAATCACCCCCCGGGTACTTAGGGGTTCCGCTCTTGAGTGCAGAAATAGTAAATCTCACATGCAGTAGCAGTAGAATCTATAAACAATAAAACAATACGGTATGGAAACCGATAAAATAATACAGTGGAGAAATCAATAAACCATTACAGATGTCGAATCAATATAAAGCAGTCGTTGTATCAATATTATCAATCAGTAAATCAATCATATAAAATGATAAAATCAAAGCATTAGTAAAGAATTGTCAAAATCAGATCAATACAGTAAAATCCTATAATTATGCATATATGCTATCAAATATGTCACATGCTCAGTATATTCAATAGTCTTCACATAAAGGGGAGGAAGACAAAATGAGAAGAGAGAACTAGTGAAAGCTCTTAGCATTTCCAGCTATCTTCACCATCGACGACCACCAGTTATTGCAGCTGACAACCATCATCTTCACTGAGGATCAACATCAGAAATCTTTATCATCTCCAAAGTATTAATAAGATTTAAGCCTACTGTTGGTATACAAGTCCACCTGTGGACATCCATAAACTCTATTGAAGAAATCAGACGCTGTTGTTGGGTATAAACTACCATATTGATTTTTTATACTCTCCCTCTTCTCCCTCTTCTTCAATAGTGAAGAAAAGAAGATCTTTGTATCACTTGTTACACAGTGGATTCTATGGCTGGGTCGGGCCTGGTGGTTTTTTCTCTTTCTGATTTTTTTCAAGTAAAAAATTATCTGGTCTTGCTACTTTTATATGTTCGTACTGAATTTTTGTATATTTCTAAGATGCTAAACACACACTCTACCGATTTAAATTTTCTAGCACACAACAAAAATAAATCAAATAATTTCATGATATTTTGATATAAGTTATATCAAAATAAAATTATCTTTATAACATTTAATTTAATTTTACATATTAATATTTATTAAATCTCAATATAAATATAATTAAAAGATTAAAAAAATATTATTATTTTTTTCAATCAAAATTAAGTGGGAAGCAACCGACGCTTCACATGTTCACAGTCAGATCTAAATGAAAATTACAGCCAAATAGAATTTGAAAAGATGGGATAATATGTTTTAAGGGAGAATTTCAACCAAACAGTCGAGAAAAATTCCACAAAGTTCACTCAGACTGCAATTAAAAAAAGAATTTTGATGATAATTTTTATATATCAAATAAAAAACATAATTCGAGTTCGAAGAACATATAATACGACAAGAGATATGTAACTTTAGATATATATGCGTATGAATCGTACGTACTAAGGAAATATATTAATTTTGAATCTTATTAAAATTCTGTCATCGGCGTACGAAGAAATTGAAGATTGGTATCCATTCACGTGAATAAAAAGCTGATAACTTGAAAGCGAGGGAGAAAGCAAACGCCATTATTACGGCGAAGAAGAAGGGAGAAACCTAACGCGGCCGCTCCACTTCCCTTCTCAATCCACTGAGTGTTGAGTTGAAAACAGGGAAGAAGAGAGGGAGAAACGGAAGGAAGAAGATGGCGGGGGAGGAAGAGGTGGGGAAGACGTTGATAGTGGGAATGAAGATGGATGCCAGAGGAAGGGAGCTTTTAACTTGGTCTCTCGTGAAGGTTGCGGGAGCTGGTGATCGGGTAATCGCGATGCATGTTCTTCCCGCCGGTAATCAGATTGATCTATGGAAAAAAAGTTAGGTTTTCTTATTCGTGGTTGTTTTGGTTCTGGAAAAATCTGAACTTGGCGGCGAATTTTTTGGTTGCAGAGCTGGCGGATGCAGATTGGAATCCCTCTTCTTTGATTTCGCTTATCAAGCATTTTGAGTCCGTGCTTGCTGTTTATGAGGGTTTCTGTAACCTGAAGCAGGTTTGATTTTCGAATTTTTGGCTTTTTATCCTCTATTGGGATTTGATTTTTTTTCTTATTTCGCCGGGATTTAAAAATTTTCTTTTTTCTGGCAATTTTCTTTGTTTAGATCGAACTCAAGATGAAGCTATGCCGGGGTTCTTCCATCCGGAAGACGCTGGTTCGGGAGGCGAGCTCTGTTTCAGCCTCCAAGCTCATTCTTGGAGCCACCAAGAGCAGTAATATTATAGGGTGAAGTCATCCACCCATTTGATTTCCTCTTTTTTTTTTTTAAATTCTTTTCCTTTTGCTTTTTTTTTTTTATTGAAATTCTTTGGCTGAAATTTGCAGTTCTTCATCCGTCTCTATTGCTAAGTACTGCGCGAAGAAGCTTTCTCGCGGTTGCTTGGTGCTGGCTGTAAACAATGGGAAGATCATATACGAGAAAGATGCCGCAGGTTTGATTTTTAATTAAATTTTCTCTGAAATTCTTCACTTAGGTTAGGGAGATAAGCTTCAAAATTGCATTTTTTTGGTAACAGGAAGCAAGTTGACACACGAGCTTCTACAGAAATGTGATTCTATAAAGTTGGATGATATGAGTACGGATAGTACAAGCCCTTCTATCTCTTGCCAGCTTAGTGAATCTGGAGAAATTTCAAGTTTTGATATCAAGGAAGGAAATTCTAGTAAAACTACCTCCACATTCGATTCCTTGGACAATGATGAATCTAGAGTTGATGAAATTAAGGATCACACTTCGTCTGAATCTGAGGAGATGTCGTTGGACGTAGACCCGGTGAATGAGCATGAGAGCTCTGTGGGCTGTTCATCCATGGCGACTCAGGAATCAGCTGATAGAAGACCTGGTTGGCTTCTCCTTAGAAGAACGGTTCTGAACCAAAAGATGATTTTGTCGCATGTGAAGTCTAAAGCTTCAGTTGTTAAATGGGTAATGCGGCTTCCAAGCCGGTATTATTCATCATCTGTGGTTCATACCGATCATAGGCGGGCGAAGTCTGATGTCTCTGTTAAATCTGTTTTTGATGAGGAGGTCGATGTCATGGCTCCTTTGAGCCCGGCCACAGTGTTTGAGGAGCTCCCTAAGGAGTTGCTATCTCTTCTAGAGAATTATTCATCTGTTTGCAGGCTGTTTAGCTACAAGGAACTCTTGCAGGCGACATCCAACTTCACTCCTGGTTTGCCTTTTTCCACTAAACTCTTATGTATATACATATAAATTCTTATGCAAATTTTGAAAACAATGCAGCCAATATCATTGGGAAGGGAGGGACCTGCAAGGTTTACAGGGGTTGCCTAACTGATGGGAAGGAGCTTGCATTCAAAGCTCTGAGATGCTCGGACAACTTGATGGATGATTTCATTTCAGAAATTGAGATTATTACCAATTTGCATCACAGGAACATCCTCTCCCTGTATGGGTTTTGTGTTGAGAACCACCACCTTGTCTTAGTTTATGATTTCTTGTCAAGGGGTAGCTTAGATGAAAACCTTCATGGTAGGCACAGACATACTTGAAATTTTTTTTTACTTTTTCATCCTTCTTTTCATAGAAATCTTGTATGCTTATTCATGTCTGCCAATATAGGGATCAAGGGAGATAAGATTGATGTTGGCTGGGCTGACAGATTTAAGATTGCTATCGGCGTTGCAGAAGGTCTGGATTATTTACACAATGATAGCAGTAGGGAGCCTGTGATCCATAGGGATATAAAATCATCAAACATTCTTTTATCTGATGATTTTGAGCCACAGGTATTGTAATTTTTGCCTTTCCATTGAGAGTTATTATTCTCTGTTGATTTCTCGGGAAATCATGACCTAAATTGCTTCTGTTGTCTTGCCTTAGATATCTGATTTTGGTCTGGCCCAGTGGTTATCCTCATCAAGACAATCCAGTAAAAGCACAGATTGTAGTGATTTGGCAGGCACATTTGGGTATGCTTATGTTACAGGTTATTGTTGCGTCTATTTTTCTATTAAGCTTGGACATATTTGCTTAAGCAGATATTGCTCGTCATCTCCTGGCAGGTACCTTGCTCCAGAATACTTCATGTATGGTAAAGTAGATGCAAAGATCGATATCTATGCTTTTGGGGTTGTTCTTCTTGAGCTTCTCTCAGGAAGGAAGCCAGTTTGTACAAGCCGACCGAAGGGCGAGGAGAGTCTGGTCATGTGGGTAAGTCTCTTATTACAGATACCAAGGGGTGTTTGCTCTTTGTTGCATAATTTAGTCAGTATTTAGACTAAATTTTGTCAAACAATTTTATGAGCCATATATCAACTACCTATTCAACATCTATTTGGCAAACCGTTTTCAGGATTTAAGGCTGGTTAGCTACAAGGGAGGATTTACTAAATCATGTGAATCCAAATTTAGTTTATTTGATGATTAAAGCTTTCTAAATTCTAATAAATTTGTTTGTTTGACTATTTGTTTTAAGATTTAAGATTTATGATTTATGGGAGGCAAAAAAAATTTAATTTGTTAAGTTCTGTGAATGCTGGATTTCTAAATTAAAATGGTATTGAAATGAGATTTATCAAAATAGAGGATTTAAAGTTCCCAAAATTCAATTTTGCAGGATTAAAGCTAAATTTTGTGTAAACCCTGCCTAAAATAGGATCCCAAACAGCCCTAAATCTGGATTTACAAAATTCTACTTGTAGCACTTAATTTTTAAAATTTACTATGAAGTGATGCCTATCCTTTTTTGCTTAAAATCTGATTTGTGTCGAGCAAGGATTTGTGGATTGAATATATAGACCTTTGGTGACAGGCAAAGCCCATTCTTCTAGTCGAAAATTTTGATCAAGTGGTGGATCCATCACTGGGAAATAATTATAACATTGATGAGATGGAAAGGATGTGCCTTGCTGCTTCTCTCTGCATCAGTCAAGCTTCTCACTCTAGACCTTCTGCAGCCCTTGTAAGAGGATCTAGAAGAATTTCTTTTATTTGAAAACATTCTTCATAAGATAAAACATTACTAACATAATAGCCACCAAATCGCAGGTTCTGAAGCTTCTGAAGGGTGAAACTGAAGTGATAGAGTGGGCGAGATCAGAGATGAGAGCTTCAATGGCTTCCGAGGACTCGGACGATGAGTCTGTACTCCTGCATTCAAACATTCAATCACACATCAATCTTGCACTTCTTGATATGGAAGAAGACGATGAACTCTCCACAAGCAGTATAGATCAGTCGGCTAATTTCCTAACTTCAAATACCTCTTTAGAAGACTACTTGAAAGCAAGATGTGGCCGTTCATCAAGCTTTTGACTGAATACATGGTGTGATCTTGTATAGTTTGTTTTTCTTATTTCTTCTTGATATTATATATCTTGTAATGGGATTTGGCGGTGAGAGGTTGTTTGATGTGCCCCCCTCCTTCATCCCACTGGAATTTTTGTTCCATGAGGTTACTGTTTAATTATTAATTAATTAATCCTCTTATATTTTTTCAGCCAAAGGGCTTGAAACTGAAGGGAGATTAGTGTATTGGCGTGTTCAAAGGAGAGCAGCTCAAATGGCTCTCTTACTATTTGTAATTAAAGTTCAGCTTTGAGCTTTCTTTCAAGCAGAACTTTTTGTAAAAAAAATGAGAGTTTAATTGCGACTAAGATGAGCTATCTTACATTTCTTTATCTGTTCTTTATGTTATATTTAAGATAACTTCTTTTTTTGTTTTGTTTGTTCAAAAAACAGTTATAATTCTATTTAGCTATATATTTTCTTTTTGGTGCTTTACAATATTTTTTTGTTGTGAAAATAATTTTTTATAATTAGATATCTTAGAATATGATAAATATAAGAAAATTATAATTCTTAATAATTTAAAAAATTTTATTTTTTCCTATATAATAATTTCACATGTACTTTACAGACAATCATTCAACTGCAAAATGTTGGAAAGCACCATTACTGAAAGGTTGCAGACCTCATGGAGAAGAAAAGAACTACAGGCTCTAATAAGAGCAAGAAATTATTGAAATTGTTAAAAATATGAGAGGGACTTCTTTTTACATATATAAAATTTATTTTGGGGCCCTCAGCATTAAAGAAAAAAATGAAAAAGGTGAATTGGTGTTGGGCCAGTAGTTGAAAAAGGCATATAAAAGCATGAACAAGAAGCATTTGTAGATTTATTATTAAGGATAAGGCATGGAAAGTAGTTGGCAGCTCTGAAAAAAGATGCAGAAAGTTATGCAGAGTAGAAACAAGTTGAAAAAGCTGATGAATATATTAGGAGCTTCTGAATGAATGAATTGAAAACTTGAAAGATATAGGAAGTCTTATTAAAGCTTATTTGGTTACTATGTCATTATCAAAACTTTAAAATGATTTAGGTTACTATGTCATTATCAAAACTTTATTTGGTTTTATTATTTAATTAGATGTACTTCAAATTTAAGAGGTGCTTTAAAGATTATGTAAGCTTTTTTTCTTTTTTACATTTGAAATAAGTGAAAATAAATATTACTTTTTTAAAAAAATTATTTAGTTAAGAGCAGGTAAATGAGTTTTTAAGTTGAAAATAGCAAAAACTTATCTCTCTCTCTCTCCCAATTCAGTCATTAATCATTTGCAGAAGGCTTGTATATTATGTAAAGGCTCAAGCACTAGCTTTAAGATGTGGGGTTATAATCCTAAAAGCATTGTCACAAATGCATTTAATTGATCCAAAAAGTCTATAGTATAATCACATACAACTTCTCATGCAAGGTATTGATCATAAGTTGATCAAAAAGACCCAAAGATGAATTGACTGATTTCGCATGAATTAGTGCCTGAACAAAAATATGATATGAGCAATGCATGAGCTTGAACTACAAGCGTTGGGGTGGTTGTGCTGATCTCCTCTTGCTACAAATCATGCTTAATTATTGAGAGTTCTTCTAACATCAATAAAGGGCACACTGGTATCTTATATTGCTATTGGTGTTCACTTGTTCCTGCACATAATTCTTGAACCTCCAAGCGCTTCTCTCGTTTGAACTTGGATATAGCAGGATCATACTGGCCCATCATAACCAAAGTTGGACAAGTTTGGCAAGGTAGAGATACTCCCCTCTCTTCTTCTGCAAACATAACAAGTGAGCGGCATCATCATCATTGCTCTCTCAGCTCATTGAACAATGTCTCTCCAATACAATTACCTTATCAATCATTTACACACCCTCGTTCAAATTTTGCCAAGCCACAACTACCCTTGATCCCCATCAATCAACATCCATCTTTACATATTCTTCTTAAAAAGAATTCATTTCTATAAAAATTGCAGGACATTACACACGCCGCTATCAAACTCATTCAAAAGATGGTGCACCTTCCCAGATTTTTACGCTAGACCAGACCAATCGTCAAAAGTTTGATTTGTCACCACCTAATTTGCTCCAAAAATATGATTCCTCCAAATTAATGATAATAGACTTGGGCAGTGGCTACTATTGATTGATACTCACTGCTATTGAACATCCACACCCAGGCAACTTTACTTTGGATTTGTTGTCAAGTCAGTTAGCCTAAGAGTAAGCTTCATCAGATTAATTTTTTATCAGGTTAGGCTTTCAACTTCCAACCTCAATTATAGAAATAAAAAGTAGAAATTAGTAGCCATAAACCCTAAAACTAATGAATAAAGCTAAAGCCAAGTCATTTGGAATAATTTATATTCATTCCCAAAGCTTTCTTTCCCAAAGCTTTCTTTAAAGAAAGCTTTGAACCTTTACTGATAATAATAAAATTTACTAAAATTGTATGGTTTTTTAGCGTGAGTCAAGCAACTTCCTTTTCATGCGTTTCACTTGATCATCTATGGGCATAAGTTATTAAAAAATGACTTTGTTCAGTTTTAATTGAATTCTTTGGAGTGTTCAAAGTCATGTATTCCTAGAGATCATTAGAACTTCCACAATATTTTTTTTTTAACTATTAAAATCAAGTATTGAAGCTTATGAGAGCTCAACACTTCACCATATTGTTCATTAATAGATTATTTGGGATGGAAACTTTTTTTAATCATAGTACGAGTGAGTGTTAAAACACAAGTATATCAAACTCATTTTGGGTGAGACAATCTTTGAGGATAAAGTATTTACATTTAGATTTCAAAAAAAATAAAAAACAAATAATTATCAAGCAAGGGTCATGTTTTAAACATAAATAGACGCTGTATCCTCAAGTTCAGTCTTAAAGGTGCACTATCATTGTTACTGGTTTCTGTAATAAGGTGAGATAAATGGCAACCCTGAAATTCAAAATCCTTTATGTAAATGGATACAAAAGGAACCAATTAACAGTACAAAAAAGAAAAAAAATGGTAGCACTGAAAGGAACCACTCCTCAATCCAATATAATACATCCAACACATGTTCAAAATATCAAGTGATCCGTTAAAATCGTTAGCAAAACCTACCAAGCAGAAAGTAGTTCAAACCAATCGAATATCAAATACAAACCAAAATAAAACTTTCAGTTTTGCATTGCCCGAAAGTTCCATCAAAATAATAGAAAATATCTATGCAAATCCTGATCCTGGGAGTATAAAAACAACAAAATCCTCATCCAACAAAGAAAATTTTAAATGTAGATTAGATTATCAACTTCTAAGTATGGTATAATAACAAGTCTTCCGTAATCCACTTGTTAATAAGGTTCTAACAACCATATCATATCTTTCTGGGAGAATGTGTCAGGATGTCTGACAAATTTGATCAGTATTTTTTCCTAGAAATACAATCAGACTAAATTTAGGCAGATATTCCGACCTAAAATTCCTTCTGCTTAAATTATGAACTAAGGAAATTTGTTAAATAATTAAAAGAATATCTTTTTATTAAATTAAAAGAATATTGTCCACAACTAGATTTAAAAGAAACAGTAATCATGTTTTTGTATGCCATTGCCTAGCCAGGTGAAAAAGCAGAACAGGGAAAACAAATGAAAAGTCTGTATTTGGATTTGATTGTATTTGATTGTAGGGCTAGCTAAAAATAAGATTTAATTAAAAGTTCGTAAACAAATAAAACAGTCTGACAGTTGATATTAAGATCATCAATAAAAATTAGAGGAAAAAGAAGGAAAAATCACATCAAATTTTACATTTTACATTGCAGGGTTAACAAAAAGCAAATTATCAGAAGGATAGTAGGTGTATATTTAGACCAATTGTATTTTTAAAATTCTGAGAAAAATAAATGCCATGAATAAAAGTGATACTTTAAGAAAATAACGTGATAAGATTATCATTTAAATGCAAATTAAACCAAAAACAAGTGGAAGATTTGAGATAACTATCCGGAGACATTCTGTTGCCAAAAATAGAAAGATAGAACTTAAGAGAGATAAGTAGAAGGCAGAAGGACTAGGGATTAAAAAAGATGATGAAAATAATTAGAGAACACGGAAAGTTGCTGTCTTAAGTTTCATTTGGGACAGTTTTTTTACTATTTTCTAAAATAATTTTTTAGTATAAAAAATTCTAATTCAAAAATTTTTTTAACTAAAAAATTGTTTTAGTAAGCAACAATTTTTGTACTAAAAAATTATTTTAGTAAGTAGCAAAAAAAGCTGTGTCAGACAAAGACCGAAGGCTTTCTTACTATTTTTTAAAGCAATTTTTTAGTACAAAAAAATTTTAAACTAAAAATATTTATACTAAAAAGCTTCTTTGGAAAGCAATTAGAAAACTGTCCTGAATGAAGCCTTAGAGAGGAAATCTTCACCGATGAGGTCTACAAACAAAATTTGGGTTCAGACCTGAATTTGGATAAACATAGATCAGTCATTCCACCAGCATAGAAGGCGAGGATGGATATGGACATTAGACAAGCAAGGCGAAAAGATACAAAAGATGCAATAAGAAGATGCCAATAATGATGCCTTTGATTTACATGAGACGAGGATTTATAAGTGTTTCAAATACATTAAGATTTTAGTTTACTTAGAATCAATCATTTAAAAATAAAACATGTAAAATACATACAATTGAATACTTTACACCAGTTTTACTTGTGCGGCTTACCAAACTAATGGAATTTTTATCATAACGCTCCACCATAAAAAGAAAGGACCTTGCGCGATGAACTACAACTAGCTGTTAAATTTAATTCAAATATCGTGGAGATAAATTTGACATAAACTAAAAAAAAAGTTATTTATTTGCAAAGAAAAATGAGAACTTCGATTATAATATATGAACCTGTAAAGAAATAACAATTAGTAGAGGATCACCTATTTGCCGCTTTTACTCCTTTTTGTTTCAAATAATCGAATCTCAAGTTCAGGTATTTTGTTGTTGGCCAAGTGGAGTGAATACCATCAGTATTTACACCGACTAGAAGATTGAAATCGCCACCAACAACTGCCCTAGAATTTCCTATAATCTAAAACCATTTCTCTGTTCCTGCATATACCTTTCAACTGAAATCATTCCCTCTCTGGGACCAACGGGACCCGCATCTCTGAGACCTTTGGTTATTCCACTGCTGAGGTTTGAAGAACCTTCTCCCATTACCATATTTAGGAAACCTTGCTCTTTCATTTCTAGATTGAAATTTTTTTTCTTGTAGGCCTTTTGCGATGGTCCGAGTATTACTATTTTCATTAAAAGATGTGTTCCGTGTGTTTGATGTATAGGGCTCTTGTCGAGGATATGAAGGCAGGGGAGGGAAAGGTTTGAAAGGAATAGCAGGTGCAATTTTCCAAGATGGATCAAACTGAGTGCTGACTTCAGTTTCAGGGATTCCCAACTGATGCATCAGGTCAATTGGCATGCCATAAGAAACAGTTAAGTATGGAAGATATCTCTCCAGTGGATGCCCAATCACCACATCTCCTGTCAAATTAGTACTTGAGCTAGCTAGCTGAGGGCATTCATCTATGCAGGGTGACTCAAACCCAGGCGGCATTTCATCATCATCATCACTATTTTGCTGTATAGACTCCTGAACAGCAATAACATCAGAAGAGTTGTTTCCTTCAGTCTTAGTCTCTGATTTTTGCTTTGAGACTTCAATATCAGGAAGGGGCTCAGTTTGTGAAGGCCTCATGAGCTTCATAATACTAAGCATAGGGTCAGTCGAGCATTCATAAGCCTGTCCAACAGGAATAGTGACATCTGCTGGCTGGTCCCATCGGCTTTTACGCTTTCGAGATCTTGTCCTTTCTATTGGACTATTGTCAGTTAAGGATGCAGAGCTGGACGCCTGTTGAGTAGGAAGAGAAAAAGCTTCTCTTTGCATATCTACTTCAGATGAAGGCAGACAATTTGCTGCACTGCCACTAACTATCGCACTAGATTCTTGCTTTCCATGCTCATGCCACGAATGGATTTTTGATGTCGGACACCAATTATGGCGGGGATACTTAGTACATATATGCTTACCATCTTTCTCAGAAGGCTCCACCCTACTAAAATTACGAGGTATCCATTGGTCTGCAAAGTTCCGTGCAATGTGAAGAACCTGGAATTACAAATACAGTCCAGACAAATCAATTGTTAATGCTAACTAAATCAGAAGCATACTAAAAATATAACTTCGGCAGCACAAAATATCAGCTGGAACCATTAGAATTTCGCAAGAAACGAACACAGCATATTATAACTGCAGAGTTTTTAGTTTAATTTCAGCAACTTCAAAGTCACATATTCCAAATAACTGGAAGAGTGAGTACTGAAAGCAATTATCACACTACCATAGTATCGAGTTTAATCTTCTGTTCAAAAGATAGCTTCCAGTGTAAAGTTTTCTTTTAGTAAAAACATGACCTGAAGATATTGTCAAAGGAACAAATTTAAAGACTGCAAAGCTAATGGTATAAAAAGCTAACAAGGATAGAATAAGACTTCTCGCTAGGAGGATTCACTAAGACCAACGTTTTGAAACCCAAACTGGTCGCTGAACAGTTAAGCGGCCATGACATAATTGCTTAACAAGACCATATGAATCTGAAACCTTCAATTATATTGCGGTAATTGGGTCAAATCGACAGACCCTAAGTCTAATTATAACCTCAAATCAAACTGACGTAATTTAACGGACCTTAAAGTTAAAAACCATCCACTCTTCAACCATCAAAACTATATTCAAAGCAAAATTGATCACGAGTATAGTCTCCTAAATTGACCAACAGCTGGTCTCCTCATGAGTCATTTTAGAGTTCAATAATGATCTATCCTTAACAAAGTTATCATATTTCAATCCCCAACTTCTTCATGCTAAACTCCATTAATATTACCCCATGTCACTGCCAAGTTAAGTTTGCCCTTGACTTAGTCTCTACTGTATTCTACCAAAATTAAATCCACAACTAGAGTGCCCTTACACCATTAAAACTAAATTATGTCAATCTTCAGTAGATTCTACCATTAAACAAATTCTCCTCCAATAAGATCTTACCCCTAACCAAATTTTATATGGATCACTATGTATTAAACTCACAAATCACATGTGGTTAATCTTTTCCCATCCTGATGATGGGTATGATAAGAGAAAGATTCAAATTGACCAGAGCCCTCAAATCGAAGTGTCACCTCCACAAACAAAACACAACACATCTTAGCTCCCAGATGATGGGTGCAACAAAAGCCAAATTCTAATTAAACGAGAACCCAAAATTAACTACGCCTCCCCAGCCAAATGTTCAAATAGCCCTTCTACAATATCAAACATGGTTATATTGATAAATAATTAAATATCAATCTATACCACAAATTTTAAAAGTCAAGCACCAAAAGGGAACATCATTCTAATGATAATCCAATGGACTATTAAATCAACACCCAATAAGCATCAGATGTTTGAGACCAAGTAATTCAGCATCAAGATAAAGGTGAAGGACAAGATCACAATCCAAAGTCCTAGATAAAGATTTAAATTGTTCATCATGCATGACACTTAATACAAGCACATGGATAACTCATAATCTCTTTTAAATCATAGAAGAATAATTAAGAAGCTTAATTTAATTAAGTTAAAATTATTTTTACTTGCACAAATTTTATATGAAAAAGTTTAGTAGATGCTCTACTTTATGGTGAAACTTGGTGGCTAATCCTCTAGAGTATTGGTGAGTCTTACGCATCTTTTCTCACCTTTATTTCTCCTTTTACCCAACATTATTTTCATCTCCTCTATATCACCTCAAGTCTAACCTCCCTCAACTCCAAAATAAATCAAAACCCTCAAGTCTAACCTCCCTCAACTCCAAAATAAATCAAAACCCTTCAAAACTCTCCAAAATATTTCCCAGCATCTCTCATAACCTTATAAGGCCTAAACTCCCCAATAACCCTAAGATATCTTAGCTAAAATATCAATATTGAGAACAATTTATTGTTGTAAACAATCGAATTAAAAATATCATAACTCCGTAATCATTAATAAAAAAATTATAAAACACCACAATTAGTTTCCTAACATCTTAGACCTTTGCTCTAGAGTCTCTCCCCATTTTCTTCTAAGAAAAACTTGCCCTTTTGATAGCCCAAAAGTTTCAACACCAATTTAGTCAAAACCCTAAATTCCCGTTTCACCATCACCCAAATAAACCTTTCAGTACCAGCCTAAGGGAACACCAATCAAGTTGTTGTCTTTATCATAAAGATCTTATAAAGCCTACATCACCCAGACCTAGAAGGTAGATCTCCCAAAATCATCCAAAGCTTTTAAAGCCAAGAAAGCAATAATCCAACATCTGCGACGCTTCATTTAGTAAAGGCAAAGAGCCAAAGAGAGAAAATAACTATAAACTCATCAGTCCGAAGATCGAGCAAGTATAAGTTTAAACATAAGTCCAATGTGATGAAGGTGTTGACAACCCTTCAAGATCAAGATAAGTAAGCTAAAAGATGACCAAGTAGGAGGCACCTATTGGTAAGTTTATTACCCAAGCTAGTATTTTGTCTTCCATTGATTGCAACAAGCTTCAATGGCATAGATTAAAGATGATTCTTAATAGTTCAAGGAGAATATGATTGGATTAATATTGTAAACTAAAATAGTCCTCACTACCGACATTTGTTCCTCTCTCAATGAAGGATCGTGTTGACAATACAAATCTCAACCGAAGGAGATACCTATCCCAAGATTATCCCAAAACTAATTCTACAATGCTAAAATATAATATCGACACAAGCATACACCAATGACATTAAGGCCTACAAACCCAAACAACAAATCTCAACTCAAGGCATACCTGTCAATGGTGAATAACGCACCATAATGCAAAGATTTCGTGAACCATGGCACATAATACATTGAGTAGCATGTGCTACTTTAAACATAGCAAAAAATATTAAAAAATATGGATAAACATGGAGCTAAATATATAAGAAAATTATGAAAGACAATGAGATTGAAAAATAAAAATATCATATCAATACAACAACAACATCAAGCCTTTATCCCACTACGTGGGGTCGGCTACATGAATCCTTTTTCTCCATTGTGTCCTATTAAAATTCAAATTCTCGTTTAAATCTAATAAAGAAAGATCATTTCTAATATTTTCTAACCAAGTCTTTTTAGGTCTACCTCTACCTTTCTTAACATAAGTCAAATCTAAGACCTCTACTTTCCTAACCAGGTCATCGGGAGGCCGCCGTTTTACGTGACCAAACCATCTAAGGCGACTCTCTCTAATCTTATCTTCCACTGGAGCTACTCCAACCTTTTCACGAATATGCTCATTTCGTATCCTATCTCTAAGGGTAAAGCCACTCATCCACCTGAGCATCCTCATCTCTGCAACACTTAACTTAGAATTATGCTTCTCTTTTAATGGCCAACATTCAGCACCATAAAGCATTGCAGGTCTCACCACCATCTTATAGAATTTTCCCTTAAGTTTGAGGGGTACTTTTCTATCACACAATAAGCCCGATGCATTCCTCCACTTCAACCATCCAACTTGGATTCTGCTGATAATATCCCCATCTATATCACCATCACTCTGAACAATAGATCCAAGATATCTAAAACGTGTACTCTTATTAATGACTTGATCGGCCAAAGTAACAATGCCCTCACTAGGTCTATTATTACTAAAATTACACTCCATATATTCCGTTTTAGATCTACTCAAGCGAAAACCTTTAGACTCTAAGGTTGACCTCCACAATTCTAGTTTACCTTCAACTCCCTCTCTAGTCTTATCAACAAGAAGAATATCATCAGCAAAAAGCATACACCAAGGTACATCCTCTTGCAAATGTCTAGTGAGAACATCGATGACTAAAGCAAAAAGATATGGGCTTAAGGCTGATCCTTGGTGTAATCCAACCGAAATAGGAAAATACTTGGTCAAACCACCTTGTGTTTGAACACAAGTAATAGCTCCTGCATACATATCTTTAATGATTTGAATATAAGCGTTATTAACTTCTTTCTTTTCAAGAACTCTCCATAGCACTTCTCTTGGAACTTTATCATATGCTTTTTCTAAATCAATAAATATCATATGTAAATCCTCCTTATTCTCTCTATATTTCTCCATCAAACCTCTTATAAATGTATGGCTTCCATAGTAGACCTACCCGGCATAAATCCAAATTGATTTTGAGAAACATTAGTATCACGCCGCAACCTATGCTCCATAACTCATTCCCATAGTTTTAAAGTATGACACATTAACTTAATTCCTCTATAATTCGCACAATCTTGTGCATCACCTTTATTCTTAAAAATAGGGATTAACACACTCATTCTCCACTCATCTGGCATCTTTTTAGTCTTCAAAACAGTATTAAAAAGTTTAGTAAGCCAAGAAATTCCTTCATCTCCTAAGCATTTCCACACCTCTATTGGAATATCATCAGGTCCAACAGCTTTTCCACCCTTCATTTTCTTTAAAGCCTCTCTAACTTCGGTTTTACTAATACGCCGATAAAAACAGAAATCTTTATTTTCATTTAAGGTGCTAAGGTCACTACAGTCAATTTTATTTTCACATTCTTCATTAAAAAGTTTAGCAAAATATCTCATCCACCTTTGTTGAATATCATCTTCTAAAAAAAGTACTTTTTGATCTTCATCCTTAATACACTTCACTTGAACTAAATCCTTACTACTCCTATCTCTTTGTTTGGCTAGCTTATACATATATCTTTCTCCCTCCTTAGTATCTAATCTATTATATAAATCACTAAAAGCTAAACTCTTTGCATCACATATTGCTTTCTTAGATTCCTTACGTGCCTCTTTATATAATTTCCAATTATCAGAATTTTTACAATTAAACCAATTTTTATAACAAATCTTCTTATTTTTAATCTTTTCTTGCACCCTGGAGCATAGAATATCATATCAATGAAAAAAATAAATTTATAGGCACACCCAATGTTAAGGAGAATTATGGTTGTAAAGAAATAAGTTACTAAGGGGATGTTTGGTTTGAAGTTAAGTGGAAAGAAAGTATTCCAAATGCAGGGGTTTTAAAAATATTGGAGTTTGGTTGAATGAAAAAAGAATGCAAAGCAAAGTACATATAGTGTAAACCATTTTAATTCATTTTTGAGGTAAACTAAACTCGCTCAATTTTGAGCGAGAACAATTTACATCAAGCTCGCTTGATAGCCGCCGCCACATCCCGCAGGCTTCCTCCACTGACCACCAATGACGCTGTCACCACCGCCATCGGCCGCCGCTACACCCCCCCCCCCCCCTCCCCAACCGCAACCACTAGTTGTTGGCCATCGTCGCCGCCACCATATTTGGATTCTACATCCATTTTACTTCAAACCAAGCAAAAAAAAAAAAAAAACATTCACTTGCATTTATTTTACACTCATCTAAATAACTTCAAAGTATTCATTTTATACTTCATTCCTTTTACACTACATTTCTTTTTCAGCCAACTGAACAACCCAGAAGGAAAAGAAATTAGTTTGTATGATATACTTCATTCCTTTTACACTGTATTTCTTTTTCAGTCAACCGAACAATCCATAGAAGGAAAAGAAATTAGTTTGTATGCATATAAAGGCAATTTTGCTTCTATTCCTCCAAAACATGATTTTCAGTGAAAGTAAAGCTTTACAATATGGCAAACCGAATGTCAAGAAAAATGGGGAAAGAAATGTAATTCAAGTTGCTCTGTGCTAAATTATGCAGTTATGCCTTTAGAGGAAGGGAAATTAAGAGTAACTTGTCCATCCTGATATCTATATAGCAGTCAAGATATCATGATGATGTCTGCACATATAAAATAACTAAATTTGATTTGTCAAAGACCTGAAAAGCATCTGAAAGTGTTCTTTATTTCTTTCGTAAATAAGATATAAGAGACTTTCAGGAAGGAAAAGATTTTGCGTTCTTACGCACAAGGTGAAGACAAGACTGACAGACAAAGAGGATTCGACAGCAAGACTTCCTCTTGAGAGCAAGGAAAGAGTAGCGACCATCATGCGAAAAAGCAATGTCATTAAGAGTGCCAACTTGAGTCGAAGCAATTGCCAAGTCACAGCCACAACCAACATGCTAACTTTGAAGCAGGTTGGAGTAGGTGCATTTGTGAGTGACTTATCCTAGGAAAACCCTAATAAGTATAATTAAATAACATTATTATTAATTCTAAGCAATAAATTAGAAAAATGAAATAACACATGCCGCAAGGGCAATGCATTTTGCATGAAATTCATCAATAGCACAAAATGCTACATAATACTACATCTTGCAATGCAAATAGCATGCAAGGGTGCACCTTGACATGCTCCAGGCAATATCATACACTATTGCCATGTATTGTTGAAGGAAGCCACAATAATTAATGCACAACCTCCACCAACTCCAATTCCTTAAATTATCAAGACACTAAATGATGAGGACATCAGCAGGAGATTTTGACGCGTCTATCATCGGAGGAATCGTAGATCGACGGCTACGATTCTAAGTCTTTATTTATGATGCATTTATGTATTTCTTTTATTTATATTTCAGTTTTTACCATTGTACCCTTATGAGGGATTTCTTTATGTTGTAGCCCCGAGAGCATTTGAATCTTTTTATTTTTCTCTTATTCTGAGACCTATATATAGAGGTCTTCACTATTGTATGAGGTTAATGATTGATTAATGAAAATTTCAGCTTTTGGTTCTTAGTTTTCTTGTGAGCTCTTGAGAGAAAAGAGAATCCTAAGAGAGGGCTAAGCATCACCCATCAGTAGAGGCCGGGCTCGCAGTTCGTATTCGTTTTTATTTTCTTTTTTCCCCTTCCTCTTTCCTCCACCTCCGGTCCCCTACCCTGTTCCTCCCAACCCGCCGGCCAATCCACCATCCCCAACCTAAACCGCCGGCTATCCACCCTCCCCTTCCTCCACCACCGGCCAATCTCCCCCTCTCCCCACACCTGTCGGCTTAATCATCCAAACCCCCCACTGTCGGCCCCCAAATCCCCAACCCAAACCCCACTCAAATCCCCTTAGCCGCTGGCCCCTATTAGCCCTAGACTAGGCCGCCAGTTTTTCCCCCCTCTCCAAGCCCTTGTTTCAAATTCAAAAGCCTCTTAATTACCTTCCTAATTTGTCTTGTTATTAATTTGGAAGGACTATTAATTTGAATTCAATTAACATTTGAAATTCAAAACCCTTCGCAATTAGTCAATCTATTTTAGGAAGCCTCCCCAAATTTCTCCAAATCTGAAATCAATTGAAATTAATTCCAATTTTAAGATTCATTGCACCTAGGCACATTCATTGAATGTGAACAACCCCTCCCTCCCTTTTCTTTGGCCGCCCCTCTCTTCCCTCCCTCCCCTTCTTGCCGCCACCCCCTCCCCTCTCTCAACTTAAAATTGTTTCCCAATTAAACCCAATCTCCCCCATAATCCCTCCACCAATTAGATAATTCAAATTCAAATTCTCCCTCCTTCCCTCTCAAATTAATTCCAATATTAATTCATATTCAAGGTTAATTAATCAAGGAATTAATTCCCTCCTCTCCTCTTGACTCCTCTTACCTACATCCCTAACCCCTCGGCCCTCCTAGCCTTGGCCGAAATCCCCACTCACCTTTCCCCTTCTCTTCTCTTCTCCACTACTTCCTATACCTCCAAGGGATAAGCTTCGCACCTCGGCCTCCCCGTCATGAATGGCCGACCCTGAAAGAGACCACGGCTTCGTATATGATATTCTAGGACGAGTAGATATCCTCTGTTCTCCCTTCTTCAACCTCAACTTGGAGATAGACAACACCTTCGACGACTACGTCGACCGAATCCTTTTCATCTTGACATCTGTCATCGAGGAACACCAAATCTCCGGACAGTGGCGAATCATCGGACATACATCAACTTCTTCAAGCTCAACCCAAGTATCTTATTAATGCAAATTAAGTAAACCAATTCAAAATTCTACATCACCATCTAATTGGGTGTTTAACCTGGCTACGATGACATTATTATATATTCAAGGGCAAATCCCAATATGTTCCCCATTAGCAATGCATTTTTAATATTGCAAACAACTGTCTATTAGCATACATTGACCTAAAGCTAGCCCCTTAGCAAGCTTCAATCATAAACCTATGAGATCCTCATAGACAGAGCAACCCATTGCTAAACACAAAGATCCTCCAATCAGATTGGTTTGACTACTTTCAATGAAAAAGTAGGGTCCATGACTTGTTTGGGATAATGGAATCCTTCCCCCAGTATGGAAAAAGTAACCCAATTTCAATGACATTATGTTCTCCAAAAGCCATAGATTTCTAATGAGGAAAAAAGTTGTCAGTTAGCATATATTGACCTAGAACTAACCCGTTAACAAGCTTTAGTCATAATCCTACGAGGTCCCCAAAAACAAAGAAACGCAGGCTACAAAAAAAATCTTTTACTCATTGATGAGGACATCGGAGATCAACGGCTACGATCTGGAGTTTTTTTTTTTTTTGTGTTTTATGTACAAGTTTATTTATTTTTTTGTTTTTCTCATTGTACCCCTATGAGGGGAGTTTAGTGTGTTGTAGCTCGAAGGACATTTTAGTCATTAATTCTTTTTCTTTTTCATGAGGCCTATTTATAGGCTAACTCTCCTGTATGTTGGATAATGATTATTGAAATGAAATTCAGCTTTCTTGTTCTTGATCTCTTTGTGAGTTCTTGAGAGGAGAAACCCTAGGAGACGGCCACGTATCACCCGTCAGCCGCCGGTGGATTCCGGGACTCGCGGTTAGTATCTTTTAGTACTTTCTTTCCCCTTGCCGTTGGTTTAGTGTCTCCCAAGCCCACAACCGCCGGCCTCCACTTCAAGCCCAAAGCCCCACCGCCGACTACCCTTCCCAAACCATCTCCTTCATCGGCCTACTCTCCCCTCCACCTACCCCATAACCAGCCCCATCCACCTTCCCACCGCTGGCCCTCCCATTTCACCCAACCGCCGATCCCATCCCCTCCACCCCTCCTCTAGCCGCCGGCCTCAACAAACCCACCCAAGCCACCGGCCAAGCAAACCCAAACCCTAAGTTTCAAATCCCATTAGCCACGTCAATACTTTCCTAAAATATCTTTCTATTAGTTTGGAAACTTCTTGATTTGAATTCAAAATTATTTGAATTTCAAATTAATTCCATATTAATGAATCCTATTTTTGGAAACACATTCAATCTCTCAAATCTGAAATTGATTCAGATTTAATCATATAATTAAATTGATTGCATGGGGACCACATACATCGAATGTGGACAGATTTCTCCCTAATCCCTTTGGAGCCGCCCCTTCCCTTTCCTTTTATTCTCCATCAACTAAACCTCTCTACAATTCAATTAACCCCAATAATTGCTCCTATTATTTCCCCATCCAATCCCAACCCAAGTAGCTGCCCCCTCACAAACCCTCTTCCACGTTATTTTGATATCAAAATCCAAGATCTAGTTCCAAAACCTGCTCCAGCTTGCTGTCCTGGAATTCGACAACTCCAAATTGACTGTCCAGGAAATTTCGGCCATCATTATTGCTGCCAGTCTTTTGTTTCCAGCAGAAGGAACCTGCTGTTCTATATCTCGGAAGGCCATATGCTAGGGTGCAAAGCACCCAAGACCACATAGGAGCTGTCCAAGTTATTTCCAACAGTGCAGTTTGCTGTCCAGGGAAAATCTGCACCTGTTTCTTGCTGTCCAGCCAATTGGGAGGTCTTCAAACACTGTCCGGACGTTTCAGATCGCTGATCACGCCTTCAAGAAGGTTCTCAAATGCCACCTGCTTCCTTCCAAGCCTTCCTACAGCCACTGGAACTTCGTATCTTCTGATTATTTGGGTAAACTCTCATCCAAATCTTTTAATCTCCTAGTCGCTTTCCGATTGTGGTTTATAAGTGATTCATAAAGATTCTTGTCATTCTCTCCGCTAATGCCTAGTAATTAGAAGAGTTGAGTGAGAGATCTCCTTGTAGTGACTAATCTTATTGTTAGCATTGGAATTTACTGTTGAAAATCATTCATGTAGGCAACGTTAGATTAAATTAAATATTTTACGATCTTAACTCCTATGCATGTGATTTAGCCTAAGCTTGTTTTATCACCTTATTATTTTATCTTAGCATTTAAATCAACATAAGTTTTATTTAATATTGTTCTCTAAATAGTAAGCGTACAAATTTCCTTAATCTAATCATTTTTGCATGTACATTCTACATCACTCATATTGGGTTGACTCCCAACCCTCCACCAAAAAAAAACAGAAAAGCACAACAATTAATACTAAGCAAAAAGAGCAGCAACTAAATGCTCAATTTCTGTAAAAGGTCGAATTAAACAAAAAAGCAATCGCAACATAAACCTATGGAGAGTCTTGTAAGTAGCCTTAATCTAGAGTTCGCTCTCTACGATAATAAGTAAAACCTTCAAACTAGGTAATATGAAAAACTCATAATTGTTTAGGTAATACTTTATAATAGTTTGAATCAACCTCCAGAGTCCACAATCTTATATTGTTCTTTTTAATCTTTCAAAGCCTAAACATGACAAAGAAAAGTGGTTAACAGTTAAATTGCGATCCACACACCAAAATAATGCTTAGGTAGCCTAGTAGTTGAAGAATCACAATGCATATATTGGAGTTCATAAAAATAATCATGTATTTGCTATCAAGTATTAATCAAAGTCACAATAAATATCAATGCAAAATTGTTTAGCAAAAAAACAATGCTTTATACCATAAAGTTGATGCATTTTCTCATGCAACATATTATAGATAAGATGAGCATGATGTACAAATAGTCAGGGATGCTGCCTCACATCTTTCTAGGAAATGTACATTGAAATAGTGTTCAAAGCTATTAACTTTCGCGGGTATAAAGAGCCTTTCTCTTAACAAAAAACCTCCATTATTTTATGATTCGGACTAGCATAGCATATGGAAAACTTGTGCCAATCAAAGAATATCTAGTTAATGATGGATTCGGAAAATTTAGTGCCATAAATTATAAAAATTCATACAATCCAAAGAAATAGCACTTTTCAAAGAGACAACGAGCAGCAGGATGGGTCATCCACATCTTTTTCAAGTGTGAGGAAGAATCGTGGAAGAGATCAGTAAGTCATTTGTACCTGAGAGTCCCTATGCTTCATCAGCTTTAACATTGATTCCTTGAAGCTGCATAAAAAAGTTTAACCAACAAAGTAAAAAATTCAGTCATTTATTGAAAACAATCAAATTAAAGATCATTGAAGATAACAAATAATAACTATCGCTGCTGAAAAAAAATTAAAACAAGAAAGCATCTTCACAGAGTCAATAAGAAGACAATGACCCTAAACAGAAAAGAGATCATGATATTATATGATAACAAAATTAATATGAAAAGCACAAGAACTGCCATCCTTGGTGGCACGAAGGTGCAAAGCACATAATGGTAGAGATATTGCTGCAAATAGACTATTATACAAAAGAAATAATGATGGCAACACTTCCAGTGTGTTAGATTCAAGTGCTTTGATCAATTAAACAAAAAAAATGTGGATATTGATTATGGCGTAATTACTTAAGTTAAATCAAGATGGTTAACATGATAAAATGCAAATGAAATTATATACAAGAAGCTAATATTATGGATTGATAAAAATCCTAATATTGGGCACAAAAACTGTGCGTCATTTAAACAATATCGATATCTGGTAATACTAAAAAGGTTTAAAAAATGATAAACAATTGAGAAACAATGAGAGTAGCCTCTACTTAAGTTAGGGTTGTGAAAAATAAATGTGAGATTTGACGAAGATACACTAATTATACAATAAATAAAACTAAGACCAAAGGTAATGCAAATAAAAGTTGCACAAAGCCCAAAAAAGGACTTTCATAAAAGATAAAACTGACACCTCATTTAGCACAAAATAAGTATTTTTTTTAGAGCAATAGAAAAGCTTTTATTTAGAATACAAAACATATGAACAAAGGAGGAATCATAAAGCACTCTGAACAATTCGGGTAAGGCTATGACAATGATTATGGTATACTTATAGCCACATACTACAACGAACTGTAACGTTCCAATACAAATAATATAATTCTCAAGAAACAATGCACAAAAAGATCATCTTACTGTGGCAAAATTATGCACAGATGAGCTCTGAAAAGAAAACTGATTAACAAATAAGACAATCATAAATTTATATGGTTCTACTGACATGCCCAGACCATATTATGATGTACCCATGTTTCTTGTTTCAAGCAATATAACAAGTGGATGCTGAACAAATTGACAAGGAAATTTAAATCATCTTGTGTTCTGTCCATCCAACAGAAGCACCTTTTGATAGCTTTGCTTTTAACTATAGCCTACTGTAATAGTTTCAGGCTCTTTTCATTAATGAATCAAAGCTCATCTGAAATTATTTTAGCCAAAGCAAAATGTAACAAGAAAAAAATCTAAACTACTGTTGAAAAGCAACTTGGAACTTTGTCCTCAAAAGATCCTGACGTTTATCCATAAAAACTCTTTGATCAATTAATCTTAAGCTATAATTCAAGCTATCTGTGTACTCTCAATAATGAAAGTTATACTACTCCAAAAGCATTGGATTTCTAGGTTAACTAAGGGTATGTTTGGAACTTCTTTCTCATTGCTTTGTTTTTCAGACAACAACCACAATTTCGTTTGGCTGCTGTTTTTTAGAAATTTTTATGGTGAATAGCTATTTTTTGCGACCATAGTAGCTAAATTGTTTTCCCTACAACAACTCACAACCAACTTTATAAAACGTTGCAGCCATCCCAAACAGACCCTAGAAGTTAACATAAAAAAGATTTTATATTTATATATTTAATCTATAGTTAGTCTATTAAATGACAAGTTAAAAAGTATTTAATTATTAGATTAACTAAGAGTTTAGATAATTATTCAGAATGACAACGAAAGAAATTAAAATCAGGTATCCATAAATTATGTCAACTAATTGAAAAAGTGATAAATTTAGTTAAATAGTCAAGCTTAGTAAATTAATAAATTAAATTAGTTCAATTAATAAAAAAATTTATTCTTATTAATTGATTTACAAATTTTATAAGGAAAATTACAAATTTTACCAATTAAGACATCAATTTATGCTAATTAATTGGACTAATTACGTTTTTAACTATAACATATGGTAATTAATTAAGCTAAGTAATGATTCATTCATTATTAGCTTATTTCATTGCATGCTAGCTAGTTAATTGTTTAAAAATAAAAATTATGTATTAATTAATGCTAAAGATAATTAATTAGGATGATTAGGAAAGAATGCAAATTAGAGAACTTATTATTTAAAAAACTATCGAACTAGAGATATGTCATTTAAATAGTCATATGCTAATAGGAATTAGTCAAAATCTACTCTTTTTGTAAGTAATTAACTAAATTGATTAAGATAAATTAGGAATTAATTAAGCTAATAATGCAATGTTCATTTTTAAATATAAATTATTCTGACTAATTATAGATTAAATATTTAATATTACAAACTTTAAAATTAACTTACGATTAGGATATTACTCAACTGATTAAGGATTAATATATTAACAAGTTATTACTGTATGATGGATAAATTAATTGATAAGTCACAACTACAAGATAACTGATGAGGACATCTGATCATGGAAAGTATATCAGAGACGTGGCCGTCGATCTATGGCAACGATCGACAGATCTATTTTTGATTTATTATATGTATTTATTTTATTTGTTTGCATTTTTTGTTTTTATCCTTACTTAAGGGCCTGGTCATTATTAGCTTATTTCATTGCATGCTAGCTAGTTAATTGTTTAAAAATAAAAATTGTGTATTAATTAATGCTAAAGATAATTAATTAGGATGATTAGGAAAGAATGCAAATTAGAGAACTTATTATTTAAAAAACTATCGAACTAGAGATATGTCATTTAAATAGTCATATGCTAATCAATAATTAAAAAAAAAAAAGCTTAAGAAGGAATTGATAATAGGAATTAGGCAAAATCTACTCTTTTTGTAAGTAATTAACTAAATTGATTAAGATAAATTAGGAATTAATTAAGCTAATAATGCAATGTTCATTTTTAAATATAAATTATTCTGACTAATTATAGATTAAATATTTAATATTACAAACTTTAAAATTAACTTACGATTAGGATATTACTCAACTGATTAAGGATTAATATATTAACAAGTGATGGATAAATTAATTGATAAGTCACAACTACAAGATAACTGATGAGCACATCCGATCATGGAAAGTATATCAGAGACGTGGCCGTCGATCTACGGCAACGATCGCACCGATCTATTTTTGATTTATTATATGTATTTATTTTATTTGTTTGCATTTTTTATTTTTACCCTTACTTAAGGGCCTGGTCATATGTAAACCCTAGGGGCAAAGTTGTCTTTCATTGTATGAGGCTATTTATAAGCCCCTTATGTTTCTTTTCAAGTTAATGAATGAATGATAACGAAAATTCCTGCAATTTTGTGATTGTGTGAAAGCTTGAGAGTATTGGAGAGAAATCCCTAGGAGAAGGAATCGGATCACCCACCAGCCGCAGGAAGCGTCGGGCTCGTGGTGGCCTTCATCCCCCAATCTTCTTCTCCCCTTCCCTCCCTTCCACCGTACGGCCAAGCCTCTCCTCCCATAGCCGCCGGTCACTTCAAGCCCCCTAACTATCGGCCAACCTTAACCCACCTCCCTACCTCGCGGCCCACCTCCACACCCCACCACCCCTCCTATTCGGCTACCCCCATCCTCCCCACTTACAAGCCACCAAACTCCAAACCCAACCCTAACCTAGCCGCCGGCCTATTCCCCCCCTCCTTGCCTCCAAAATTCAAAACCCCCCTCATCATTATTTTCCTTTTCTACATACTCTCTTTTGGGAAGTTTTGATTTCAAATATTCAATCAATTTGAATTTTGAAATATTTCCTAAAATAGCATTCTATTTTAGGAAAGTTCTTCAAATCAAATTTGAATTGGATTGGATTGAAATCCCTCTCCCCAATTAGGCAAGCACCAAATCACTCTCCTTAAACCCCCATCCACCTCACCATGCCCCCCCCCCCCCCTCGCCCCTATCTCTCTCTCCACAATAACTACCTCCCCTATAATTACCCCAATCAAACCTCTCATTTAGGAATACTTTTCCCTCCATCCCTATTTCAAAATTCAAAATTCAAAATACAAAACCTTTCCTTGCTCAAATCTGAAATTCAATTTCAGATTTTCCGTTAGGAGGGAGCAGTCTTCCTTAACCTTGACCGACCACCACCTCTCCCTCCCTTCCTCTTCCCCAAAACCATTCCTAAACCCTAATTCTAGGGTTACCAAACTGCTGTCCAGATTTTCTGGACAGTGTTTGGTGGCTGTCTTGCCGCCCGGGAGATCATCGTGGGCTATCCAGAAGATTCAGTTTGCTGTCCAAAGAAACCAGTCCAAGGGAGCTTGTTGTCCACCATCCAGAGATCGTCTAATTGCTGTCCTAAGGCAGCTAGGAGTTGTGTGATGTTTTCCGCCATCTTTCAAGCACCCAAACTACTACACCGGAGCTTCGTATCTCCTTCTCTTTGGGTAAACTCTTCCTCCCACTCTTTTACCTTCCTAGTCGCTTTTCAATTGTGGTTATAATTAATTCATAAAGACTCTTGCTAATCTCTCCGCTAAAGCCTAGTATATTAGAGAGTTGAGTGAGGGATCTTTCCTAGTGCCTAGTCTCATTGTTAGATTAGGGATTATCGTTGAAAATCATCCATGTAGGTAACGTTAGAGTAAATGATTATTTTTGTGATCTTAACTTTTATGCAAGTGGTTTGGCCTAAGCTTGTTTTACCGCTCTTTGTATTTTATCTCGTCGTTTAAATTCACGAAAGAATATAATTAGTTTGCTCTATAAATAATAAGCGTGCAAATTCCTTATTCAAATCATCTTTTCATTATTGTCCTGCATCAATAACTATATAAAAATGGGATAAGTAATTAATACACAAAACTATGATATTTATAAATTAGTAATTAAGAATTAATCAGGACAACCAGAGTATAATAAAACCAATCAGATATTAGCTAGGCCAACTAATTATTAATTCAAGGATAATAAATTAATTACAAAAATTCATTAAGCATTTGATAAATAAAATTAATTCAAAATTCCATCTATAATTATGAATTAATTAATATTAAGATATTCAATTAAAATAGTTCGAACATAATATTCAGTGGAAATGATTCCTAAAATATATTATTGATTAGGGTGGTTAATAATGCATTATTTATTAACTAATATATAATTAGACTGACTATTAATATATGCTCAATAATAGTTGTGCACTTAGCTAACAGAAGAGACAAATTAGTTATTAGTTATTTATGATGCTCTGGCTAACAGAAGACATATTAAGGCTTTCAAACTTTAGAGCCATAATGCCAATTTAAAAAACATTACCGACGTAATAATAAATCAATTTGAGATTCAAAAGCTGCCAAGTTAAGCAAATATAATCAACTTCGGTTTAGATTACAAGTTTTTTCGGTCTAACCTTTCCATTTTACTGCAAGGAGGAGCGGCATATATATGATCCCGAGTAAGGATTTCTTTCTCTGCAAGAAATTCTAAGACCTGCAAAGAATGACAATGACCACAATCAAATGAAGGGCAAGTAGGCCAAGGATAAAATGAACTTATACAAATACCAAAGGACTATGGGACAGTTTAGTTTGGAGTATTTTGAGTTCAAAGTAAACGGAATGTACAGAGTTTAAAATTTTAGATCATTAGCTGCTTAGGAAAGTACAACAAACTTGCCTCCTTTTAACAAAACAAAGACAAGGCTCCCACTATGCTACCTACCTCTGCCCGGTCAATGTGATGCAGACTCTATTGGTAGTTTCAATCATGTGTTGAAAATGTTGTTGAACACACTCTTTAAGATTAATCAATCACAAAATAAATAGCATTCAAGACAATAAAGATTTATACTAATCTTACAACTTATAAATTTGTTATGAGATTGATGTTGTTAGTTGTGAGTGGGATCTGATTGAGTCGATCAATCAGATTTATTGATATATTTGAAATTTAGTCTTAAATTCATTTAGGAAGTATTTGGAATTTGCCCAACACAGTAACATTCCAAAGACACCGTGGCACAAGATCACCTTCTCTTCATGACAATAGCGTGCCCTGCGACAACACTCTATGTAACCTAGCAACCTTTGTGAGGCCTCCACCTCCTCACCTGACATTACCTTTGCCTTTGGGTGTCAATTGATACACATAGCTTGCTCAATCTCAAGAACAACCGTGACCTCCGTCTTTGCCTTGTCCAAATGATTGAGACTCCAATGGCAAAGACTGCACACACTTATCTCCTCTCCGCACAACCTCCATCAGTCGCCATCCATGGCATAAATTAGGTTTGCTTTTTTTTTTAACGTAGAATTATTTTACTTCAAGCTTAACACGAGTAATCACCAAGATTTCAAATACATCACATTTATTGTACATTGCATTTAAAATACTACAAATTTTAAAATAGTTGCAACGAAATAACCCCTATATGATTAAGGATTGCAACTTCCATTTATTTATTTTTATTCTAAGCTTACATCCTGTTGACTTTGTTTTGAAAGCATATCATTTGTAGTATAAAATTTTAAATAAATTTGTCTAATAAATACTTTAAGTAGCGCAAGCTTTATAGCTTTTTCTAACTCATTAGGAGTCAACAATGGAACTTCTGCTAAAATTATTATAAGTTGATGTTTCTAGCTTCTCTATTTTAGCTCTTCTGTTGTTCATTTCGATTACGAGTACATACCATTCAGAGTCGTCCCTTTATGATAACTTCTTGACACAAATCATACGCAATTGTACTCATGAATATCTTGCCTTCAAAAAATGTGATCTTTCATGGACCTTATAAATGGATTGTCTAGCGCTAAATTGGCTGGATTTATTTTCCAAGTCCAGCATGGCCCAATCAGGGACCTTGGATTGCACATAGAAACCAAGTTCGGTTGGTACACTTGGACAATAAACAAGGCTTGTTACAAAAATAAATAAATAAATGTATGTACTATGAACTTAATAACAGAAATGGTAAAAGTCATATCATGCTGATATTCATTGTGCGCGCGCAGATTCATAAAGATGCCTATGAATGCAAACATGTAGTTTGATCCACGATTTTCCAAAATAGGCAGTACAACACTACAGATTTAGTAGGTCTGACTGAATGAGTAGCATAATCAATTAAAAAATCCATTCAAAGACCATATTACAGTGTTTCAATTTCATAGAAATGAATAATTAGATTTATTCCTCCCCACTAGACCTCCTTAATCCTTCCTTCACCTGCCGTTCCTGCCACCATAATAGGTGTTACTGGCAGAAGATGCAGAAGCATAAACTCATCTAACTCATTGCTTGCTAGCACTCTCTCTCTCTCACTCACACACACACTCCACACTTGCTCTACTCTCTGCATTGCCTCCTAAACACAAGCATATCCAAGCATTGAATGCGGGACATAGATTTCACCTACTCACACCTTTCTCTCTCCCCTGTATCCCACCACACCAAAGCCGACCCACCCAATGGTTAGGTTTTTGTGTTGGGAGGAAGTGACCACTTGAACACTAGAACTCCTCTCTTCCCTGCCCCCACCTTTCCTACCATTGGAGTAAGCGCTATAGACAGAAGATGCACTAGCATATACATCATCTAACTCGATCCATGGTGGTTCTCTCTTTTACACAAAATCACTCTACACTTGCTCGATTCTCTGCATTACCTCCTAAACAAAACCTTATCCATGCATTAAATGTGGGTCATATATTTCACCTAGTCAGCCATTTCTCTCTCCCCCTGCTCCCACAACCCCAAAGGCAATCCACACAATGATTAGGTGTTTGTATTAGGAGGAAGTGACAAATCAAACAACCCCTCCCCTCCTCTATGGAATTATTTAAAAAAAAAAACACTTATGTATCAAAGCACCAATAACAATCATCTTTCCCCGATCCATTACCACCAATATCATCTATTAAACTTAACAATAGTGGTATTTATGTCCTTTCATTAGCACAAGAAACCGCTTAAGAAGTTGGAAGTGTTGAAAAGAAAAAAATTAGATGCTGGTGATCCAAGATAAAGTTTAGGCAATTGCGAATCACGGGTAGAACCTATTTGCAATTTCCTTATTATATTTGACATGAAAATATTCCTAAAAGTGTAGAGCAGGTGCTACTTCAAATTGATTTTAGTTCTATAGCCTCTAAATCAAACAAAAAGACAATAGCCATTGTTTTATAGTTGATTTCAAACAATACATCGTTAAAGTATGACATCAAGACCAGCAACATAACTTTATAATAGGAATAAATGACATTAAGACCACTGACATCAGTTTATAATAAGAATACGCGGCCACATAGTTCCAAAGTATTTTCCTTGACTAGCTTCCTTTTTCCAATACAAGTCAAAATTTAAAAAAAAAATAAAGCCTATTGAGATCTACACTTTTTTGCTCACAAACAGAATTATAATCGAATTCCAGCAGTCATAAACCAATAGTAATGGTAACATTTAAACAGCATGTAATCCATAATGCCAGAGTAAATACAAAATGGCCAGCATTAGCAAATGATTAAAAATTCAGTAGATTCTCAACTAATGCATACTAGAAAAACTGACCTTAAGAAGTTTCCGAAGAATGGGAATTCTGTTGAAGTTATCACGGTTCTGCTTCATCATATTGTGCAGCATTTGCAATCCTATGAGGAAACAACAAAAATAAAGAAAACAAGTTTTTCATACCAAACAAGTCTATGAATTAAGTAATGTTGGAGGAAACACAAAAAACAAATGGTGAACACTTACCATTTTTGTTTATTATATCAACCAAAACCATCCTAGACTTTGTTTTCAAAATAGCATCAAGAATCAACGAAAGATCTCGAGCACTGAAAGAGGTAGAATGGTAAAAGAAATACTACATAAAAAGTGGGTAATCAAAAGTAAAGAACGGCAATGCATTTTCATAACAAGTATGGTAAACAAAGAAAACAAGTGTCAAGCACCTCTGGGACATGCTGCCACTAGTTTCATCCCCTGCTGCTGCTGTTACAACTAAAAGTTTCAAGTATCCTTTAGCAGCATCCTGCTCACAAAAAAGAATCCCAACAAGATGAACAATGACGTTAACCAAAATGAACTATAAAACTGAAGTTATTTTTTTGAATTGGTACCATCTACAGCGGCCACAGTGAACATTCATTTATCAAATACATAAGAAAAATTGAGTCTATTCAAACTAGTTGGCTAAAAGAATTGCATCATTTCTATAAGGGCAAGAAATTTCTTTCAAAAAGTAAAATGCTGAAATGTCTGTTGGAAGGTTGAAAAAATCATGGAATCCCTTGAAGGCATATGACATCTCCATTTTGCCAGAATTTTTTTGGCAGTTCTTGCTAGAAAAAAAAAAAGCTTTAGCAGCAGAAACAAACACACCCAACCCTTCTTAAACTCTACCAATAGAAACAATAATAAATATTAAAGAATTGATGGTGCCTCGATTTGACAATAGAGTTGCATCATTAAAAAGAGGACCAATAATAATTTCAAAAGGAAAAGAGTTAAACATATTAGATCCCTGCTTAACATAAATGTAATTGGGCTTTATGTTTGATAATTCAAGACAAATAGGTGGAGTGCACATCATGTGTAGAAGATGAGCAAATTAAATCATAGTATTTCAAGAAATACGTGTTTTCAATTACCAAAATGAGCTTGCATAATCATGTGCCTTTCAACATATATAACAAAATTCATTTGACAATCAATATACAACTCATACAAATGCTCAACCCACAATACAGCAAAACCATCAAATGTGTGCCTAGAGGATGCAACATGTTATCCAACGGCTAGATGATTAAAAAGAGATGAATCGATAAAGAATTAAAAACCAAATTCTATGGGTTTATATAAACTTTTCATGTTTAGTTTTTTTTATTTTAATTTTCAATTCAAATTTAGTTTGGATATAGATAAATGCATAAAAATAAATGAAAGCCCAAGCATACATTATAGCCCATGCAGAATATTAATATGTTGTCCTATGTTGATGTTCAAATCATCATAAAAATGAGTTCAATATTCTCAAATTCTGCAATATTTTCATTGTTATAATTTGGACGCTCATCATATTCTTTCACATAAATCATAATTTTATAAGAATATGGGTAATAAGATCTTTTTCGTGACACCTAAAACAAACAACCTCAATAGCTTGTGTACTAGTAAAAATGATCATTTTGTTAGAATTTGGGAAGGTGTGGGTGAAGGTTAAACTAGAAGACATTTAACAGTTGACTTAACAGACCAAAATAGACCTATCTTAGTGATTGTAAGCTTGTTGGCATTATTTTAAAGAAATATGTAATTGCATTTCTATTTTTAAGGCTTTATGATAAGCTTTTTCTATATAATTTGAGTAAAAAAGTTGTTCATTTGTCTTAATACCAAGGCGAAGACCATTCACAAACATAGATTTATCACTCATTTTTTTCTTCTAAATCATATCTAGAATTCAAGTCTTTAGCATTCATTAACATATCAATCGTCTGGTCTCAAATCTATCAATTATTTAACTATTCCATACTTATATAGGTACTTGTTATCTCTCGGGCTAGCTTTCATATTAGCACTAATTTCTAATATAACTTCCTGCAAAATTATAAATATCACACTATACTCCAATTAGAACATAAACTAATTAATTTTTGCATATTTAACGCATTCTAGATCACTCATAAATAATCAATCAAATAGATATTCAAATTCAGATATATAATCAACGATAAAATTCAGATCGTGTCATCCCCAGGCTTTAGATTCACTAGGACATTGATCACAATGAACCCAATGATTTATTTCATATTAGCACTAATTTCTAATATAACTTCCTGCAAAATTATAAATATCACACTATACTCCAATTAGAACATAAACTAATTAATTTTTGCATATTTAACGCATTCTAGATCACTCATAAATAATCAATCAAATAGATATTCAAATTCAGATATATAATCAAGGATAAAATTCAGATCGTGTCATCCCCAGGCTTTAGATTCACTAGGACATTGATCACAATGAACCCAATGATTTATTTCATGATGCCTATAAAGTCGCTCGTCATTATCATCGTTAGAATGATAAACTTCAAGGGTTCTAGAGTCAATATTTATATCCAATTGGAAGTCCCAAGGTTTCATATGGTCTTTATGTTCTCTTTGGTCATGAAAATCTCAATAATATCTAGACTTTATATGGTCTCAAGGGTTTCTATTTTGTTCAAATTGGGGAAGGAGATTTGGACTCATCCTAAGAACATTCCTAACAAATTGGGGTAATAAGAAAGGTACCGTGATCCATACAGCAATATATCCTAAGAAGCACATCATCAAGAAAACCTACAAACTCATTTAAGGTGTCCAAAGGAGGTGAAGGTTTCCTATCTGTTCATTAGCTAAGAAAGGAGCACTATTAGATGTTCCTTCATCAAGATTTTTTAGCTGGTTCATCTAAAACCTCAAATATTCTGTTTCACGTGAAACCTCATCTAACTTACAAATAACTCGATCAAATTTATTTTCTAAATGTTTGAATTTTTTCCACTCGCGTTCACTACAATTTATGTAATAAAACCTTTGATCAATTTATTTCACAAGCATAAATAGTCTTTCACATTCATTTATTAATGTCACGTAAAATCAAGAATGATTGATATATACAACGCAACTATTAGGAGATTCCCATATGCAATACAAAATTAATTGTTTGTTTCAACTTTCAAATGCATATAATAATACAAATACAAGGAATCAATTAAGTACAAAATAGATTCAAAAATCTCTAAATCAAAGCAAGCATGCTTCATACATCAAACACACATAATCAATATATATATATATATATGCTAACTCACATTAAATTTAATATCAGATTTTTAAAAAAAGGGTTTCCTAAAGCAAGGAACCATGCATGACAGTGAATTTGCCAATTAACAAAAGGAAAAGTACTCAACTTATAATGGCTATATCATATGATCAATAAAACTAGTCTTGAAATAGCATTTTCAGTCGAATGTTGAGCAAATCCATAGGAAAATATTCAAAAGCTCTAAAGATCGCTAATGAAAGAATGGATGAAGAAGGGTGCTTGTTCTTGTTTTCTTTCCCTCTTTTCTTTTCTATTTTATTTTCTCGTTCAATTTTTTGTTCCTTTTACTCTATTTTTATTTACCATTTTTTAACTCTCAATTACACCAATGCTTAAGGGGAGGAGTCAAGACTTGCATGCAAGGCCTTTTCCTCAGATTGTGTGAATTTGAAAAGGCCACATAGCTCAAGGATTCATGTAGTTAGAACATTCGATTGCCAAAATATTTTAGTATCACGAGGAGGATGTAATTTGAATTGAATTATATACCTCGTTTTGTGGAGTTTTAAGAAATTGGGTGGATATTTAAATTAAATTTGAACTATTGAGTAGTTGAGTAATAGATATGATGAGAAAGGATTTGTTAAGATATTTAAGCATTGAAAGAATTTTTAAGCATTTAAAGGATTTGTTGAGATATTCTTACAGTAGTTGAGGCAGTCTAGGTGATGATGTTGAGGAAAGGAAGAATAGAGATGGGACATATGAAGACAGAATTCATGCGAGAAACTAAGTGATGGGTAGAAGCACAGAATCAGAGGGTTTCTTGCTTCTCTTCATGAGAGGAGATATAAGGGATAGAGAGAGGATAGGTCCAAGAATGCAAGTTTTTAGAATGGTAAAACTACATATAAGAAAAGAAAAGAAAAGATAAGTAGAGGAAGATAGCATAAAATAGGGATAAAACTACAAGAATTATTGTATTCAAGAGCAAACAACAAGAAATTGATGAATACAAAAAGAGAAACAATGTGAAATTTACTCGGGTGCCAAATGGATAGAGCAAGCAGCAAAATAGTGCAGTATAAATAGAAAATCGGATACAACAACAACAACATCAAGCCATTATCCCACTATGTGGGGCCGGCTACATGAATCCTTTTTCTCCACTGTGTCCTATTAAAAGTCAAATTCTCGTTTAAATCTAATAAAGAAAGATCATTTCTAATATTTTCTAACCAAGTCTTTTTAGGTCAACCTCTACCTTTCTTAACATAAGTCACAAATCTAATACCTCTACTTTCCTAACCGGGTCATCGGGAGGCCGCCGTTTTATGTGACCAAACCATCTAAGGCGACTCTCTCTAATCTTATCTTCCACTGGAGCTACTCCAACCTTTTCACGTATATGATCATTTCGTATCCTATCTCTAAGGGTAAAGCCACTCATCCACCTGAGCATCCTCATCTCTGCAACACTTAACTTAGTATTATGCTTCTCTTTTAATGGCCAACATTCGGCACCATAAAGCAAAGCAGGTCTCACCACCATCTTATAGAATTTTCCCTTAAGTTTAAGGGGGACTTTTCTATCACACAACAAGCCCGATGCATTCCTCCACTTCAACCATCCAACTTGAATTCTACTGATAACATCCCCATCTATTTCACCATCACTCTAAACAATAGATCCAAGATATCTAAAACGTGTACTCTTATTAATGACTTGATCGCCCAAAGTCACAATCCCCTCACTAGGTCTATTACTACTAAAATTACACTCCATATATTCAGTTTTAGATCTACTCAAGCGAAAACCTTTAGACTCTAAGGTTGATCTCCAGACTTCAAGTTTACCTTCAACTCCCTCTCTGGTCTTGTCAACAAGAAGAATATCATCAGCAAAAAGCATACACCAGGGTACATCCTCTTGTAAATGTCTAGTGAGAACATCCATGACTAATGCGAAAAGATATGGGCTTAAAGCTGATCCTTGATGTAATCCAACCGAAATAGGGAAATACTTGGTCAAGCCACCTTGTGTTTGAACACAAGTAATAGCTCCCACAAAATAGTGCAGTATAAATAGAAAATCGGATAAAAGCAAAAAATGGATATACCAAATAGTACATCATAAAGCTGTTAATATCAAATCTTATCACATTGGCTGATCCTCTCAATGTAAGAAAACTACAAACGAAAACAAGGAATGCAAGAATTATTGTTGAATTACTCATAATTTTAACAGTCCAAATTAATAAATAATTAAATTGCTTTCAGGAGGCCTTACAATTAAGGAACTAAACCCTAATTACCTTATCCTTATTAAATTTCAAACTATTTTAAAATTTTCCCGTAAATAATGATGGGTTCAAACACATGAAAACTCATTTGATCAGCTTACTTCTTCTCTGGTTTAACTCCTCTATGTTTAACTCTAAGAAATTGAGTCTCTCCGAATAAGTTAGCTGAAATTACTGCATTATAGAATGCTTTAAAGTATATTGAACACAAAAAATCTTCCTACAATATTATTAAATAGATACAATTATCAAAACCAATCGGTTCAATAATCGTATGAATCACACATGACTCATAAGAACTCACACTTCGCAATCACTTATCACGACCATTTATGAGGACCTTGGAATAATTCTGCCCCTGAAAATTAACAATTACACAATTTACCTTGCATTCCTGTTTTGCAAATGGCTCGAACTACTTCTCAAAATCAATAAGAGATGACTTCATATAAAAATATTGAAATAAAGATAATTTAGAAAAAAAATTCAACCAATCATCTAGTTAAAATCTTCATTACGAATTGGACGCAACTTTTTCTAAATAGCATCCACATACACTTTTCATGCTAACTTGGTAAAATCATTATTTGGAAGTAAATAGCTACATAAATGCCAATACATCATCTGAAACTTCAAGCGTCTGCACCATAAAACAAGCAAAGGAAAAAACATTGAGATAGATGAAGCTTACTTTCTGCCGGCGTATGCCCCCATCCTCATCTAGCAGCTCATTAAGTTTTTCTTCAACTGTATACAGAGCAAGAATATTGTGATGCAGTGATCAAAATATGATTTAAGACCTCATTAGGATGGAAAATAAGATTACCACCTTCAATATGCCGACTGCTAATAGCAGCAGACACTTTCTTTGTTTTTCCGGAAGACACGCTTCTAATACTTACCCTGCTCCGTTTAATTTTTACAGGTTGCAAGGCTTTCACAACATTATTAGGTTTTGGTACCATTAGAATTTCTTCAATTGGGCAAGTTGCACAACTACTTCTATGCATGAAAGAATCTGAATTTTTGGAAGAAATCTTTGTAGCATCATCTGTGACAGGCTTTTGCACTGCATGATCACTTTGGAGCAAAGTATTCAAACAGTGCTTAGATCTTTCTGATAACTGCCCAGAAGGTAAAGATCCGAAGGCAGCACTCAATGGCTGACGCTCATTTACATCATCACAAAAGTTTTGATCAGGTTCTATGTTGCTCAAAACTAGCTGCTGATCCTGGAACGGTTGACCGTCAGATAATGTACACATGCTATTTTTAGATTCTACAGAATTTGAAGACTGCATCAAACCATCAGTCAGATCATGTTCAGATGATGTCGGATGAATCACATCTTGATTCTCAAAACTTTGATTTTCTACAAAATCCAGTCGCTCTGACATGGTCATATTACCGTTTGTGTCCTTTCTCTCAACAGAAAATTTTTCATGGTTAGCTTCCTTAGCATCAGTTGTATCAGAATCAATCCTAGTAACACCTAGCTCATTATCACCATATTCATCAATCATTACTGGCTCAAGATCGTCTGCATCTGAATCATCTTGTACAATAACTTCAGAGCTTGATGGATCACCACCTATGTAACCACGGCACTCAACAGAACCACACACACATTTCTTAGCAGCGGCACCAAACACCCTTACATAGTTGTAATCAAACGTGATTTCTTCACCCTGCAAAATTTTATGAAAAATAAATTTAAAAAGAAAAAGATAAAAAGAGGTTCTTTTATCACAAAGAACTCAAATAAGCAAATAAGGATAGCAGGCAGCAAAAACTGAAAATAAGAAAAACAAGCAACCGTATAGTAATATTGAATGGGTATTTCCATCTGATACCTTTCGGAATTTTTAAAAAAAAAGTATTTATCATTTATAAGTAGTTATGAAAAAATCTAAAAGTATTGTTTTCAATTAATAAGTAGTTATGATATATAATCACTGAGTTCTCCATAGCATTAGGTGCATGAAAAATCAACATTAAGCCTGAACCTTTTCAAATACACAATATATATATATATATATATATATATATATATATATATATATATATATATATATATATATATATATATATATATATATATATATGCACAGGCACAAGCGCCCATGCACACACATAGGTGCGTGCATGCATGTGTGTGCACACACACAAAGATATATATATAGGGTCTAGGGTTCTTATAAGCTAAAGATGGATTTAACACTACATTGATGCCATCATTCTTCATGGATTATTTGCCTCTTTAGCAAATATGAGTCACATATTGTTACGTGCGTAACACTTCCGCGAGGAAGAGTTACGTCCGGCTCAGACCAGACGGATTAGGGAGAGCGGGAGTCAGCTAGCAGGGAGGGGATCTCAGTCCCTTTTTAGGGCCTAGGAAAGATATGATTCATTATGTAATGAGGAATCAAAGGGGATTGCTTAGGGAAAGAGTTCCAATTTTGAATTCAATCTAAGAGGAAATTAATTAAGGAAAGAGGGCTGATTTAGGAGGGAATTAGGAGAGCTTATTTAAGGCTAACTATGTTGTTATTTTGGCATGATGTAATTTATTTATGCGGTAGCTTTTCTTTGTGAGTATCCGAGCGCCATCTAGGGTTTGTGGGATGGTCGATCTACCTCTCAAATAGTAGATCAATTGTATCATTCATTATTGTTGAAAAAATAATAAAAAATCAGTCCCTATCTTCGAGTTCCTACAATTTTCTACTTGTTACCTTGTTGTTTTTACTTTCAAAATGCATCAAACTGGTATTAGAGCGAAGTTTTTTAGAGACAAGCAGCAAAGAAGGTGGATGCGTTGGAAGGCGAGATGGAGCAACTTAAATCTAGCATGGAGGAGAAGTTCTCAACCATGGAAGAAAAGTTTTCATTTATGGAAACCCGATTTGGAGGGATGGAGGAGATAATATGGAAGCTAATAGAGATGTAATCCAAAACTCCACCGGTGGTTCCGATTGCCAACCCCAACCCAGAATCGACCTGGATTCCCTTGGTCGAAACAAAGAGAAAAGAGATCAGACGAGAAGAGTTCAATTAGGAAAGCTTCTTTCATCAAGAATCACCTCCTAGGGCTCCGATAAAAGGTGAATTAGGGGTTCCGGATATGGGGACAACAAGAAGGGAGTTTTAAGGTAGAGGTCATGGAGTGACCGACCACTATGGGAAGTTGTTTGGATGAGAGGAATTGCCAATTAGGGGTGTAAGTGAGCCGAGCCAGCTCGCGAGCCAAGCTTATTGAGCCACAAGCTCGAGTTCAAGATTGATGAGGCTTGGCTCGTGAGCTCGCAAGTCGGCGCATAATTAATTATTTATTTAATGAAAATTTTATATATTAAAATAATATCCTGCATTTATCATATATTAATATAAAATTATACTAAACAACAGTTGTACATATTTCAAAAAAAAAAACTTAAATAACCATTACCATTTTATTTTTCAAGAGAAAGCTGCTGCAGCATTTATTACCTTTTTATTTTAAACAGCTTTTACTTTAAATAGCTATTAAAGCATGTCGCTTTTCGAGACCATGTTCACAATTTAAAAGAAAAAAAAAAAGCAGCCCACAGACTTTGCACTGTCCTTCTCTTCCTCATTTTTTCGGGTTTTCTTCTCCATCAACGACGAACAGCTCTTTCTATCTTCCTTCTTCTTCACAGCCGGCACTTCCCTGCGAAGACAAAGCAAAAGCTTCAGTCTGGATTCCAACTCGAGCCGAGCTCTCGAGCCTCAGAGAAAATGACGAGTCAAGCTCGAGCTCATTCTTTAGGCTTGACACAAGCTCGAGCTCGAGTTCGAGCTGCTCTTTTGAGAGATGAGTTGAGCTCGAGTTTGTTGCTCCTCGAGCTTGACTTGACTCGTTTACAACCCTAGGCCAACCGAAGGAGGGGGACAAACCGAGCCATAGGGATCAGGACATGGGAGGCGGATGGAAGAAAGGTGGGATTCCCACCCTCGATACACGGGGGCAACCATTAGTGGGAGAGGAAGTTGAGGTGGAGAAACGAAGGTGAGGAAGTTGAAGATGTCGGTGTTCAAAAGAGAGGATGCCCATGGGTGGGTATACATGATGGATAGATATTTTGCGGTGAACGGGTTGAGAGAGGAGGAGAAGCTTACAGCTGCAGGGTTATGTCTAAAGGGAAAGCTCTCACTTGGTTCCAGTGGAGGGAGGCGAGACCTCCAATCCATTCATGGGAGGGGTTTAAGGATTGCTTGTTGGAACGTTTTTGAGCAATTCAGGAAGGAGACATGCACGAGCAATTTTGTGCCTTGACTCAGGAGGAGTCCGTCATGGAGTACGGGGAGAGATTCGAGTTGTTGTCGGGGAGGTTAAGGGGAATTTCTGATGCGATGTTGGAGGGAAACTTCATGAAGGGCCTCAAGCCCGACATACGAGTAGACCTCGGATTGTTGAGGCCGAGGGGGTTAAAGTAGATGATGGAGCTAGCCCAGATAATGGAGGATTGGAGACAGATGGAGAGTAGCAGTAAGAACGGGGTTGTGGGAGGCTCTTACAGAAGTACCTCGACTTCACTGGCACCGAGGACCCAGACAGTGCCATTTCAACAAGAGGCACCAAGGGAGAAGAGTGGGGGGGAGTTAGACCTGGGGCCAATGTCAAGCGCCTCACAGAAAAAGAGATGCAGAACAAGAGAACGAAAGGTATATGCTTTCGCTGTGATGAGATGTATGCACCAGGCTTTTGATGTAAGGACCACACACTCCATATCCTTATGATTTGTGAGGAGGAGATTGACAATGAGAAATTGGAGGAAGTAGAAGGAAAAGAGCACTTACACCTGGATATGGTGGAAGTATCCCAAAATTCAATGGTGGGATTTACTCCAAGTCTCACCATGAAGATGAGGGGGCAAATCAGGGAGCAGCCAGTGGTCGTCTTGGTGGATAGCGGGACCACTCATAACTTCATCTCAAATCGGGTCGTAGACCTGTAGGGATTGAAGTTAGTGGATACAAAGAGCTTTGGAGTTATGATGGGAACAGGAGAGGTGGAGAGGAGCAAAGGGATATGCAGGGGGTTGGTGATGACACTCCAGGGCAAACAGATAGAGGATTTTCTTCTCATGGATTTCGGGAGCATTGATGTGATCTTAGGGATGAAGTGATTACAGATGATCGGGGAGACGAAGGTGGACTAGAAAACTCTAACTACGAAGATTTAGGTAGAGGGGAAGGTAGTACTGCGAGGAGATGCCTGTTTGTGCAAAATCATGGTTTTACTCAAAACCAATGTCCAGGCGATACAGGGATCAGGGCTAGGCTACATGGTCGAGCTACAGAGCATAGAGGAGGTCCGAGACTTAGAGCCGGTCGAGGTCCCTAATTGTGTACAATAGCTTCAACAGCAATTCTTCGAGGTCGCCTAACAGATTACCGCCGCCCCGGGAACATGTGGTAAGCAAAGCAGAGGTGGCAGTAGACTAGTCCAAGATTGAGGCTATGCTGGATTAGCCTTTACCAAAGAACTTGAGGGGGCTGAGAGGGTTCTTAGGCCTCGCCGGATACTATCGGAAGTTTGTGTGAGGGTATATCACGATAGCAGGGCCACTGACTGAGCAACTGAAGAAGGATATTTTCAAGTGGGGGGAGTCAGTGACACAGGCTTTCAAGCAGCTGAAGAAAGCCATGACCAATGTGCCAGTGTTAGCACTTCCTAACTTCAGCAGGTCATTTGTGGTGGAGACGAATGAATTAGGATATGGACTGGGGGCAGTACTTATGACGGATCATCGGCCCATTACTTATTTCAGATAGGTGATCACTACTAAGGCGAGGCTCAAATCCATATATGAGCGGGAGTTCATGGCAATTGTCTTAGCCATCCAATAGTGGCGATCTTATTTGTTAGGATGACATTTTATCATCAAGACAGACCAGAAAAATCTGAAGTTTCTACTATAGCAGAGGATGGTGACTAAGCAGCACTAGAGGTGGTTGTCCAAATTATTAGGATATGACTTAGAGATTCAATATCGCCCAGGATGCATTATCACGGAAGACAAACGAGCCACAGTTGGTAGCTCTGTTAGTACCTATGGTCCTAGATTGGGAAGCATTGAGACAAGAGAGCAAACAGGATGAAGATCTGAGGAAGATCACAGCTGAGTTGTTGCAAAACCCAGACAGTCATTCGGGTTACATGTTGCAGGGGTCCCAACTGCTACATCAAGGCCGCTTTGGAGTTTCATGTCAACACAGTTGGAGGACATTCAAGAACTCAGAAAACCTACAGTCAGCTATCAGCTGAGTTATACTGGATGGGGATGCGCCAAGATGTAGAGGATTGGGTGACGCCAGAGGCACAAGTACTTAGTCATGACACCAAGAGGGTTACTACAGCCTCTAGCTCTTCCATAAAGGGTGTGAGGGTGTGAGGGGAGGTGATGATGGGCTTCATCGAGAGGTTCCACGTTCAGAGGGATTTTCAGTGATACTAGTAGTAATGGATCACCTGAGCAAATATACATGCTTCCCCTCTGAAGCACCCTCATACCACGTTCTCTGTGGCTACTGCTTTCAAACAAGAGGTGGTGTGCTTGCATGGATTTCTAAAATCCAGTATGTCAGATAGCGACGAGGTGTTCCTTAGCAACTTATGGAAGGAGTTGTTTCATCTACAGGAGACAGTCCTGAAGAGAAGCACAGCATACCATCCCCAGACAGATGTGATCAATAGAAGTGTAGAGGCCTATTTGAGATGCTTTGTATCAAATAAGCCGAAAAGTTTGGCAAAGTGGATTGTTTGGGCTAAATATTCGCACAACACCTCGTACCATTCAGCAGCACAGACCACCCCATTAAGGATTTTCTATGGGAGAGATCCACCTCATTTGATTCATTATGGACGTAGCACTACACAAATATCTATTGTAGATCAGTACTTAGAGGAGAGGGACAAAATATTATCTGAGCTCAAGGAATATCTATTGAGAGCCCAACAAATCATAAAGAAACAGGCAGATGGACACGAGAGATGTGCAGTTTGAGGTGGGAGACAAAGTTTATATGAAGATCCGACCTTAACATAACGTCTCCACTACCACCGACTAAGCACCCCTTCTAGCATCACACCATGTCTCCACTACCACCGACTTTGACATAAGATATAGTCATATAGAGGTCATTTTGGAGCCCCTGGACGTAAAAGGGTTGCGTTGAGGGGAAATAGAAGCACAGGAGGTACTAATCAAGTAGAAGAATTTGCTGGAGCAAGCAACTACATGGGAGCCCTACGAGATAATCAGAAGACGGTTTCCATCCTTCCACCTTGAGGACATGATGTGTCTTTGGGAGGGGAGTATTATTACACGCGTAACACTTCCGCGTGGAAGAGTTACGTCCAGCTCAGACCAGACAGAACAGAGCGGGAGTGAGCCAGTAGGGAGGGGATTTCAGTCCCTTTCATGGGGACCAGGAAAGATATAATTCATTATATAAGGAGAAGGAATCAAGGGGAAATTATTTAGGGAAAAATTTCCAATTTTGAATTAAAATCTGAGAGGAAATTAAGGAAAGGGGACTTATTTGGGAGGGAATTAGGAGAGTCTATTTAGGGCTAACTATGTGGTTATTTTGGCATGATGTAATTTGTTTTTGTTGTATCTTTTTCTTTGTGAGTTTCCTAGCAACGTCTAGAGTTTGTGGGAGAGCCGGTCTACCTCTTAAGTAGTATATCAATTGTATCTTTCACTATTGTTGAAGGATTAATCAAAAATCAATCCCTATCTTCGAGTTCCTACAGTTTTCTACATGTTAACTTGCTATTTTTACTTCCAAAACATCACATCGCATACCTGTCAATCAGTTAGAATTGACCCAAAATAATATGGTCAAAATTCATCAATAATACACCACACTAAATACAATCTCACGTTTCAGACCTATTTGACAATGTGTAAAGAAATTTTATACTCCCAATATGAATTTAAATTGATAAATGGCCTTGTACACACCTCAAATAGAATCTATCACATATATTTATTTATGTTGAGATGAAGTAGGTTATAGATTTAAATTCATATCGCGTGGTAAAGAATTTATTTACACCATTGTGTACCAAATTTTGAAACTTAAGCCATATATAATATGATTTATTATCTATGAATTTTGATCATATTAATTGGGTCAATTCTAGTTGTTTGACATGAATATGAACCATAATTGCTAAAAAGCAAATAATCAATCAAGAATGATGGAATGAATGCAGTGTTGAATCCACATTAGCCTAAAGAACCAAAAAAGATCACCCCCCCCCCCCCCCCCACACACACAGAGCAAGCATGCTCAATCTTGAGGTGACATAAATTAATTTTTTAATTTCAAAATGCTTATTCAGTTGAATTTTGGACCATGGCCCAGCCTTAAATTATCAATGACCACTAACGACGCTAAGCTCAAGGGTGTCATGCATATGACTTCTGCACAAATGATTCATTAAAGACAACTTATAAATGATTCATTAGAGACAACTTAAATATTATGCAATTTCCCATTGACATGCACAAATGATTCATTAAAGACAACTTGCAAATGATTCATTACAGACAACTTAAATATTATGCAATTTCCCATTGACATGCCAAAGGTGGTAGGATTAACAATATAATTAGCTAGTATAGATTGCTAAATGTGAACCTCAGGATGTCCTTGGCATGATGACTAATTTTGTGGACTTATCAATTGATAATCACGCTACTTATAGTAGATTCTACTTTGGAAGGAGTAGAAATAAAATATAGGTCAAGATGAAAAGTTTGGATAAATGGGTAAAAATACAAGATAGTTCACGATGAAGGATGGGATATAAGAGCGGCTGATCATGCCTTTTGAGGTGACCAATGGGCCAATCACTTTCATGGGAGTTATGACTCATGAGCTCAATCCTTTTGTTTATCATTTAAGGAGATTTCTTCTAGTTACACGGATAAAATCAAGATCAACCTAAAGAAGAGCTTAATTATGACTTTTTACAATTTGTTTAGGAAATAGGGCAACAATTAAAACCGAAATGATCAAAGCAAATAGAGAACGATCAAAGAAGTTTTCAAGAATTTGCTACCATTCAAAAAGGGGTTTTCAAGAGGTTTAATGATAGTACTACCATCACAAACTGTCCTAAATAATATAGAGTACAAGTGAACTGAAGTTTCCACCAAGATAGCATAAAGGAGAAATCGATTGATGACCATATCCTAAAGTATCCAAGTTATCTGATGTCTTTGACGTAGTATGTAGACCCCTCTAGAAATGGCATAGGGTAAATCGACAAGAAAACCATCATATAGCTTTCTTTAGCAAAGGGTTAAATAATAAATAGTAAAAAAAACACTCCACTTCCACTTCGGAGTGTGATTTCTATGTCCTCAGGAATGTTTTGCCGGTCAACATGGCCAAATCGACATTTGATTTTTATTCTGATCAACAAACCTAGCATTGTTAGTTTCCAAAATAGGTTGAAGCATTATTCAGCAACAGGCAGTTGTTCGCAAACCCCATGCAAGTATTGAGAATAAACCAATAGATGGTTTGGTCACATAAAATGGCGGCCTTCCGATAACACCGTTAGGAGAGTAGATGTATTAGATTTGGCTTATAACATAAAGGTAGAGGTAGACCTAAAAAAACTTTGTTATAAAATATTAGAAATGGTCTTTCTTTATTAGATTAAATGAGAATTTGATTTTTAACAGAACACAATGGAGAGAAATGATTCATATAGCCGACCCCACGTAGTGGGATAAAGGCTTGGTGTTGTTGTGGTTGTTTGTTGTAGTGCTGGAGTTTACTTACGACAACTCCATAGCAGACATGCTAAGCTGAGTCCATCTCAAACAGTTACAAGCTATCTTAGAAGACAAGTAAATTTAGATGTATTACAATTGTCATCTAGGCCTGCAAGACTTGTATGATTATGCTTGTTGGAAACTTAACTGTATATGAGAATTAAATCTCTCTTAAAAAATGTATAGACAGTACCAACAGTTTTAGGAAGAAAGACGGGCAATACCAAGAGTTTGACTAGGTTAGTCCTGAAATGATTCCTCAGGGAACTACAAAAGGTTAGCTATTCGATGGATAAGTCCACACTTAGTATTACAGAGCATTTATGCAAATGAATGCAAATTGGAAATTCTAGGAAAAATGAAAATTAACAAGCATTTGATGTCTCTGAGTTGGCAATCTACCATGAAGCAACCGTAGCCTCCTTAGACCATCATATTTCTTCACCACTACTGTTCTGGTCTCCATATTATTATCTGTGCCATTTCAACTCATCATTTTGAGTAATTACTGGCTTACGGCAAGAAATAAAAATCTGAAATTTGATGTTTGAATTGCCCCCATAATTCAGGCCCTTTCAGCATAAAATTAGCTATAATTTTCGGCTTCATAGAATAATTAGTGATTTAGAGCTGCACAGGAACATTAATTAATCATCTATAATCCTCCTGGTTTGCATTAATTAATCTGAAATCATAAATTTATCATCCTACGGCTGTCCACCACAACTTACCCAATAAGCAGAAAGCATGCAATCAAAAAATTCAAACAACAATCAGGTTGTAATTACACTAAAGCACATTATAATCACAAAACCATCTAAATTTTTAATTCTCATTGCGCTAACGTCCTCAAGGTAGATGAGACAGACATTTTTTACAACATGTGGTCATTTCACAAGAAACCCTCACCAGATTATATGCAAATCAAATTATGAGAAACTTCTTGACAAACACAGGGTATACTGAAAAAACATTTAGCAATATATTGGGGGATACTGTTAGACCGGTCCAGCCGGTCCACATGGGACCGGCCCTGGCGGAACAGAGGCGGAAATTCTGCCTCTCCTCCTGTACGCGCCGAACGCACGCCCGGGCCAACCGAGCTGTTTAGGAAGAATTTTTTGGGGAGTTAGGAGAGAAATTCGAATGCAGGGATTGTTTAGATATTTCCTTTTGGATTGTATGCATTAAATAGTTTGTTTTCCTAGGATTAGGGCATCTTGAATTTGGCTGAAATTTGAGATCTCTTAGGTTTAGTTTTTTGGGCTCTAGAGACGTCTAGAGATTTGGGAGAGATAGATCCCCCTTTTGAATAGAGGATCAATTGTATCTTGTTATTTTTCTTCTGTTAGTTTGATTATCGCAATAAAATTACTGTTTTTCTAGTTTTTCTTTTTTGGGAATTCCAAGTATTTCCAAACAAATACATATCAAATAATTTACAAACATGGTAAGCAGTAAAGACAGTTTAGCCAGAATTGAAAGTTGCGCCTACAGGTGTCAGCAATTTATTAAGAAATATAATACAACAGAAATATAATCATGCCAGCATTTAAGGGGCATTACCTTCTTGATATCCCGAAGAGCAAACAGGCCAATACACACCTCTCCATTAACCATCCACTGGTAGCATCAAAGTTAAAAAAGGTTAAATGAATTAGCACAATAACACATGAAAAAAATTCAAAATTCACTAGGTTGAACAAATCTTCAAACCGAATCAAATGACACGTAAAATGCAAAAAATATGATTTAGCATAATGTCAAAATCAATGTGCTTATTACTTCACATTTTGTACGTAAGATGAAAAGAATGGCATGAAAAATAAACATTTTCAGCCTTTAGACAAAAAAAAAATTATTGGACAGAAAAATTTTGGGCCTAGCTAGAGAGAAAATATTTTCAAAACCATGAACGGAGATAGTATTTATTATGGCAGATTTGACTATTACCTTCTCCTGTGAAGATCAAATAAGGCATTTAGTAAAACCAAAGTTCTAAAGCTCGGTTTTAATTCAAAACACCAATATGCATACACAATTTGGTCACTACAGCTTTGATTGTCGTAGCAGTTTATTGTTTTCAAGTATTATCGTTTTGTTTCAATTACATTTTAAATAATGTTTAATGCACTTTCAATAAATGATGTAATAAAATAGAAAAAATTATTTTGAATTTAATTGCTTGATTATATATAAAGTGTGGAGGTATTTATAGACTTCTCCAAAAAGCTTATAATAGAAATAAATTAAAGCAATTAAAAAAAGGAAAAAAAAGTTGCCAAGCCAAGATGGGCAAGCTGCTAGAATAGGAAGAGGAGACACAAACTGTAATATAAGGGTCAAAAAAGAGGATCGATCCAACGATAAGAACCCTTAATATATGCGCTCAATGATCCTTATTAAGATTGATTAAATTGTAGATCCCACATCCTTCAAAAAGTTCATAAAAGCTTATAATAAATTTATTTTATAATGTAAAGTTTATCATATAAAAATGATAAATATCACCAAGGCCTATCAGCTTTGGACTTTGTTTTGATAAGCATTCATGAAAACCTTCCACTTAAATTACTACCATCTTTTGGAATTTCGCTATTATCTCTCATGTTCATTTCCAATCTTTATAGAGATCCATGTTTTGCTAAACCAATTAACAGCCATAATTTTTTTTTTTTACTTGAAATTGAATTATTCTAAAATGTATGAACAAAATGCCGGCATTCTAAACTTCTTGTCCTATTCTAGATTTATGATTTTCTTAGCGAGCTATTCAAGCTCCAATGCTCACCATCAAAATTGGAATGCTTGAAATTGAGACAATAAGACTTGTTAGACTCGCATAAGAAGAAGACGAAGAAGAAGAAGGGCTTCTTCATCTCATTCCCTAGGTTCATCAACATAGGACTGATAGGAGAAAGAAAAATATGATATGTGGAGGCGGTGAGAGAGGAGATTGGGGCTCTTTCAAAAGTTATGTGGGATCAAACGGTGTTATTACATCAAATTTTATAATAATAATAATAATAATAATAATAAAGAGGAGATAGAGAGAAATAATAGGGTATTGTTGACATTTTGTTTGCTAATTAGATGATTTTGTTAACAGGAAAAGCTTCATGAAACAAACTTGAACACGAGAGGCTTAAATGAAGGGTTTTCAAAAAAGTGTAACAAAGTGAAGCGTAGCCAAAACCTCAACAACTTGATATTTGTCTTTAAAATATACTTTTAAGAACAAAATTATGTTTAATATAATATAATTGAACTTATCTAGCTTTATTGCTCTTGTAGGCTCCCACATGCAATCCCTAATGTCCACAAGCCTAAACCAGCCATTATAGTATGATGGCTCATACAGTCAACCAACTTAACAAGTTCACAGTGAGCAGGAATGCAGGATAATGAAAGAATGCGTCACATTAAAGAATGTGCACTGACTATTGACTAAAATTTCAAACAATATAAACCAATACAAATTATTTCAGCTAAAACCAACCAAAATTAAGTTCTAACATGAACTGATTGATGCATAAAAAAAGATCAATTTCAAGCAATTCTTTATACTATATAGATTAAGCAACTTCCATTTCTCAAGAGATTTCTCAAGAAAAGGGGTCTGCATACTCAACGAGTTCCCATTGAGTCGGGTAATGAAAGAATGTGTCACACTATTTCGTTAAATCACTTTTTTTCAAAAAAACTCAGTCTTTTTAATTGAGTTTGGTCAATTAATCAGTGTTCTTTCATAAATTCTCTTAACATATATATAACTCTGCTGGCCTCCTCGGTTACTTTGTTGAAAAGAACTGATACTACCTAAATTGTAGGAGCAATAAGAACAATAATTATATTTTCATGGTCTTCAGATTCAAGAAAGAAAACTCAACGTCATATAAGTTAAGCACATTTAAGCTTCATCTCAAAGGAGGCAAAGCTTATAGGACGAAAAAAGGAAATTGGGTCTGAGCAGCATATGTGATGATAAAGACTCTAGAAAACTTTCAGAAAGAAATGCCAGCATGGATAATTTTTTATGCAGGCAGATTACACCAACACTGGGTTAGACAATGAAGTCATTATGATGCAATGAGCAAATTAAGCACATTGCAGACGTAGCCTATTCACAAAATGTGCATGCAGAATTTTATAAAAATCCCTGCTGAAAGGCTAGAGTAAAAGAAATTATACATCTAATAAAACTTCCATTTGGTTCCTCTTCACTTTCAGCTTATAGATTTATAAACAGTCAATTTTTTCAGATGTGAATAACATCCTTACAATTAAATTTACTTTGTTTAGATCTAATCAGCATTCAATTCTTCACAAGGAAAAATTATCCTTGTTTTTAGATTCATCATCATAAACATTAGCATTATCCCAACTATTTGGGTCACCTTTATGAATCATCATTTTTCAGTCATTCCTACTGAAGCCCACCTCAAGTGCATTAGTTGATAGATGGCATATTGTAAATTTCAAAGAAGTTCGTTTCCTCATCCATCGTATAACTCATAATAGGTGGACCATTAATTAGGAAAAGCATAATTCATGAAGATATAATAAAAAGTTTCATGCAGACGGAGAGAGCCTAATGTATTAGGCATCCACCTTTAACAGCAACAACCATTAAAACAAAGGTAAAAACTATTTATTATGCAAACAAAACTCCACAAATGATAGATAAGTTGCATACAGGTTAACACTACAACAACAATAACAACAACAACATCGAGCCTTCGTCCCACTACGTGGAGTCGGCTACATGAATCCTTTTTCTCCATTGTGTCCTGTTAAAAGTCAAATTCTCATTTAAATCTAATAAAGAAAGATCATTTCTAATATTTTATAACCAAGTCTTTTTAGGTCTACCTCTACCTTTCTTAACATAAGTCAAATCTAATACCTCTACTTTCCTAACTGGGTCATCAGAAGGCCACCGTTTTATGTGACCAAACCTCTAAGGCGACTCTCTCTAATCTTTACTTCCACTGGCGCTACTCCAACCTTTTCACGTATATGCTCATTTCATATCTTATCTCTAAGGGTAAAGCCACTCATCCACCTGAGCATCCTCATCTCTGCAACACTTAACTTAGCATTATGCTTCTCTTTTAATGGCCAACATTCGGCACCGTAAAGCATTGCAGGTCTCAACAGGTTGACACTAAAAGTTATAATTGAAAAACATGTAAGTGAAATCAATATGCTTGTCCAAGACCATATCATAACAGAAGCACTTAAAATTAAATTAAGAGTAAACTATATCATTGTTCATTATCCTCCCACTTTAGCCAACGGTGACATTTCAATCTCTCTTTCATGTTGCAGCTTATGCCATGCAACAATGACATTATAATGGCTCATAATTTTCATAATCAAGAACAGCACTAATATCTCCAACTGAAAAAAAATCTCTACTATTTTAGTGCACTATGTCGTTGACGAAGGATAGAACAGTGAATCGCTTACAGCAACTACTAGCTAATGCCAAAAGAAAAAAAAAATTACAGATATATCCTCTTAACACCAACATTAATATTTTGAGGAAGTCCTCCCAAATAGATAGAGGAATCTCTAACATCTATAGACCTATCTCCACCAAAAACTAGTCTTATAATAAAAATGCCATGTGGGTTGCTTGCAATATTCCTGCAACACCCAGAGATGTCGTAGAAATCAAATACCCCAGTCTCACACACAAGAAGTTTCCACCATAAGGTACAAGGTTATAGTAGGAATGACGTTTACCCAAACAGCCTGCCCAACTCTATCCACTTCTGGCCATTTATTAGGTGGTGCAGAATTGTCATACAAACAAAACCTCTTTTTGAGCTCAACTAGAGAATTCTCAACAAAACTATGACCAAAAAAATAAATATTAAATACAGAGTGTGACGGGACAACAAAAGCATATTAAAGATAGGATGTATATGGCCCAAACATGCGAGCATAAAGAACTAAGGAAAAGCCCACCTTTTCAGTGCGACAATTAGGATCGCAGCTGTGATTAACATAACGCCCCAAGTTTCCCTTAGAACATGCATCTATCACCTGAAAACCAGAAAAGATATAACCAATCACAAAATAGAACATTAACAATAATATACAACTTCTTATTTATAAGCAATAGTTCTTTATGGAAAGAATATGTTCACAAACAACATAAAGTAGCAAATATTGTGGAGCAGTTACATGCAGCTAAATTATCTTTATGCTGAAAATGCTTTGAGAAAAAGTATAGTACCATATCTTTGTTCACAATCTATCAAAACATAGATATACTACATACAAAAAACCTCAGTTTATTATAACATACTTTACACTTAAATCAGATGCACACAACTTATCAAAGATCTACTCCTCTAGTACTGACAAAAAGGAACTAGCACAACTAGATAATGCTTGTGCGTGATGAGAATAAAAAAGCCATAAAAATAAAACAAAATACAAATCAAGACTGCAACAGTATCAAAATTTCTCCATCAAAAGATGCCTTAAAAAAATATGATAGCATCAATAAACAACTTACATCAAGAACTAATAAACCCTGTGAACCTGCAAGAGAATTATAATATCTATGGCGATTGGAACAACTACACAAGGGCATGAAATCAAGTCCTACATAAAAGACAGCTAAGACTGAGAATAATTAGGCAAATAAAAAAGTTGTGATATACTTTACAGGTTAGAAATATCATATTACTTAGCATGGAATTTTTAAACGTTATCATAATAATTAGCCTCAAATATTAACACGGAACTTGAGCTGGGCAAACCCAATAAAACAAGGAACAAGATGTTTCAGTTTTTGCCATAACACGACGTAGTTGATGGGCTAGGAAACTGAACAGTATAAATTTTGCAAGAGTTGCAATAAGAATTCTATTGCTCCAAGAACGCTAAGGATAAAGAATTTGTTTCATTTTATCAACTCTTTCTGATCTCCAAAGGCTCCTTTCGTATCCAAAAGAAAGGAACAAAACTTCAAACACCCTGGCGACACAAATTCCACTATAGTGACCACATTACAGAAAACATTACTTAGAAATTAAAAAGGATGGTTCATACAAAAATAAAATTCTGACCACATAACAGCCGTTTAAATAAGATGTTCAATCATCTTCTATGAAAAACCTACATAATTTTTGTCAGTTAAGGCCCACACTCACCAAGGCTTCCGTATCTTTTCTTACTCTTCCACTACCACCCCATTGATATGTAGGATCCCTACTGCCTACTCATCAATTCGTGAAGCATATAACTATTCTATAATTATCATTCTTTGATAATGTATGTTTTTTTAAAGCTTTCCTATAATTGTATAATACTACAAAAATGTTGAAATGAAAATCTCAACCAATTCTCTCCAATTCTTGCCAAGTTATCAAAGCCTTAGGATTTTTTCTTAAAATTTCCATGAGATACAGCCTTCATTGTTGCATTGACTACAACTTGTAAGCTTTCATTTATGTTCTCTTTCTTCCTTTTTCCTCTATTCTTTATAACTTCAGTTTTCATCACTGCATTACCACAAACATTTTCCATTACTGCAACATTATCACTGCATTGTCGTATTTAGTTCTTTATTTGTTTTTCTCTATAGAATCACAATTTCCCTCTCCATGGACTACAATAACAATATCCGCATGCTCTTGAACTCTAGTTCTCTAGGAATTGAAGGATGCAATCTAAATCCAAAGAGAAAGAAACAAATATACACTCAACTTAATTATAAAATGGAAAAGAACCATCTAAAGTAGTTAGGCTTGGTTTGAGGCTCTTAAAAAGAAAAGAAATGGTCATTTCTAACGCATAGAAAGACAAAAAAGGCAAGGTAGCTGCACCTAAAAGATTATATATGGAAAGTAAGTGTACTCTAGCATTCTCAAGTATTACATCTTTTTATCATGCCTTACGCATCGAATAGATGCCCATTTCTAGCTCCTCGATTCTTGATTTAGGAGCTATAGATCATATGACAAACTCGTCTCATAAATTTATTTCATATTCATCTTGTTCTAAATAAAATAAAAATATCCATTATCGATGGATCCTTAACCCTAGTGGCAAGTTAAGGAGATATTCTTATAAGTAAATCCCTCACATTCTAAAATGTTCTTCATATGCCTAAATTATTTACCAACCTATTATCCATTCAAAAGCTAACCAAAGTTTCTGATACAACCAAAAAAACATGCAAACAAAATTGTCTATCTTATCATAAACATAGACACACATAAACCATAAAACTTATATTAATAATTTTGAGAAGGATACAAGTGAGGCGGGAACCATGGATAGAGAAAGTCCAAGACGAATTTTAAGAGGAGAAGGGGAAATGAGACAATAGCTCGCAAGCTATTACAAACCCGCAGGTTTTACATTCCAAAAATTCATCAACAATCTCTCCCTAAAACAGCCACAAAACAGCCCTTATATAGGGGAAGAAAAGATAAAAAAGACAATTAATACATGTAATTAATGCACCTCAAAAACAGCCAATAGAAACATATAAAAAACTGCAGCACACCGAAACCCAAAAGGACAGCCGTATGAGAGAAAACCGAAGCAAAAAATAGCAGCTTCAGGGGGAAACCGAAGCATCACACGATATCCAATGATGGGAAAACTGAAACATCATTACGGCATCCAAAGGGACAGCTTTTGGGAATTAAAATCAGCATGGGGAACACCAATAGGCCACTTTTGCCTACATCAATTCTCCTCAAGTTGAGAGATCTCATCTCATGATGAGAATGCCTTGGTACACATTGAAAAATATTAGGATGACGATGTTGCAAACTTAGGTTGAATGACAGTGCTTCCTTGATGTTCCAAATGCATTATTTCTGATGGCAGTATCTTCCTTTTAAAGTGAACTTTGGCTTGTTGACTGTTTCGACTTTTTTTTTTTAAAGAAAGGGAGACTAGAACGACAACCTGGCTCTGATACCAAAATGATGCAACCAAAAAAACATGCAAACAAAATTGTCTTCCTTACCATAAACATAGACACACATAAACCATAAAATTTATATTAATAATTTTGAGAAAAAGAATACAAGTGAAGCATCACACGATATCCAATGATGGGAAAACTAAAACATCATTACGGCATCCAAAGGGACAGCTTTTGGGAATTAAAATCAGCATGGGGAACACCAATAGGCCACTTTTTCCTACATCAATTCTCCTCCGGTTGAGAGATCTCATCTCCTGATGAGAATGCCTTGGTACACGTTGAAAAATATTAAGATGACGACATTGCAAACTTAGGTTGAATGACAGTGCTTCCTCAATGTTCCAAATGCATTATTTCTTATGCCAGATCTTCCTTTTGAAGTGAACTTTGGCTTGTTGATTGTTTTGACATTTTTTTTAATTTTTAAAAAGAAAGGGAGACTAGAACGGCAACCTTTGCTCTAATACCAAAATGATGAAACCAAAAAAACATGCAAACAAAATTGTCTTCCTTACCATAAACATAGACATAGACACGCATAAACCATAAAACTTATATTAATAATTTTGAGAAGGATACAAGTGAAGTGGGAACCATGGATAGAGAAGAAGAGGTTAAAAGTCCAAGACGAATTTTAAGAGGAGAAGGGGAAAGGAGACAATAGCTCGCAAGCTATTACAAACCCGCAGGTTTTACATTCCAAAAATTCATCAACAATCTCTCCCTAAAACAGCCACAAAACAGCACTTATATAGGGGAAGAAAAGATAAAAAAGAAAATTAATACATGTAATTAATGCAACTCAAAAAAAGCCAATAGAAACACATAAAAAACTGCAGCACATCAGAACCCAAAGGGACAGCTGTTCGAGGGAAAGCCGAAGCAAAAAATAGCAGCTTTAGAGGGAAACCGAAGCATCACTCGATATCCAATGATGGGAAAACTGAAACATCATTACGGCATCCAAAGGGACAGCTTTTGGGAATTAAAATCAACATGGAGAACACCAATAGGCCACTTTTGCCTACATCAGTTTCCCAATGGAGTATTGTGTTTTATCATTCATATTGTATCTTCCAAAAATAGGGCACAAAGAGAATGGTTAGGCTTACTAAAGAAAGCAATGGTCTCTAGCACCTTGATAAATCAAACAATTAAAAAAAAATCCATAAAACCTTCAAAATTATCTCATCTCATGAACCCTTAAATTCAATAAAGAAAAAAACATGGCTTCAACACTTACACCTTAACCATCCAAGCTTTATTGTTCTCAAAACCATGCTTCCTTCATTATTCAAGAAAATCAATATCAAAAAACTTTTGCGATGTTTATGAACAAGTAAAACACAAGCGTACCACAATAGCCCTTATTCATTTTCCTCTCATTCATAGTGGCATGTACAAACTATCCTCTACACTTAATATCTCTTCAGCTCCATGGTTTGTATAGTTTATTGATAATTATACCCATGTGTCAGGACTCTTTAAAAAAAAAGCCAAAAGTGATATATTCACCATCTTACCCATCTTTTTCAACATGATTAAAAATCAATTTAGTGTTAACATTAGAATAGTTAGATCCAACAATATCAAAGGCTACTTTAACCATTCTCTCTACTCATATCTACACATAAAAGGGATAATATATAAGTTCTTATGTGTGTACAAACCAACAAAATGTATTAGCTGAATGAAAGAATGTTCAACTACTTACTAACATAAGGGCTATCTTTTCCCCAAAAATCCCAAAATAATATTGGGAGAGAAGTTCTTTTAAAAACCACCAACATCATAAATAGATTGCCTACACATTCTTGAGTTCGAAAGTCCTACACAAGTCCTAAACAAATTCTTTCCCCATTTCAATACCTCAAATAATCTTATTCCTAAAATATTTGGAAGTACTGCCTTTGTTCATGTACATTTCCGAAATATAGAGGAAAGCTTGATCCTCAAGCAATTACATGAGTTTTCATTGGCTATTCTCCCACACAAAATGCTACAAATGCTACCATCCCCTACGAGAAAGATGTATATGTCTACTAATGTCACTTTCACTAAAAAAGATTGCTACTTTGTCAATACTTATACTAAAAAAAAATTCATAAATGAGTTTTTTTCCTTATAAATTGCCCTTCATAACCACTTATACCAACAAAGAATTCTATTTCAAAATCAATCACATCAAATCGAGAATATACCAAAACCACTCCTAGTCAACCATTACATGTTTACTAAAGAAGAAAGGAATCTCAATATACTCAAGTCAAATCAACCAAATCAATCAATGTCACTGAATTTGCTAAGGAAAACATTGAGCCCACAAATGAAGTTATGAGAATTCCCAGTAAACATCCCTTACACTTATTTTTATCATATAACAATCTTTCTCATAATCACCAATCATTTCATACTATGATTGCATACTATTTAAATCCCTAAAATAATCTTTGAGGCTTTAAATGATGTGAATTGGAATAATGCAATAAGAGAAGAAATTGAAGCCTTTAAAAAATTAAATATGGAAATTGATAAAATTTTCAAAAGGAACAAAATTAATGGCATGTAGACGGGACTTTCATGTAAAATATAAATTTGATAGTTCACTATAAAGGTATAGAGCATGATAAGTGGCAAAAGGCTGTAATCAAACATATGTGATTGATTATTTTAAAACATTTGCTCTAGCTGCTAAATGAACATTGCTAGAGTTCTCTTATCTATAGCAACCAACAGAGACTGAAAAATACAACAATATGATGTGATGAATGCCTCTTACATGGCGACCTAGAGGATGAAGTCTACATATAAATGGAAGCACAGCAAGATTCAACACAAATATAAAACAAAATGCAAGCTAGAAAAGGCATCATATGGATTGAAGCAATCTCCAATGGAGTAGTTCAAAATATTCACCTGGATAATATTCAAAATGGGATATAAATAAAATCAAAGAGACCATTCAGGCATACATTATTTGTGAAACAAACAATTTTAAAGGGAGTTTCCACAGTACTAGTTTATGCTAACAATATTATCATGATAAGTAGAGCCTTGAAAGAAATGGAGAATTTAAAGAAAAGATTACTTGATAAATTTGAAGTTGAAATTTTAGGTAAGCTAAAGTACTTCCTTAGCATTGAAGTGGCATACTCTCAATCTTCATATCACAACAAAAGTATATAACATACTTACTGAAATAAACAAGTTAGGACGAAAAGCCCCATAGAATTTAATCATAAACATAGAGATGCTCCAGAAGTGACAGCTGTAGAATAACCTTCCTATTTGAGAGATTGGTGGGAGGACTTGTCTGCTTATCACATACTAGATATTGGTGGGAGGACTTGTCTGCTTATCACATACTAGATCTGATATTGTCTATTTAATAAGTGCGGTAAGAATACATGCATAATACTTGATAATCACACCTTATTGCAGCATATAAAATTCTACAATATATAAAAGTAACCCTTTGATTAAAAAAGGAAGAAGAAATGACCCTTCATCATAAACAAATGCAAATTGTGCAGCTTTATGGTCGAGAAGAGTCAACTTCATAATATTTCATATTCTAAGAAGGTGACCTCGCGACTTGGAGGAAAAGCAAAAAATAAAATGTCGTAGCAAAATCTAACACAGAAGACGAATTTAGATCCATGTCACTAGGAAACTATAAATTACTGTGGCTGAAATTTATCATGAAAGGCTTAAAGGTTGAATGGGAAAGACACATGAGGCTCTACTGTAGTAACAAGTCAGTTGTCAATATTGCACATAATCTCATGCAACATGATGGTATAAAGCGTGTTGAAATTGATGGATACTTCATAAAGAAGAATTTTGTGCAACATGACTCTACAAAGCATATTAAACTTGATAGATAGTTTATATAAAGAAGAAGCTTAACAATGATTTAATTTATACTCTATACATAATCAGGATAAATAATTTGTTCACATTCTCATCAAAAGATCATCAAAACATTATCGGGAACAATCTTTCAAAAATTATTAGACATGCTTGGAATAGCTAACATACATTCATTTTTCTTGAGGGAGTATGAAACACTTGCATAATTTCTACCAATTGGAACCCACAGTCACCAAGACTTCTAGCATCTTTCCTTTTCTCTTTTATTGCCATCTCATTAATCCTTGGGATCCCTACAACCTATTCATCATTTCATAGATTATTATAATTATTCTATAATTATTATTTTGACTACTCATCAATTCATGAACTACTATAATTATAATTCAGTAATTTTATATGTTTCTCATCAAAAGCTCTCCTGGGATAATATGCAAACTACATAAATGTTGGAATGAAAGTCTCAATTAATTCTCTTCAATTCTTGTCATCTTCCAGTCCAATTAAGAAGCCTGACTTTCAACTAAGCCACCGAGGTTCAAATTCTTGCAATGAACTTCTTATTTTTAAGAGGTGGGACTAAAATAATAATTAGGTTAACTCTAACAGACCACTCCTCAATCAAGAGTCTAACAAGCATTACAACCTTTTCTGATGTGTCCTCTCAACTTACTTTGCCAATAAAATTACCCTTAAAACAATCACGCAATAACAATCACAAATTTTATATTTCATGCCATTGATCCATACAAAGATCCATAATTTCAATATCAAGTTTTCTTTGCCAAATAAAACTAGTGCTTTTTAATGGTAATACAAATAAGATGCATTAATTGTGCAAGAAGCTAAAATAGCTATTCTGACTAATTTTGTTAATGACTGAATTTTTAGTGCTAGTGAATTCATTAAGTAACAAAAATCTAACCATCCCAAATAACGGAACATTCTATATTCAAAACAGAATTAGAAGTTTAGAACAGTTAAAAGCTCGAAAAGTTAGCAGCAAACACCATCTTGCCACTGTAAGCAAAATTCATTTTAATAGCATTGTTGAAAAGATAGGAAAAATGAAGTACATAAACCAAAGAAATGTTGCAAAATTAAGTATGGGTAGAATGAAATAGGCCAAACCTCACCACCATTCAACGTCATAAAGTAGAAATGCTTATGACCTCTGCAAGCATAATATCTTAGCCGTTCTTCATAAGCAGCTAAATCAAGCACCTGAAATAACAAAGCATGCCAGGAAACACATGCACCAAAAACTAATATGCAAGTCATTTTAAAAAGTATAAAAACTACATGGTAACATGGATCCCTAGGAATCTTGCTTACAAAGAAGTCAAAATTCATAGTGGAATAGCTTTACTTAAAAATTTATGAGAAGTCATATGTAGAGCAAAATGTTATTCCAAGCATGATCTCGGTTGAAACCTCACCTCCCCAACATATTCAATGAGAAACTGTCCTCTCGAAGCAGCCTCTTCCAACTGCAGCCCGTAGCCTTTCTTTCCACACTTGATCCACTTGAATTTGGAATATTTGCGCTTTTGGAACTGTGTAGAGAATTCCTTCAAGAAATCAGAAGCACCTCACAGACAAAAACATCCTAAAGTGAACGAGTGTAGCACAATACCTGTTGATTTGAACATAGATTCCCACATGGGCAGGTTCCCTTGACGCACTCAATATTAAGAATACGGTTCAAACATTCCTCTCCACAGCCCAAATTGCCATCTGGAGGCGGTTTACAATGGCAGACCATGATCTGATTTGCAGACATAATGGAAAATGAAGAAAAACATCAAAAATACATGGGAAAAAAAAAAGAGTACTGGGTAGAGCTGCATGAATCTACAATTATCACCGGAAGAATAGCCCAAATAGTAACAGTAAAACAACATAATGCTCGACTTGATGAATAGAATAATTGAAATAACCAATACTATTTTTTTCTAGAAAAAATAATGTTAATGATGAAGAGGCACACCAGATGGTACGTTGAGAAAGAAAGGATAATTACTCCCATTATAAAGATGTTAATCTAGGCAAGGTAGTATAATTATATAAAGAAATCAGTGGCTTGAAGTCAAATCAATAGAAAAATATCCATGTCACCATTGATGTTTTAATAAAGCTAGAAATTTAAGGTGTTAAGAGCAGTGCAAATAATACAAAGCTGATACCCTTGTCGGGCAAGCCACTTTCGTTTAAATCGTTATGAATAATCACATAATTCCCAATAGAATCAGATAAATGTTGAGATGTTTAGTAAAAGCAGCAGCAATAATCATACATCAATAGCTCATCAACAGGTGTAATTGATGCTAGAGAAAATGCTGCTTACCATAAGAAATAAGTGAAATAAAAACAAATTTAAATGAAAAATATGAAGATCAGCAAAAAATACATTAACAAAGTACGTGAAATGTGAAAAGCATATTTTGAATGATATGATAACATGCCCAAATGACCATCTGGCGGCCTCACTGAGATTTTGCAAATCGCTCATAAAAGTCAAACTGAATATAACAATTATTCCTTGTCATGAAAAATGCTATTGAAAACATTCCCTCACTGCAAATAAATTTTGAACAAAGAGTTGCCCCATGTTGGTGTACATAACTTCCTAGCTTCACCCATGGTATAGTACACGGGATACACCCATCACAAAAAATTCTCCGAGAAATAACTGCAACTATACTGGAGCCTTGAGTTTATTACCTGGGTCATCTCATATTACAAGGACTAAACATTTAATGCAATAGTGGACAAACTAATAAATTGCAGATTGCTCTCAAAATTCCTCGGAACCACACAACTAACAGAAAAAACAGCATTTAAGCATGTCATCACCTCAACCAGCATTTAATCACTCATATGGTCATTCCTCAAAAAAATAAGCATAATGTTCCATCTGTGAGCACCAAATAACCTCCCAGACCACCCTTCAAGGAAAATTCTTGTTTTTTTTCTATTGGAATGGGATGAAAGCAATCACTAACTCCACCAAACAATCCAATAAAATCCTATTTTTTCATGAAATTAAGATATCAGATTCTTCCCTCCACCTCCGTACTCCAAACAATATTTATCACATGATTGCTCTAACATCCTCTAATAGCGAGCATTGACCATTCTGCTCACAATCCATGATGTGAGTTGCTTTACATGGCTTTAGTTCATCATAAGCACAAAAAACAAAATCGAGCTTCCTTCAAAAAAAAAGAAATTAAAGTTCCAACTAACCCAAAATTCCAGATTTTGATAGGTAGCTATGTCAGAGAAGGCAGCATTAGCACAGGAAAAAAGACTTCGAAAAAATTTTCCCTAAAAAGTTAGCTCATGACAGCTGACAGCTGCAAATAAGCCACAGCAATACATGACACGATGCAATGGTATTTAAAAGACAAAATATAACAAAGTATTCGGGTATGTGGATGATAGCAAGAAATGCTAAATGCTTTGTTCTAATGAAAACAACCACTTAAGCACAGAACATGCACGATTTAGCAGTCACACCAACCATTGAATAATAATCTGTGCATACGAAAATCAAGCATAAGAAAAAGTGTGTGAGAACAAAAAATAACAAGTGACAAAAACTTATTAGATCTTCATAATTAGAAATACTTGTATCGTGAAAATAGCCTTTCTATAATAAAAGAGTAATGCTAAATGCAGCAACACCAATCAAGAACTGTCATTGATGGAAGTCTCATGCAATGGAGAAGGCATTTTCTATTTACAGATGAAATGGAGTAGAACTACAAAGAGAATTAAGTAAATAAATCAGCCCAAACCTCATCAATAGTCAAAGATCTGCGATTACGATGAAGAAACAAATTGGATTTAATACGAGTCCATGTAGGTCGAGCCGTATCTGCAAATAGGAATGCATTAAAAACTTGAAATAGATGAGTATGCTCAGCATATGGTATATCCAAAAAGAATACAAAACCACTCCTATTACACGGAAACATTTGAAATCCTTAACACATAAGTCTCAGCGTACAACCATACTAATTGGACACATAAACAAACAGTATACCAGATAGTCTCAGTGGTACAAGTTCCCCGCAACCAAGCAGTTCTGTAGAGCAGAAGCCCCCAACTGAGATCCCAAGATCATTATTAATTTCATCATCCGTTTTCTCTTGTGGTATTGTACAGTCAGCAAATGCTTCATCGACATTGTCTTTGCAAGTCCTAGTAAATGTTCAATTAAACTCAGAAATCAGTTCAAACATCCAATAAGTCGTACAATGAAAACACTGAATTTTTTTTCCCCTTCTATATATGAGAGAACTCAAAATAGACACAAAGCAAAACAATGAAATCTAAAGTGTACTTACCCGACTCTTAAAACTGAGACTTTCATACTAAATTTTGTACCACATACCAGGTAGAAACATGAGGCTATTTATTTTGACACCATAAATATACCAAAGAAATAAAGAATTACTATAATTGTTGTACTAAAGAATTAATAATAATTTGTCCGAAAATAAGAATACAAACAAATATTTTTGTCGTTGGATGTTTTAGGATCTTAAGTTTGCAAATGTATGTCTATTATATAATAAAATCTAAAAAAAAGCATGTCATATGAACACAGAATTTTATAAATCACAAAATCCAAACTTCAGTTTGACCGTCTATTCTTGCCTTGATACTCTAAGCTCTTGATGTCAGTTGTGCATGCAGAGTTATTCCTAAATCTCAATACAATATTTTCAATCTTTAGCCAACTACTCATTATATTCAAAGAAAATTAAAAATAATAATTAAATTAATTTAGAAGAAACTTCAAATGTCTTTCCCTTGGAAAAACGGATAGAAATTCATAATCAAGAAAGACATAAAATGAGTTGAAATTCATACATTCATTGAACATCATATTGTATCAAATCAGTAAAATAAATTACAGGATAAATATCATAACAAAAAATTGCGCAAGAAAAAAAAAATTGAAAGAAAAAGATCACCAAAATCAAAAAATCAAACCTCCTACTTGTACAATTGTACAAAGAGTTAACCTCTCGAAAAAATTTCAAGTCTACCACTTGATCAAGGAGTTCGCACTGTAAGGAAGAAAGAATAGTACATTCAAACATAACTTTATTTCAAATAAATCAAATGACTTGTGCACATGCCTAACACCTCTACGTATAGTTACAATAGCCTAATAGAATTCCCACTCAATCAATTCCAAAAGAAATAAATATCTTTTAAAGAATCGATTTACAAAAGCCCAACAAAAGGGGAAGGAGATCGCAAAATTTTGATAACAAAGAAAAATCAAGATAAAGAGCAATTTTTAATACAACATCCAAACAGTTATGGAACAGAAGATGCCTATGCCCTTCCACAAATATCGCAACAAAAAGCCAGCAACAAAAAGCCAGCAATCATAATGGATACAATTAAAGATTGCAGAAGGGTTGCAAATCCAGAACAAAACAACATAACACCACAACCAACAGAGAATCAATTGAATAGAGAAGCCTGAGAAAGTATCACAAGAAGAGAATAACAAAGATACCACTAAAATCAGGGTGTTTGCACAAAGAAGGGGGCTTTGCATCAGTTTTATTTACCTCAAATAAATTTGATATCGAATAACTATTCAATTGAGATTCTTCAACCTAGTACGGGATTAATTGTTTAACAAACTAAATAGAAATTCATGAATCATCATAAGTGATCTATTTTTCCATTTTATTATGTTTGCCATCAACCAACAGAAGTGAATGTGATTTGGGACAGCTTTCCAACTGCATTGCTTTTCAAATCGCAACAACAATTTCATTTGATTACTATTTTCTAATTGCTTTTCAAAATTATGTTGAAAAGCTGTTTTTTGCAACCAGACCTACTCATGTGTGGGAATTGTAAGAAAATTGCTTTTAGACTTTAAAAAAAGAGCATAATTACTTACAACTATTTTAAAAAAAATTACTTTCCCCATAACCACCTTTATAAAAAGTGCAGCTGCCCCAAACAAACCCTTCATTTCCATCAATGGCTTTGAGAAGAAGATAAGCATAATTGTTCAAAAAATGTGTAGACTGCATGTTCGAAAGATGTGTAGACTATATGTTGGACTTGACCTCAAATAACATTATATAAGCAACAATGCTTAACTAAGCAAATTAAACTTTTGCGAAATATATTGAAAAGAAAAACAAGCATGAATGAATTAGTAAACGTTGTTATCAAAAACTTCTTACCATTTGTTTTTCTCAATAACATGCACAAGCTCATCTGGCACGCAACGCCACTTCTGGCAGTCATCGCAAAGAGCCCATGCTTTTTTACCTGAGAGTGAAGACTGGCCCAATAAAATATTATATAGCTCTCTTGCTGACAGCTCATCAAAGGCTGGTGATGCAACATTTGATACATCCTTTAGCGAAGCATCAATTGCAGCTGCTTCACCTGCATCCGCATGAAGTATAAGCAGAACGCAGGACCATGAAAAATCACAAGATGCAGCTCAACTGAATAGAAAGGATATCAGTGACAACAGTACACGTGATTACTACAATAAAAAAGGAAAGAATCATATGATCAATAAAAAAGTTCACCGTGCATTTGACCTCCAACCAGTGACAACTTGTCTGTTCCCGGAGAAAATCCCAAGCTATCACTTTCTTTCGGAAAAAGATTATCCATCCTAACTTGGTCAGATTTCCCCATCTTTCCCTTTGGTTCACCAAAGATAAATTTTCTTCTTTGCCTTATTGAACATGTGCGGCTTGATTTGTTTTTACACAACCTTTTTTTGGTTCTTTTCCTAACTTGGCACTCCTTAACATAATCAGAAGGCAATAATGCCTCAAAATGTCCATTATAATCGTGCTGCAAAGGGTTGTCAGTGGTTTCTGTTCTGTTTTGTATTTCCTGATGATGATTGAAGTTATCCAAGTCAGCCAATCCAGAAACTGAAGAATCTAAAAGTAAACTCCCTGATTTTGATCCTCTTTTACAGTGCTTTCTAATAGATTTTGAACATTTTCCACCTTTATCACGTGCCCCTTTGTCCTTGAGACAGCAGTTACTGCTCAGTGAGGCCTTCTTAACCTCATTTGCCTTTTCCAGACAACCCAACCTCTCCTCAACGCAAGCAGTATCGGATAATAAAAATGGACACTCACTTACCTGACCTGTCTTCTTCTCTTCATTTTCTTTATTCGCTTTCTTTTCTCTCTTTCCTTTCTTTTCTTTCAGTTTTTTCTTTCCCGGCTGACTTTTCCTGGGATTACCTCTCGGATTCTCACCTGCTTGCACTTGCTTTGCCAGTAAAGGTAAACGAGGTACAAACGGTTCAATAAACTTTAGTTCGGCAGACGGCAAGCCATTTTCTGACTTTGGTTCTTGAATTCCACTGTTCTGATTCGATACAGACTCTAGCTTAATAAAAGCAGAACCCGCACCTGCCAATATATCATCATCTCTGACAGGATTATAAACATCAGAATCAGGAGAATCACCGGGATTTGATGTTTGCTTATCATCAACAGTTTCTGCAACAAACTCAAAATCTACTGGAGATGAAACTCCATGGCATTCTGATGGCAAGTTGTCAGCAGATGTTTCTTGTGTCAAAGTGCTCTCCAAGTCCTTTTCTCCCAGTTGTCCCTCTCTTGTGTTAGAGCTGACAACAGAATACCATTTTTCTAAGTAGTTTTGCTCTAATTCAACCTTCGTGCTAGAAGTTTCAGAAGTACTATGGCCATCACAAGTTCCCATGAAATGCTCTATACCATTTTTGAAGGATGTTTGTCTATCACGCTTAACTAGTGGAATAGATTGACAAGATGTAGAAGATATTTTATTTGAGGCCGACCGGGACAGTTTGTTTTTTAGGGCAGCTGTTCTTTTTCTTCTATTGGCAACAGATACTGCATACTTTGATCTTCTTTTCCTAACAGCATTTGGCTCTGAGTCATGCTTTATAAGCTCATCTCCTTGACTGATAATGGGGGCGAATTTTTCAACTGTTCCCCAAACAGAAAGACGTGCCTGCCTACGAGAATTTCTTAACTTCCTTTTTACTTCTCCAAACATCTTAAGCGTAACTGGTGCCCGAGAAGTGCTTGCACTGAACCTTCTCCTGCATTTTCTCCTATCACTTTGGAACGTGATTAGCTGATTAGATTTTCCATCATCCAAATTGCTCCTAAATGAAACAGCACGTTTGGGATTGGTGCGTCTAACAAAAGTGATGGAACTAGAAGATACAATACCACCAGCTAGTTTCTCTGCATCCGTACAAAACTCCTTATCATTGGTGCAGAAAGTTGATGTCATTTTGACCGAATCAAAAGAACTTCTCTTGAAATCAAGCTCGGTGGTGCCTATTGAACCACAAGCAAAAGAAGAGGAGGTATGAGATAGCTTCTCATAAATAGATCTTTCTGCTGCAGAATAATATGTTGGTTCACTGGTTGACCCTTGTGCTGAACAGCTAGCTTCATGATCAGCCCGTGGAACACCTAATATCTCTTCCTCAGCTATTTTTTTTTCATGTGAACAGGCAAAGTGATTATATTGATGGGTCTCTTTCAGCTTTCTAGCATACTGTAGATGCAAACCCCGAACATTCTGTAAGTTGCAAGATTGCTTGTCATCTTTGATTCTGTCAACCAAGATAGCTACATTGCCACTGCAACTATCAATGTTAGTCTTATAAGACTCTACATTAGACGAGCTTCCATTATTCCCTTCCATTGAACTACCATGTGAGATTTCTGAAGCTACTGCACACTCGCTAGAAGGAGACAGACAGCAAAACCCATTTCTTTGTTTAGCCAGATCTACATTAACATCCACCAAAGGGCCATCAACATCCGTTCTCGAAGAAAAGAGAAAGTTTTCACAACCAATGCAGCCTCTGCCATCCTCAAACATCCTGGATATGTACTCCACTTCAACTCCAGTGCCAATATTTGAAGAACTCATCACACAGTCTCCTCTCAAGGGAGACAGCCCAGGGAAGACATCCTGCTCTTCCTCCACAGCTATCCCCGGTGCCTCTTCTTCCACGTTCTTGTGCTCTTCCTTGGCAAATAACTCTTCTGCCTCAACAAGCTTTGCAAGCTCTAAAGCATTAATTCTGCTCTCCTCCAAATCCGATACCACATTTACATGGTTATCACTGTGACGAGAGGATGGCATCCCCAACTTCACTGCAGACTCAGTTTGAGAATCACTGAAATAGTTCTCATAACCCATCAAATAGCAGTCATTGTCTGAAGATGGCAAGGCAATGCTACCCTTGCTATCTCCAATGTCCATTGAGAGGTCACCGTCCCCTTCTTACCCCCTATACAAGGTACGGCTTCCCAAATTCCCGCCCTACCTCCTCTCGCCGGATGGAGTAATCCCCGAAGGAATTCGCATCCGACCTCCAGATAACCGGAGAGATTCACCTTCCCCTTGAATAAACCTAAAAAAACAAAAAACAAAAACATCTGAAAAATAAAACATAGAAAAGTAAACCAATGCATATCAGCTCAAAACCTAATATTTACCTTGCTACCAGAAACATGCAAAATAATCCCAAAAAAAATACATCAATGTTCAATAAGAATTAAAAGACGTAATCGTCTCACCGGGAAGAACGCGAGCAGCAGAACAGGATAAAAATTAAACAAAAAACCTACATAAAAAAACAACTCAATAGAACAAGAACCGAGTAACCGACAGTCCACCAATACGATCAAAATCAAGTCGACACCTCGAAGAAGAATGATGATTTAGGAAAGGGGAGATAACCTGGAAGCGGGCGACGGATCGCCGGCACCGCTTCACCACCAATGCCGGAAACAATCGTGGGCGGAGTGCTTCGCCCCTCGCTTCTTCCTCGTCTACCTTTGGACCGCCAGAGGGTTTGCAATTCTTTGCGTGGTCGGCGTCAAGTAATTTAGTTTTTTTTTTTTAATTAAAGAAAAAAATCAATAATAAATTTTGGACAGTGCGGATTTGATGTGCATAACTGCATTTCCGTTCGGAAGATTTTTTTTTTTTTTAATTACGACCGATAAATTATTAAGGTAAATTTTTTATTATAGAAATAACCTTAAAATTATTTTGGGATAAAAATATTTATTATTGCATTATTACACATAATCCCTCATGTAAACATATTCTTCGAATATTTCTTTTGCATGAGGAAAAAAATTTATGTTGGGATGTTAATAAAAAATTATTATTATAAGCTTTAAATTGATAAATTCTTTAAATTAATGAAATACCTAAATAATAATTTGTAATGCAATCAGTTCAAAGCATATATAATGGTTTCAAGATATATTATAACAAAAGAAGGGAATTATTATTCTTTTTTAATAGTTTTACTAATGTTTGTGGGACAATCTTTGTTGAGATCTGTGTGTTTATTTTACTAGCTAAATATTTTTTTTTTCATCTTCAAATAATCTAATGAGCACCAATCAATTATAAAAAAAATTCTTATTTTTTCTATTAATTGAAAGAAAAAAAAAGTAATTAATTATTTTCAACGGTCAAATTCAACACGAAGTCTTCCAGAAAAATTCCTCTTTTAAAAAAGCAATCATGCTTTATACAAATTCAATTATCATGACATTGAGTACTTCAAATAAATTAAAAAGTGGAGTACGAAAAAAATTCTTTTATTATTAATGGGCTAAGTGTTGTTTGGTTGGATTACTTTATGGTATAAAGTATTTTAAATGCAGCAATTTAATAAAATTTGGTGTTTGATTGGAATACAAAATGATGCAAAGTAAAGTATATTAAATATAATATAAAGTGAAATAGTTCATTTTAAGTGTAAAGCAAATTCCTTTGATTTTGAGTGAAAACGGTTTATACTGTAAGTTTGCTTGACCGCAATCCGTCGCCACCATCGTTGTTGCCCGTTGCTGCCACCATCTCCGTCCACCACCGTGGGCCTACTCCACTGCTATAGCCACCAACCCATCCAATGGTGCTTATTGAGAGCATGACGGTGAAGATGACATTAGCATACAAATACCTGCACAAAGCCATTCTACAATGGCTGGAACCTTATGCTTTGGATGAATTTTGCGCCCTATTAATGAGAAGGGAAATCCATGATCCATCAATAATGCCTGTGCCAAAAAAAGGATATATAGGATATATGGTTAAATATTAAATTATCATTACATGTTTTCTTTAAATTTGTGAAGAATAAATAATATGCTTACTAAGATTTTCATTTCCTTATGAGTTATGATCTTATGTTTGGAACGCTCCAGAGTTTTATTTATGATATTGAAGATTTTAGTCCTGATTTTTTTTTATAAATGTATAATATAAAATTATCTTAACCATAAATACTTTTAGGCTTCATTTGATATAACTTTCTTATTGCTTCCTAAAATAATTTTCTAATATAAAAAATTATGATCATTCACAATTTATGAATCTTGTTCTAATTTATTTATTAATTTACTTATCGAGATTGAGCTGAGTCACACCTAATTATAATCAAGCCTAACTAATTATATAATTAATATTAAAAATTTAAACATATAACCTAGTTATTAGACATAATTGGATTTATAAATTTTAATAAAAATTAACATAATTCATTAGGTATTATTTAAGTTATTTCATGAAATTTAAATAATAAGAAGAAAATATTTAAATCTAGCCATCAAATTACTTGTGATATTTTAACTATACATATACATCTGATGATATAAATAAATTTGAAAACATATAAATTGTAGAAAAATTGATTCAATAATATAGAATAAATTATGAAATAAAAAATTAAGTCATCATTAAACGAGCATTTTATCATACTCTCAACAAACTACCTGTTAAACAACAAATAGATATTCACACAAACATATATAAACAAAAATGTCAGCTTTCCAAATTGCTCATTTATATGATGAGCTTTTAAAATTTTATTAGTATCATTGACAACAAAATATTTAAAAATAAGAAAAACAAAGCTGATGCACATTTGTTTCTCATGGTAAGTAGTTGGCATCGACTTTCACAAAGAATGAAAGATCAGATGAAACATACACACATAAACAAGGAACATAGAATGGCAGACCTCTTGATGCTGCATCTCTTTGGTTTGTATAATTGGACTACTACACATTGAATGACTAGAAGAATTTATATTCAACTGATACAGGGAATGCTAAGGCAACCCATCTGAACTAATCTGGGAAGTATCTGTCAAATCCAAGCAAAAAAGAAACAAAACTTAGGGAAAATGGAAGTTATATTAAGATTAGCAAATGAAGATTTATTCAGGGCAGGGAACAGGGAACCTACCTCACCTACTCGGGCATTGATTTTTAAAGGAACAAAATCATCAGCTCGAGTTTCACCAATGTTGACAATTGCAACATCAGCCTTTGCTTCATAAGCGGCTCTGCGGAATTACATTCAACAATCACAATTATGCTTCAAAAATGTATCAAGTTAATTATAGTAAAGCTTCGTTTGGGACGACTTTTTTACTGCTTCTTAAAACAATTTTTGCTTAAAAAATTAAAATTTTTACACTAAAAGCTGCTTTAAGAAGCATTAAGAAAGCCGTTCCAAACGAAACCTAAGTGTTAAAATCTAGGATTTACGCTGAGATAAAGTGATTCAAATCTCAAAGTTTATTCCTGAAGAAAGCACAGGGCATGCGTGCGGAGACAAGTGGAAAGACAGTTAAACATTAACTTTATTAGCTTATAATTTGTTTTATCTCGTTTTATTAATTTATCTTTCAAGTAGTTCAGCGTTTTTGTTTTGGGTAAGTCTGTATATCATAATCCCCTTTGAGAATAGGTTATAATGAAGGAGTAACTCAAGCATCTAAAACATCAATTCCAATAATTAATATTTTTTGTGCATTTGATTTTGTTTTATGTTTTTTATGTTTGCGTATTGGCTAGATGCAAATATTTCTATTGTGATACAAATAGTGACTACCAACTATTAGAGAAATTAAATAAATCAATTAATTCCTTATTTTAAGTTAACTTTGGTGAGAAGACGAAGGTCTTCTTTTAATTGGGCGGGACACCCTCGAGATGGCTTGGTGTAGGTATTGGCAAGAGTATTTCATGTCTCTTGCGATATGCAAGATGAAGCAATAAAAGAGAATAGAGTTGGAGAGAGAGAGCCAACAATGACACTAAGAATGAGTTGGTCTTTAGGAATCCATAGTGAGTACTTCAAATAACATTGAGTACTTCAAATAAATTATACAAATTCAATTATCATAACATTGAGTACTTCAAATAAATTAAAAAGTGGAGTAAGAAAAAAAATCTTTTATTATTAATGGGCTAAGGGTTGTTTGGTTGGATTACTTTATGGTATAAAGTATTTTAAATGCAGCAATTTTATAAAATTTGGTGTTTGATTGGAATACAAAATGATGCAAAGTAAAGTATATTAAATATAATATAAAGTGAAGTAGTTCATTTTAAGTGTAAAACAAAATCTTTGATTTTGAGTAAAAATCATTTACATTATAAACTTGTTTGACCGCCACCGCTGCCTCATCTCTGGCATCGTAATGGGACCTACGCCACTGCCGCCCGCCGCTGCCACCATCTCCGACCACCACTGTAGGCCCACACCACTACCGCCCCCCGTTGCCACCAACAACAACAACAACAACATCAAGCCTTTATCCCACTACGTGGGGTCGGCTACATGAATCCTTTTTCTCCATTGTGTCCTATTAAAAGTCAAATTCTCGTTTAAATCTAATAAAGAAAGATCATTTCTAATATTTTCTAACCAAGTCTTTTTAGGTCTACCTCTACCTTTCTTAACATAAGTCAAATCTAAGACCTCTACTTTCCTAACCGGGTCATCGGGAGGCCGCCGTTTTACGTGACCAAACCATCTAAGGCGACTCTCTCTAATCTTATCTTCCACTGGAGCTACTCCAACCTTTTCACGAATATGCTCATTTCGTATCCTATCTCTAAGGGTAAAGCCACTCATCCACCTGAGCATCCTCATCTCTGCAACACTTAACTTAGAATTATGCTTCTCTTTTAATGGCCAACATTCAGCACCATAAAGCATTGCAGGTCTCACCACCATCTTATAGAATTTTCACTTAAGTTTGAGGGGTACTTTTCTATCACACAATAAGCCCGATGCATTCCTCCACTTCAACCATCCAACTTGGATTCTGCTGATAATATCCCCATCTATATCACCATCACTCTGAACAATAGATCCAAGATATCTAAAACGTGTACTCTTATTAATGACTTGATCGGCCAAAGTCACAATGCCCTCACTAGGTCTATTATTACTAAAATTACACTCCATATATTCCGTTTTAGATCTACTCAAGTGAAAACCTTTAGACTCTAAGGTTGACCTCCACAATTCTAGTTTACCTTCAACTCCCTCTCTAGTCTTATCAACAAGAAGAATATCATCAGCAAAAAGCATACACCAAGGTACATCCTCTTGCAAATGTCTAGTGAGAACATCGATGACTAAAGCAAAAAGATATGGGCTTAAGGCTGATCCTTGGTGTAATCCAACCGAAATAGGAAAATACTTGGTCAAACCACCTTGTGTTTGAACACAAGTAATAGCTCCTGCATACATATCTTTAATGATTTGAATATAAGCGTTACTAACTTCTTTCTTTTCAAGAACTCTCCATAGCACTTCTCTTGGAACTTTATCATATGCTTTTTCTAAATCAATAAATATCATATGTAAATCCTCCTTATTCTCTCTATATTTCTCCATCAAACCTCTTAATAAATGTATGGCTTCCATAGTAGACCTACCCGGCATAAATCCAAATTAATTTTGAGAAACATTAGTATCACGCCGCAACCTATGCTCCATAACTCGTTCCCATAGTTTTAAAGTAAGACACATTAACTTAATTCCTCTATAATTCGCACAATCTTGTGCATCACCTTTATTCTTAAAAATATGGATTAACACACTCATTCTCCACTCATCTGGCATCTTTTTAGTCTTCAAAACAGTATTAAAAAGTTTAGTAAGCCAAGAAATTCCTTCATCTCCTAAGCATTTCCACACCTCTATTGGAATATCATCAGGTCCAACAGCTTTTCCACCCTTCATTTTCTTTAAAGCCTCTCTAACTTCGGTTTTACTAATACGCCGATAAAAACAGAAATCTTTATTTTCATTTAAGGTGCTAAGGTCACTACAGTCAATTTTATTTTCACATTCTTCATTAAAAAGTTTAGCAAAATATCTCATCCACCTTTGTTGAATATCATCTTCTAAAAAAAGTACTTTTTGATCTTCATCCTTAATACACTTCACTTGAACTAAATCCTTACTACTCCTATCTCTTTGTTTGGCTAGCTTATACATATATCTTTCTCCCTCCTTAGTATCTAATCTATTATATAAATTACTAAAAGCTAAACTCTTTGCATCACATATTGCTTTCTTAGATTCCTTACGTGCCTCTTTATATAATTTCCAATTATCAGAATTTTTACAATTAAACCAATTTTTATAACAAATCTTCTTATTTTTAATCTTTTCTTGCACATTTGGATTCCACCACCAACTATTTTTACTATTAGGAGCTTTTCCCTTTGAAACTCCAAGCACATCTTTTGCAATATTCTTGATATTACTAGCCACTTTTTCCCACATAACATTAGCATCCTCATGCACAGACAAAATCTTAAGATCTAAAATCTTACTCTCAAAAATATTTTTGTTAATATTCTTTAAATGCCCCCATCTAATCCTAGGAAAACGTTTTACTTTATTTTTTAATTTCTTCCCCATTATCTTCAAGTCCAAAACTAATAAACGATGTTGGGTACATAAGTTTTCACTCGGAATAACTTTACAATCTTTGCAATCTAAACGATCTAATTTCCTTATAAGAAAATAATCAATCTGAGTTGTACTATATCCATTTTTATAAGTAATGAGATGCTCATTCCTTTTCTTAAATAATGTATTAGCAATTAAAAAATCATAAGCTAAACAAAAATCTAATATGGACTTACCACCTTCATTTGTCGTTCCAAACCCACGGCCACCATGAATGCTTTTAAAATCATCTACCTCTCTACCAACATGTCCATTTAAATCTCCTCCAATAAAAACTCTTTCTTCAAGAGGTATCTTTTGTATTAATTCTTCTAAGTCATTCCAAAATTTTAATTTTGAATCTATATCCAAACCCACTTGAGGAGCATAAGCACTTATAATGTTAACAATCTTAGCATCAACAACAATCTTTAAAGCTATAATTTTATCTCCAATTCTATTAATATTTATAACATTATCCTTCAAACTCTTATCTAAAATCACACCTACACCATTTCTAGTACGACTCCTACCCGAATACCAAAGTTTAAATCCTAAACTATCAATCTCCTTAGCCTTCTCTACAACCCATTTAGTTTCTTGAATGCACAGAATATTTATCTTCCTATGAATCATAATATCTATTAATTTCATTAATTTTTCTGTAAGGGAACCTATATTCCAAGTTCCTATCCTAATTTTAGTTTCATGGACTAGCTTCTTTGCCCACATCCGTCCTTGATGTGGTAACCCTTGCCTATTTAACACTGCACCCGGGCGGCGGTGCAGCGGCCCTTGCACACTTGTCGCTGTATTCAGGCCATACAACGCGTCGCTTCCAGGGGACGCCCTAGCATTAACACAATTTCTTAAAGGATTCATGTCATTATTATTCGACAAGTTTTACGCTGGCTGTCGACTACCTAACGCAACCCTCCACTTTTCTCATCCAGGACTTGGGACCTGGCAACGGCACCCTAAACCCAAAACAAAAAATAAATAAATAATTCACCTACATTCATTCAAACAACTAGCCCAGAGTATCCCTTCTACACTATATTTCTTTGCCAGCCAGAATAATTCAACCAAACAGCCAAAGCCATGGGAAAATAATTAAAAGTTCGCTATGCAATCGGATAAGATGTAGGTAATACAAAAACTGAACAAGCGATAGAAAATCCATTAGAAAGCAATTAAGCACACTGGTTTACCATAGCCACCAACCCATCCAATGGAGCTTATTGAGATCATAGCGGTGAAGATGACATTAGCCTTGATGAGAGGAAGCCATATAACCATACAAATACCTGCACAAAGCCATGCTACAATGGCTGGAACCTTATGCTTTGGATGAATTTTGCGCCCTATTAATGAGAAGGGAAATCCATGATCCATCAATAATTGCGTGTGCCAAAAAAAGGATATATAGGATATATGGTTAAATATTAAATTATCATTACATGTTTTCTTTAAATTTGTGAAGAATAAATAATATGCTTACTAAGATTTTCATTTCCTTGTGAGTTATGATCTTATGTTTGGAACGCTCCAGAGTTTTATTTATGATATTGAAGATTTTAGTCCTGATTTTTTTTTATAAATGTATAATATAAAATTATCTTAACCATAAATACTTTTAGGCTTCATTTGATATAACTTTCTTATTGCTTCCTAAAATAATTTTCTAATATAAAAATTTATGATCATTCACAATTTATGAATCTTGTTCTAATTTGTTTATTAATTTACTTATCGAGATTGAGCTGAGTCACACCTAATTATAATCAAGCCTAACTAATTATATAATTAATATTAAAAATTTAAATATATAACCAGTTATTAGACATAATTGGATTTATAAATTTTAATAAAAATTAACATAATTCATTAGGTATTATTTAAGTTATTTCATGAAATTTAAATAATAATAAGAAAATATTTAAATCTAGCCATCAAATTACTTGTGATATTTTAACTATACATATACATTTGATGATATAGACATGGGCGGATTCACCCTTGGTTCAGGGTGGGCACCACCCTCAAAAAAAAAAATTTAAGGCATAAGATAGAGAATTTTGGGATTCCGCCCCCCCCCCCCCCCCCCCCCCCCCCCCCTCTCAAAAATATATTTTTGCCCCAATATGCCCCATCTTGCCCGTGCCTGCCCAAAAACAAAGACAAATACTAAAGAAAATCCAAAAATATTTTTACAACAAAAATTTGTTTCGGGGGCGCTGCCCCCGAAAACCCTCGCAGGGGCGCTGCCCCTTGACTCCACGACCTGACCAGTCAGGTAAAACCCCGCCAGGGGGCGCTGCCCCCTTGGACCCCCGACATATCTGCAAAGCATATAATTTTTTGCCCCCCATGAAAATTAAGGTTGGATCCGCCCCTGGATATAGATAAATTTGAAAACATATAAATTGTAGAAAAATTGATTCAATAATATAGAATAAATTATGAAATAAAAAATTAAGTCATCATTAAACGAGCATTTTATCATACTCTCAACAAACTACCTGTTAAACAACAAATAGACATTCACACAAACACATATAAACAAAAATGTCAGCTTTCCAAATTGCTCATTTATATGATGAGCTTTTAAAATTTTATTAGTATCATTGACAACAAAATATTTAAAAATAAGAAAAACAAAGCTGATGCACATTTGTTTCTCATGGTAAGTAGTTGGCATCGACTTTCACAAAGAATGAAAGATCAGATGAAACATACACACATAAACAAGGAACATAGAATGGCAGACCTCTTGATGCTGCATCTCTTTGGTTTGTATAATTGGACTACTACACATTGAATGACTAGAAGAATTTATATTCAACTGATACAGGGAATGCTAAGGCAACCCATCTGAACTAATCTGGGAAGTATCTGTCAAATCCAAGCAAAAAAGAAACAAAACTTAGGGAAAATGGAAGTTATATTAAGATTAGCAAATGAAGATTTATTCAGGGCAGGGAACAGGGAACCTACCTCACCTACTCGGGCATTGATTTTTAAAGGAACAAAATCATCAGCTCGAGTTTCACCAATGTTGACAATTGCAACATCAGCCTTTGCTTCATAAGCGGCTCTGCGGAATTACATTCAACAATCACAATTATGCTTCAAAAATGTATCAAGTTAATTATAGTAAGATTTCGTTTGGGACGGCTTTTTTACTGTTTCTTAAAACAATTTTTACTTAGAAAATTAAAATTTTTACACTAAAAGCTGCTTTAAGAAGGATTAAAAAAGCCGTCCCAAATAAAGCCTAAGTGTTAAAATCTAGGATTTACGCTGAGATAAACTGATTCAAATCTCAAAGTTTATTCCTGAAGAAAGCACAGGGCATGCGTGCGGAGACAAGTGGAAAGACAGTTAAACATTAACTTTATTAGCTTATAATTTGTTTTATCTCGTTTTATTAGTTTATCTTTCAAGTAGTTCAGCGTTTTTGTTTTGGGTAAGTCTGTATATCATAATCCCCTTTGAGAATAGGTTATAATGAAGGAGTAACTCAAGCATCTAAAACATCAATTCCAATAATTAATATTTTTTGTGCATTTGATTTTGTTTTATGTTTTTTATGTTTGCGTATTGGCTAGATGCAAATATTTCTATTGTGATACAAATAGTGACTACCAACGATTAGAGAAATTAAATAAATCAATTAATTCCTTATTTTAAGTTAACTTTGGTGAGAAGACGAAGGTCTTCTTTTAATTGGGCGGGACACCCTTGAGATGGCTTGGTTTAGGTATTGGCAAGAGTATTCCATGTCTCTTGCAATGTGCAAGATGAAGCAATAAAAGAGAATAGAGTTGGAGAGAGAGAGCCAACAATGACACTAAGAATGAATTGGTCTTTAGGAATCCATAGTGAGTTGGGAGCATTTGGAGTAGAGTTGTCATCGGTGTTTAGGAGTTATGGGAGGCATGGATAGAATCCATCAATAAAACCCATGAGGTCATATCTAATGAGAGTTGTATGAAATTGAAATCACCATGTTTATTAGCTAGAGGCAGTAAGCTTGATTCGAGTGTTCGTGTTGATTTCGATGAGGGCTTGAGATTTATCAAATGAGTTAAAAATAATATGAGCATTAGGGTTGGAGGAGATAGTTGAGGGCGAGCGGGCCATGGGAGAGGAAACGTGATTAGATTGGCCTGTTCTGATATCATATAGAGAAATATAATTTGAAGAGAAAGAATTATCCTCCTTAATTTTGTATTACAAAATTTGCACAATATTTATGGATACAAAATATTGAAGAAATGAATGTTAAACTAATACATATACTAAATAAAAGGAAATCAAAAGGGAAGTGAATTAACACCCGTAATAAATGTCAATTTAATACATAGACTAAATGAAAGGAAACCGAAAATAAGGAATTTATTTATTTATTTAATTTCTCTCATACCAAATTCCATGAGAGCCTGTCCACTTGTATTGATATGAATCTGAATAGCTATTTTTATTATTTTAATATTTTATCACAGTTCTTTTTTTTCTATATTTCTTTATAATTTGTTCACTCAGGTGGTTGGATTTGCTCAAAATTTATACAATCTGGAATTTTTTATTGTGACCTATTTTTTTTCCTAATTATTGCGTGTCACTTTTTCTAATTATGATTTTATTTGAAATTTCTTATACGTGTTCATTAAATTATTATTTGTGCAAATTTTGAGTGTTTTCTGATTACATCAAAAGGAACAGATATTTGCAGCAAAGTTACACAAATGGAATTGTGCTTGTTCACTTTTCTGCATGCATGAATAATCTCGTAAACATATAAATTTTGATGGCACAAACAACACGTCCAATTATAGTGAAAATATCATACATGTAGCTTGTACATGGTAGAAAAATAATTTGTTAGATTAGTAGAATTTGACATTTATTATTGTTTTGAGGATTCCTTCAAAATTTGGCTAATAATATTTAATGTCAATTAATATTATTTTGGAACAAAGGGAGAAATAAATACATGAATTGAGACGAGTATTGGAAGTCAATTTCAGAAAATTGAAGACTTGGAAGGATTTGAACACACGAAAGAAAATTAAAGTGGGTAAATTACAGTTGTTTATGGCAATTGTATTATTTTATTTTCTTTTCAATTCTAAATGTAATACTTTGTATATTTGGTTATTTATTTATTACATGCAAGATGATGTCAATTTAAAATGTATATGTGATGATGAAAATTAGACACTAAAATTATTATGTAGCATGAATGTTTATGTATATGTGAAAGGTGCATATCAATACATGCAAAAATATATATATTATTTAAAATACTTGCAAAGATATATTTAAAGAACAATGAAAAGAATGAATTAACTTATCATATGTAAATAAAAGCATAAATGAAAAGGAAAAGATACATGCATACAATTTATAGGAGTTCACCCCCTTATGATACTGGCTAAGGACGCAACGTATTCATGCACGTTAAATGGAAAAGAAAATAAAAATGAAAATAGAAATGGTTATTATATCTTTATTGGTGGAAAATTTTAGACAGTGCTTCTATACAAAATGAAAAAGAGAAAAGGAATAACTGAAAAATGAATAAATATTATTTGAAGAGGAATATGCTATTTGATAAATATATAAAAATGATTTATGTCATATGAAATGGAAATAATATATAAATATGTATATCTATGTTAATTGCAAAAAAAAGTTAAATGAAAATAACTATTTTATGTATGTACAATTGATATGCACCAAGTGTGATTATCAACTGAGTTTACATAGTAAACTCAAACTGTTAAATTAAATTTTCGGATAAATCTTCTGAAATGTAAAATGATTGAAAAAGAGGAATATGTGCACAGAAGAAGACGCTCGAATGTGTGATTATCCATTGAGTTTACTGTGTAAACTCAAATTATTGAACTAAATTTTCAGGTAAATCTTCTGAAAAGTAAAATAGCTGAAAGAGAGGAAAATGTGTATAGAAGAAGACGCTTGAATGAAAATAGGTAAAATCTGATTTATGTTTATATTTAAATGTGTAAATTGTATTAGTGGCTCTTCAGTTTTTATATGGGATGTAGTCGATAAACTATTTTTTAATTTGAATACATTAAATGTCAGACTATTTGTTTCCGCCTTATTAATTCGAATCTCCGGGCCGGATCGTGACAGAAATACTTCCTATAATAAAAAAGTCAACTAGTACCTTAAAGGTAGAAATACAAAGGCTAAGATGATGATGATGATTTTCATAACTAATAGCAAAAGTTTAATAAATCTACCTTACGAGTCTAAACGCGGACATTGTCATTAGCGAGGAACCCAGAACAAGAAAAGCATCTGATGATTTTGCAGCTTCCATTGCTTTGTCAGCTCTGTCTTTAGGGACATTATCGCCAAAAAACACCACCTTGTAGAGCTCAAAAAGAAAGAAAATTATTGAATTCAAAATTAGTAATAATAGCACAGACAATGTGCAATGGCTAATCATGATCAACTAGAAGCTACCAAGCTTAAAGCAAATATCAACCAGGTAATTCATTATTTTCTTTTTCAATTAAAGATAGAAAGCAAACATCTCTTTGAGAAATCGTTTCGTATTAGTATTTAGATATACGGCTTCCTCCTTGGCAAAGGATATGATTGATTCATCGTGCATACTAGTCAATTATACTTGAATTAAGATATACCAAATCATCATAACAAAAAACTAAATGTTAACCCTTCCTCTCGGTCTAGAATAAGATGCTTACATCAGGTTTTAGCATGCCACCACATTGATGGCAGTCAGGAATAATAAAATCCTGCTCCCAAAACTTCTCATCGATTTCAATATCACCGTCAGGCCTTTGCTGCATACCAAAGTTCTTATCTGAACCCGGAGCTCCATGCTCCAGTCTTTCAATAGCTGTAGCCCACTACAACAGATATTAATCATCATCACGTGTATATGGAGCAGCAATATTACAAACAAAATCATAATATTGATTCGCAACTGTGCTTCAGTACGATTAGTGGTAGAAGATAAATATCTATGTCAAGGAAAACATGAGCCGTCCACAATTCCTTGACCGAAAACTAAATGCCCTGTATGCCAACAGAAATCAGGTACCAAATGGTAGCACCAAAGCAAAGCCCATGAACTGAAGATGCATCACAGCAGGACCAGCACCTCAAAATTTTCAAGTAACAGTGATTTGTTTCAATATTCAACCAATTTAACATTGGCACATAGATCAGATTGGTCGGACTGAATGAGGGAATAGGTTTGTTTGATATTGATCATCACACACAAGCATATGATCTGGGACAGTTAGTAGAGACGGGAGAAATAAGATTTGTTTCCAATGCAGTTACCATTTATAAGAAGAATTAAAAATAATGTTCCAAGAGCAATGCATGCCTCTCCTACAATAGCAACCAAATCGACGGGTTATACATCAATGTAAGTTAGGTGAGCGCTCTAAAATCAACATCTACCATGCCCCAAAACGCCAAAGCAAAGCTGTTGATTCCTTTCCCTTCAAATACTTGGGCATTCCTTTAGGTTTCAAAAAGCCTTCAGAAGGCTTTTTGGAATCCTCTCATTCAAAACATCCAAGCTAAATTATTTTTCTGAAAGGGTAAACTTCCATTTAAAGGGCATGGAATTCAGGAATTGCACTTATCAATTTCGCGCTCACTTCCATTCGTCTTAATTTCTTCTCACAGTTTTGGATTCCTTCTTGAGTTATTGAAAAAAATTATGGATTTAGAAGGAATTTGTAGACCAAAAGATAAAGATGATAGCGTGATGAAAATTTCCCATATGATTCTATTCATTCAAAAAGTTTTAGATTGACTTTTCAAAAGACATTGAATATTAGATAAGACGCAGCCTATAGATTTCACCCTCTAACTAGGACTATATGATTTCGTTCAAGGTTTCTCATAGGAGCAAGCACTACAGGAAAACCTTCTAATCTTCTATTATCGTCGGATCTTCCGGCGGAAATAAATACGCCGGTAAAAGCGGCGCACGAACTGGCAGATAATGCGCCGGTAATTTAACGACGACATTTTCGGCAGATAGACCGCCGAAATTTTACGGGCGGATTATCCACCGATATTTTCGTCGCTATTTATAAAATCATCAGTTTATTTCGGCGCATTATCCGCCGGGTAATTACCGGCGAATAATTCGTCGGACTACTTAAACTCGATGATCATGTTCCGTCGAATTTTTCAACGATAAAGTGTCTGGCGAAAAATCCACTGGAAAATCCGACTGTGAAGGCCATATAATGTAGAACTACATGAACATGTGATACTATTAACTTTGAAATTACACGCTTATGAATGAGCAGTAATAATTATTCAACTTCCTACGGTTTAAACAAAAGATTGGAAACAATAAGGCAATGATTAAGCTTAGGCAATCGATTACAAGATAATGTTAAGAGCACAAAATAATCAAATCAAACTAGACTTTGCTTAACGTGGAGCTTTCAAGGAAATCCCTTGATTAACAATTAGACTAGTCATTATTAAGATCCCTCACACATGCTCATAGTAAGGGCTAAACTGAGAAGCTTTCCTAACTTCAATGCTGCCATAATCGAGGAGGAGTTAGAAGATAAAAAGGTTCGGAAGAGAGTTCACCTTCCGACCTTCGTCAAGCTTCTGAACTTGATGTAGAACTACGTCAAGCTTCTAAACTTTGCTCCAATATTCTTCAGGATCCGGACAATGATCTTCTGTGAGTTCGCTTTGAAGCAAACACTCCTTGTAATCGTCAAGGGATTAAAGTGCTCGAAGGGATTGAATGTGGCCATCCAAGGGAGGAGGATTCACATCCCCTTCTTAGGTGGATACATCAAGCAAAGGAGCCCAAGTGTAGAGAGGACGAGGATGGGGGTTATGGCCGGCCCAAGAGCACTATTCAATTCCTTATTTGGGTGATGAATAAGGAAGGGCAACCAATAGAGAATTCTGAATTTAAATTCCAGCAATTATTAAAATTCTGGAATTGAATTCATGTCTAGGTGGTATGCAAAATAAGGCAAGACTTAAGTGGGATTGCAATAGGATTATAGGAATTAATGGTTGCTTTAAGTGGATGAGAAATTGGGGGAGATTTGAATTTGAAACTCCCAAAATAAAGGAGAGAGGGAAAGGGGGTGGCACCTTGATGGAGGGATTGATTGGGTTTCCCAATTGGCAAAGTTTTAATTATGGAAAGAGGGGAGGGGGCGGCTAGCTTCAATTGGGGAGATGATTTGAGAGTTTTAATGACATTGTCAATCATAGACTATTAATTAGGGGAAAAAGAAATCATGGCAAATATCTATTTAAATTTAAATTAGCATGATTGGAGGGCTTTCCTATTATAACTCATTTTATTTAAGAAAAGGAAATTCAAATTCAAATTCAAATAAATTCAAATCTGCAGTTAAATGACTTTAGAAATTTGCAATGAGATAAATTAAGTGATTGCTAGGTTGAAACTTTGAATCCAAGGGGAGGATGATGGGGCCGGCAACTAGGGAGGAGAGATGGGTGGCCGGCGGTTGGATTGGGGGGAGGGAGGAGGGGGTTGTCGGCCTAGGGTTTGGGGATAAGGTTCGGCCAACGGAGGAAAGGGAAGGAGGGGGTGGCGGCTAGGAAGAAGAAAGGAGATGAAGTGGTAAAGGATATTGAACGCGAGCCCAAACGTTTCCTGCGGCTGACGGGTAATGCTTTTTCCCTAACCTAGGGACTTCAAACTCTCCAAGAATTCTCACAAGAACTCTTAAAACTCACCAAGAGACAAAGTGCAAGGAATTTTCTTTATCATAATCATCATCCTCTCTAAAGAGGAGGAGAGGTCTATAAATAGCCAAAATACAATGATACATCTAATGACAAAAGTGCCACCTGGGATCACATAAGCCTACTCACTCAAGTGAGGGTAAAAACGAAAAAGATACATAAATAAATCAAATACAACTAAAAGCTCAAAAATAAAGTGGTTCAATCATGGCCGTAGATCGTCGGCCCCTTCTCTGATAAATTTTCCACGATCAGATGTCCTCATGACCGTATTTCCCTCCCGACCTCGTCTTCCTTATCATTTTCTTCCTTCCTCATTTCGGTATCCTCCGCTCGCATCAGTCGCCTCAGCCAAACCCAACAGTTGTCAAGACCGGTCCGTCGTCCAACGTTAGCCGCCGACTTTGCCGACGTTCGTCGCTCAATCACCGACGTTCGCTGCCTCATTTGCTAAAAATCCACCGTAAGTTTTTCCTTTTATCATGGATTTTCTCGGTAGACATTAGCAAGAGCTCGTGCCATGGTGTATGCATTTTGTTGATGATATTCTTCTTATTGATGAGTCTAGAGAGGGAGTAGATGTGTATATTATTAGTAGAATTTAAATTGGATGGTTAAAGTAGAGGAATGCATTGGGGAAAATTCTATAAAAGAGAAACATAACACATTTATTTGCATGCAATGTGTGAGTCTAGAGAGGGAGTTGATGTGGTGAGACTTGAGAGGGAGTTGATGTGTACAACATGTGGTGAGACTTTAATGTGTGATAGAAAATTCCCGTCATACTTAGGGGAAAATTCTATAAGATGTGGTGAGACTTGCAATGCTTTATGGTCTAAAATGTAGGTCATTAAAAGAGAAACATAACATTAAGTTAAGTGTTTGCAGATATTAGAATACTCATGATTGACGAAATGAGCATATACGTGAAAATGTTGGAGAAGCTCTTACGAAAGATATGATTAGAGAGAGTGAGAGAGTTGCCTTAAATGGTTTTGTCACGTAAACTACATTTTCACATGCCAAGAAAATCGATAAATCCGTCGGAAATATCTCTGGCACAAACTGCGTTTTCACACAGGTACCCCCCGAAGACCTATACATGTCTTTCTTGGCATGGTAGGATTGAAGGCCACGGCCGCGATGTCACCCGACACCGACCGTACATGTCTTTCTTGACGTGGCAGGCAAGCTAAGACTCTTTGTATTTCCCCTAAACGGGGGAGACGCGGGAGGGTGCTAGATTTTTCATTGATAGGCTATCTGTGTGAAATAATACCTCGTACGCAAGCGTTAGGAGGAATGCAAAATAGTAGGGTCTATGGTTTAGGTTCGCAAGCCTATGCATATGAGGGGCAAACATCTGGTGGCTTCAACTTCTCAGCAAGTTCCCAGAGTCCTTATATAGCCAACAGATAGCTGCCCTTCAAGCAGAGCTAGAGCAAGTCAGGAAATCACAAGCTAACTGGCAGATGCAACACACTTAGTTGTTGGATGAAATTCGGAAAATGAGGGAGCAGTTCAGTGGAAAGGAGACAGCTTCAACAGAGGAGGAGACAGATTCAGAGTAGATGTGTAGTTTTTTTTGGACATTTGTGTAGTTTATTCTGGCAATATGTACTTATTTGTTTATAAATTGTTTAGATAATTAATTTAAAATGCATGTTTATGTTTATGTTCAATATTTGCTGATGTTTTTTATTAGAGGTTTCTATTAGAATGAATATAGTTTTGGAATTATTGTTTGTAGGTTATATTGTAGAAAACAGTTTCCTAGGAGGGGAAGACTATTTTTTTTGTTTATGTTAGAGGTTTCCGGCGGATAATCCGTCGAAAACTACAATATGACGAAATATTTAGGGTTTTCCGGCGGATTTGTTACGCCGGTATTTCCGGCGGATAATTCGTTGGCTTAATCCGTCGATAATAATCTGGTGGGTATGGGTGACGAATTATCCTCCGAAATTTCCGGTGGATATAATGTCGGAATTCATTCAAAGAAAACAACGCGCATCCTTCATTTTTTTCGTCGGAATTATGCCAGAAAATCCGACGGAAATTTTTCCTATAGTGAAGCCATAATAGTTATTTATTCTCTCAATTATAATCCGTCACTTTTGATCAAGGTTTTTCTATAAGCTCTGTGATGTTTTGCTTTTAGGAGCAACAATTTTGATTGGAAAAATAAAAATATCGCTATGAACTTAGAGCAAATTGTGGCCTCAAAGATAATGATCTCAAAAGATCCCATAAATTATGCTATCTTAAGTTATCAAGGACCATAGTCTACACAATTAGGGTAGATAGTTGACACAACCAAATCAAAAAATTCTTATTAGCAACTACATATTGTGCCATCAAAGAAGATCTTGTAGACTAGGAGTGAGAGTATGCCAAGGGGCCAATTTAGCCAACCTTAGCTTACATAGCGCTTCATACCCTAATTTTGTTTTATGTTCACGCCTCATAGTCATAATATGATGGCATTTTCATTATTGAGCTAACCAACTAATCAAGAGGCACATACAACATCCTTATTCGTATGAAATTTTTTAGTAATTATCATATAAGTATACTTAATACGATAATGATTTTATTTTATTTTCATTTTAGATGTTTAGCGGCTCATATATTGAGGATGAGATAACTAGGATTAGATTTTAATTCTTCACTGGGTCCTGAGGTGTGACATAAAGCTTGTAACTACAAGTTAGTTGGCCGGAGTCATCACAGGCCTGCAGCTATTATGGCCCAAGGGACTCCAAGGGATCTAACATTCGTCCCTACAAACTCTCCCCTTATTCCTAGGAACTCACTGATGAGTGTGAATAAAATTATATTTTATATATTTAATTGCCAGTGAAACCGTATTATTTTAGTTGTGTTGTGCAGGAAAAATATATGAAATGCATGAAATTCTAAGTATCATACAGTGCCGCGACGTCGGACACTATGCCACCATGGCGCCATCCCTGACACGGCCGGAGCACCCAATATAGACATGGCAACGCCCAGTCTCTGCTTGATAGCGTCGCGACATTGGAGAAGTCAGTGCTGCAAAACACAATCTCTGTCTGCACAGCGCCGCAACGCCAATTTTAGCGCTGCGTCATTAGTTCATTTATGGGTGTCGTGGCGTCAGAGTTAGTTTTCTATGTTTTCTATAAATAGTCTATTTGTAATGTTAGTAATGGAGTTCAGTCACTTAATTAATTTCAGTCTTCATAGTGCTTCTCTGCAATTTTCTTATTAGTGACAACTAAGAGAATTCAAGAAGCACTAGATCAACTTCATAAGAGTGTTGGTCAATGTTTGTGGAAGCAATTCTGTAAGTTCAAGTAGTGTAGAGGAGATCTTTAAACATATCCGGTGATATTTTTTCTTCTGTACTTTATTTATTTTGTGCAATTAATAAAAATAAGTTTGTTTCGCTTGTTCTTCATATCTGGCTAAATTCTCTAGTTTTGGATTGATGATGTAAATGGAATATGGAATACTAATGAATTCTCTTCATCAATAATTTAATGATATTTTCAGTATAACAGGTCTTCATTTAATGCACATAGAGATCATATGTGTAGTTAATATCAAGTGTAATATGGAGCATAAGAATAGGAAAATAGGCACAACCAGGTATATTGGATTGGTATGATACAAGCATAGGCATAATGCTTGACATATATCAAATTTATAGAGATTCATTATAATGAGGGAGTTTTAACAATACATATTTTACTTACTCTTCTAAGATTTTCATAGAGTGACAGATTATGAGAGTTTAGAGTGGTATTGAGGTTGAAATATTTAATATGTCCTTTGTCTCTTCACGCTCAACTGAGCGGTCGGTGATGCATATGCTCTGAATAACATTAATATAAATAAGAATCATTAGGAAACATATTGTATTTGCATCTATCAATCCAAAATATTTTATCCAAATAGTGTTTCATTTAATTTTTTTTAATTTTAAATTAAGTAATTATAATAATTGTAGTAGACAATACTAGTATTTACAAGTAAACATTATTCCTCGTGGAATCAATACTCCACTCTATCACTATATTACTTGATTTGGCACATATACTTACGTATATTAAGTAGGGTTTTTATAATTTTTATATCAAATAAAACTTAAGCATTGTTTAGGGATTGATAGAGCTATAAATTATTTTCACAATTATTTTAGGTTACTTCACCGCTCCCATTACTCACAAATGCAGACTTGCCCTACGACACAACTTTCAAAGGCTTGTCCAAGTCACTGGCCCAACGAACTTGCCTAGAGAGGAGGCCCCGTCAAAGACAAGGTTCCACATGTACATCATCCAGTTAGCCAGCATGTCAGTATCAGTTTATAACAGTCGCATAATGTATTATTTTTTATATTTTATTCTAGATGTAGCCTTTCCTGTATCCCTATAAATAAAGAGTGAAGAGGAATATTTAAAATCTTTAGATGTTGTTAGGACATCCTCTAAGATAATACTACTTTCTGTTGACTCTCCATATTCACTAAATTCCTTCACTTAGTTTTCTAGCCCTAACATGCTAACAGGGTCGAGTGTCATCCACGGAAAAGTTTGTATCCAACAAATATACCAAACTCTCCTTATATTCCCTACATCAATATTTCTCTCAAGCATTCTCCAAATACATCCGGAAACTCATGTCATAGACAACACTACATCACCAGATCCTCTTTGAACTTGGTTTTTGGTACTTTTATGGAAAAATATTAATTAATCCAATGACAATATAATTTCCCTAGAAAATTTTTATCATTAAAACATGGAAATCAAAAAGTTGCAAACAAAATTTGATGCATCAGCAACAAAGTGATTAATATTCCAACTAGCATTGCATGATCATAAGATTAAGCAGTTAATATTGCATAGCATGAAAATTCAGCATTTTGGGTAATCCTGCTGTATATCAAAGGTCATACCTTTGGGTTGAGGGCCTTTACTTGATCTTGAAATAAATTTCGGTCAACAGAAATAGCACAATTTAAACACACTACAGTATAAACAGTACCATGAAGCTCAAGAGGTTCGCTGCCAGCACGATGATGCAGCCTGACATATAATTGAATGAGATAATAACAATCAAGGTCTATTTTCTATAGATGATTGATTAGGCTATAAAAGTAATAGTTCAACCTGTCAACATTTTGGGTAATCATGAAATTAATTCTACCGACTTTTTCCAAGTTTGCAAGTGAAATATGGCCTTCACTTGGCTGTGCAGAAAGAAACCTTCTCCATCCAGCATAACTCCTAGCCCAATATCTCCTGCGGGCACGACTGGAGCGGACAAACTCCTGTTTCGCAGAAACAGAGCCACATTACTTTTAATAGCAAGAACTTTTGAAATACCAGGTCAAATATAGCAGCCAGTTGTTGTGCAGCACCGATCTACATATTCTCACAAAATGCTAGTCATTGAAAACTTGTATTCATGTTTATTTCAAGAGAGCATGCCCTCAAATGCCTAAGCATAGAGAAAATTTCTGTGAAATGCACTAAAAAGTCCTCATGCCAAGCCAAGACCACCTATTTTGTGATTTTTGCAACTTTTCAAGAGGATTGAATCATTTTTTGAAAATTGTCAGAAATTGGTCCGGTTTTAGGTTATGTTGATCCGCAAGTTATCACACCAATGTAAATCTCTATAAATAGAGGTCAATGTATTAGGAGGCCTGAAGAGCCAATTGAATAAAAGGAATTTAGAATTTTGGAATTCCTGTAGCTCCTTCCCTCTCTCTCTCTCTTCCAAGAAGCTCCAGCATCCTCCCAAGAATTCATAACAAAAAAAATGATGTATGGCATAAGACTAGTATTCACTTTCGATTTCTTAAACCTATATTTCACTATCACCTATTTTGGCAAAACATATTCATAAATAGCATATAAAACAAAGATACTTACCTGATGAGTAATTGGTTTAAAACCAGAGCTATACGCTCCATTTGGGCTGCAATAGAACTTTTTATTCAAGTTAGCACACAAAAGAACAAAACTGAAGTCAATCTTGGCATTATAAAATGGTTATATCTACACATTACATAATAAACATTTGTATACCTCCTGTAATCAGGAATTCCAGATTCAGTGCTTAGTCCTGCTCCAGTCAATACCATAAGCTTGCGGCTGAAGGAATTGGTTATTGATAAATCAATATTACTTAAATACTATAGCAAACAACAATGGAAGAAATAACCTAAGTTTATGTTTCATCTGCTTCTTGATCAACGAGTTATTGACAGAATGTGGCATCTTTAACCATACCTCCTATCAAAAAATTGATATAGACGGTTCAAGTCTATCAAGTTCGGAGGTTTTGAATCAGGAACGATCTTCTTATCTCTTAAAAATTGGACCAAAGATTTACTTTCATTTTTCTGTTTGACTTCAGAAGTAGAATGGCAGCATGATGCTGATGCTACCAATTGTCTTACACTGAATTGAAGATGAGAGCCCCTGCTCCTGTTAATAGAAAGCAGACTACAATTCCCACCTGATTATATAACAACACTTACAGTATATAAAATACTGAAAACTATAATAATAAAGCTGAAGAAATTTTATTTAGAAAAAAACGAATTCAGAAACCAACTTGCCTCTTGACATTCTTCCAATATTTTTGAATCCCGACAATTGCCAGATCTTCAAAATATATAGGAAAGTTAGTACAGAGTAAGTTACGAATAGAAACTTACTATCACCATACACTCAACAATTTAATTATTAGCAGAGTACTGTACTAACTAAAAAGCTTCTACGAACTATTATTAAGGAAAGGGGAAATATCTTCAAAAACCCAAAAAAAAACATTTGTATCCATATCTGAGTTTACATTCCTCCTATAGTTCAACGAAATTCTTCATACTTATCCTTGTTATAATTAATCAATATTTTCTTGAATATAGTTGGGCTTTGTCAAGCAAGCTACTCAAATTTATGAATAAAACCACCATCTCCACTTACCCGCAGAAATTTCATGCATTTCTGCTACTCAAATTCAAATTCATGGAGATCCAAACACCATCGCAAAGTTCAACCAAAAGTTGGCACGTCTACTCCATCTCAACAACTCCAAATTTAACAACGGAGAAAATATCCAAAATCTCGCCAAGTAATAAACCATCAACAAGCAAGAAACCCTGAAATACGAATAAGTATGGGGAAGAGGGGATAAAAGAAAGACTTACGGCTCCTGAGAGGTTAAGGCTCAGAATCGCCGCCGCCATGCGGAGAGAAGAGAGGAGAAGGATGGGTTAGCTCGGCTTTAGACGTAACGATGAGGAAAGGGAAGAGAGCGCGAGCGATCCAACGTTCGTTGGCCAAAGCGATGCCACAAGAGAGGGTAGCGGCGCCCGGCTGTGTCGACCTCGCCATCCACTGAACCACGTTGCCGTTCTCGCCGCCGCCAGCTTGTTCAAGGGCTCGGCTGTACTATGCATAACAGCGTACAGCCGTAGAAAACGGAATTATATTATATAAGTGCAATAATTAAAATATGTGATATGTAAAAAAAATATGATTTAGGCGGATTTTTTAAAAGAATCACCGTTTATGATTCATTTAGCCTAAAAAACGTAATTTAAAAAAAATGGCTAAAAAAGTAAAAAACGCGAAATAATTTCGGGAATTTTAAAAAAACTCAAAATAGAATCAGATTTTCTGATAAAACCCAATTTTAATTTGCATTTTTCATGGAAAAATCGAATTTCATTTAGCGTTTTTTATATGCAAATTTTTATTCGGAATTTAAATTAATATATACTAAATTATAGACTTATGTGCACAAATTATATTTATGATTAATAGATACAAATTTTAATGGATCTTACAGATAGTAATAGGGATTTTTTGTTAACTTATAATTAAATAAAATATTAAATAAAAAAATAAATTTTATTTTTTATTATTATTAATATAAGATAAACTATATTTATAAATAAGTTTGTTAATTTATAATGAATTTTGTAATATACTGAATTTAACTATAAAATTTATTTCAAATTAATTAAGAATTTTAAAAAAGTTAATTAAAATATTATTATGCTTTAAATTATAATTAAATGAGCGGAGTATTTGTGAGCCAAATATTCCCTCTTTATATTATTAGTAGCCAATAGAGATCCATATTGGCACTAACTTAAACGAGGAGCATCCAAAATATATATCCCAGTACTAGTAATATGATAGGATCAACAGCTTCTTCCGCTGCAACTGTATTATGCATGAATGCATATGCATTAACGACGGTTCAGATGATGATAGCAGCATGTGAAACTATATTAGTCTTGCCATGCCTATGTCAGTTGTTAATTTGTAGTTTGTTATTGCGTTAATTGGTGTATACTTATGAGTGACGTATGTGGGTTGATTCCTATATTAGGAAGGCTTATTAGGGTGTTAAGTACGCGCTTCATGCCTCCTCCTGAGCGGCATGGTAATGATATAACTCTGATTTATAATGTGGGTGCCTTAGAAGGTCAAGATTATATAAATCTTATAAGTTTAAATGAAGATTTTGTTGAGAACATCATAACTGATTATGTTCTGATGTGAGACTGATAAATTAATGTAGAAATTAATAACCTACCACTAAGCTCTTTTTTTTAATTTCTTTTTTATAAAAAAAAATGATACTCAAAAAGAACATAACCGAACTGAAAAAAAAAAAATTGTGGACTAATAGTTGGAGGAACTAACTATTATTTTCTTAAGAATATAAGTTTTAACTATATATTTTATGATTTATTGGTCATCATTTAAAAAATATAAACTAGATGAAAATCATTGAAAAAAATTTCAAAAATCCAAATAAAATTCTACTTAAGATGAAAGAACATTCTAAAGTAGGTCTTAATAGTATATAAAATAATTTTACAAATTTACAAAATAATTGCTTTTAATTATATTGATTATTGCCTCACAAAATTAACAAAAGCCTTGTAAAATGTTAGTATTTGTTCAATAAAATATGAAAATTCAACTTTGATACGTCATCGGAAAATCATCTTGATCGGGCACGAATCTCGAGGAAAAACTCAAGTTGGAAACTTCAAAAATTAATTCGGAAACTATTTAAACTCCGATTTCAGCAAGCTTACAGTCGAACTGAGCGTCTCGGAAATACGAATCCAACAACACCAAATTCGACTCAATCCGAGCCCAAACGAGTCCAAATCAAGTACCCGAAGTGCTGTTGGAAGCATCAAATAGCAATTTGAGTTACCAAACGGTCTCCGATTTTGACGAGCTTATACTCGAATCGAGCGGCTCGACGAGACGAATCCAACGAGCCCAAGATCGCAGAATTCTGATATCATTAAGACCTTCAAATGCTTGATAAACGGTTCACGATCAAGGGATTCAATATCGACCGTTCATCCGGATCACTCCTTATTTGCCCTTGATCCCTCACATATTTACGGGCTATGCCACTCCAGAAAAACTATAAATAGCCCCTCATTTCTCTTAAGAGGGGACCCAAGCCAAGAAGAGAAGAAGAGAAGGAAGAGAAGAGAAGCCTAGGAGGGAATAACTCCTCCTCGACCACCGCCAGAACACCGCCGGAACACCGCCGGAACTCCGCCGGAACACCACCGAAGCACCACCAGGCATCCGAGGGACGCCGGAGCTCTGCCCGACACGGGAGCAACGTCGGAATTCTGCCCGACGCCGGAATTCTACCCGACGCCCGAGTGACGACGGACTTCTTTCCAAGTGACGCCGGAATTCTGCCGGACACTCAAGTGACGTCGGAACTCTGCTTGTCCTTGTAACTGATACTCATTGTAATCTGATCGTCCTGAATTTAAAGGACGAATCAGCCTCGTGTACTTCAAACAACACTAGTGGAACTCTTTCAACTGGGCGTGGCCCCGTGGTTTTTTCCCTTTCCAGGGTTTTCCACATAAAAATCCTAGTGTTACTATTTCGATTCTGTTTGTGTGCTGGATATACGTACAACGCTGAGACGGAAAATTAAAATCTATCGCCGCGTATATTTGAGTCCGCAACAGCTTGGCGCCGTCTATGGGAAACTTATCCCACAACTTCAAGTATTGCTACGATGGTCAACAGGCGTAGCAGTCGCCTCATAGAAGCCTCCCGCTCTCATTCTCATCAATCCAGAAATCAGTCTATGAATCATAGACATCCGATATCTGCCTCTTTATACCCCGGGGGGCAAAACGCACCTGGAGAGGGGACCTCGGGACCCTCCCTAGAAGAGAGAATTCGAAAGATGGAAGAATCTCAAAACGAGATCCTACAACTCTTGCGAGAGACTCGACAGCCGACCCTAGCACCTCAAGAGGAGGTTCTTCTCCCTCGAGATCCACCCCGTGTCGAAGCTGTTCATATTGAACATCTTCAGGCTGAGAATCCTCTTCCTCCACCCAGGAGGCGTTCGTAGTCACATCAAGATAACGAACTGGCTGATACAGCAAGTTCTACCCATCCTCCGCACACAGGTCGGCAATATCTCCTTCCTCAAGACCTCCCTGAGGAGCTAGCCCAACATCACATTGCTGAGCTCCCTCGCAATACCCTACGCCATGAACTGCGACGATTGGTTCGAGAGGAGTTCCCTACAGGAGGCGTAAGGCAACCTCTTCATCAGTGGGACTTCCATGAGTCATCACCCCTGACGGAAGTCATTCTTCAACACCCTATTCCGGTTGGCTTTAAGCTACCGAGCATCGATTCCTACGACGGGACATCCGACCCGTACGAGCACATCGATCATTACAGAACTATCATGCATATCCAGCGAGCATCAGACGCACTCCTTTGCCAGGTTTTCCCTGCCACTCTTAAAGGACAAGCTCGAACATGGTTCTATTCACTTCCAGCCGGAACGATCCCCACATTCGTCAAATTGGCCAAAGTATTTGTCGAACAGTTCGTAGCCAACCGAAGAATTACTAAGGATTCTTCTCATCTCTCTGGGATCCGTCAGAACGAGGGAGAAACATTAAAAGAATATTTTCAACGGTTTTCCACTGAGGCTCGACAGATTCCGGGAGTGGACCCAGAACTGCTCCGAGGGGTCTTCCTTGGAGGCCTTCGTCCTGGTCCTTTCTATTCGGCCCTCATGCGGGACACGGTTCATTCATATGCTGACCTGATCCATCGTGTAGAAGCTCAGATTTCTGCTGATGAAGCCATTAATGCTCATAGAAAGCAATTTGAGCAAACAACTGGAAAGCGTAAGAACGCCCCTACAATAGAGGAATCATTTTCGCAACGAAAGAAAAATTCATCTCCTAGACCCCTAGTACCACAACGCGAGTTCCGACATGAAAAAGAGTATACGCCTCTCAATGCAACTCGAACCAACATACTCATGGCCATTCGAGATAAAGAAAATATCAAGTGGCCTAATTCTTTGAAGCCGAATGTTGGGAACCAGGAGCAATATTGCTATTTCCACCGTAGTCGTGGACACACTACTGAAGCCTGTAAGCAACTCAAGGATGAGATCGAGAGGTTGATCCGACAAGGATATATTCGACAGTTCATCCAAAACACACCTGTTCGAGATGAAGCTAGTCCAACTGGGGGGCAAAATCAACAACAACAAAGACAACAGTTGAATAATATTCAAATGGTTGGTGAGATTGAGTAATGCTGCAACTTAAACCTTTGTGTTAGTAATACTACTTGTCATGTGTCACCATGTATCTCTTCTATGATCAGTAGGATGTCACTCTAATGTCCTTAGTATTTCTACCAAGTCAAATGATGTGGTTGTCCCTATATGTATCTCTTTTGTTGTACAAGGGAATTATTGTATTGTCTTACAGTAATATAATGTGTTGTTCGTCCAGTTTTGATATTGTCTCTTTCTTTAAAAAAAGAATATAAATGACAATGAAAAACTACTGACAAATATAGTCTCTTTATCCTTGATTCGAGAAATACACAATCTTTATTGTGTCTCAATCACTGGATGATCAATCCCAGGGGGATTCGATCTGACCTCTTCCACACAGGTTAACGTCGTCGAGCAAAGGCTCCGACATACAACCTCGGATAGGTCTCACATCCTTGGTGGATTCTCTCGACCTCTTCCATACAGGTTAACGTCGTCGAGTAAAGGCTCCGACATATAACCTCGGATAGGTCTCACATCCTTGGTGGATTCTCTCGACCTCTTCCATACAGGTTAACGTCGTCGAGCAAAGGCTCCGACATATAACCTCGGATAGGTCTCACATCCTTGGTGGATTCTCTCGACCTCTTCCATACAGGTTAACGTCGTCGAGCAAAGGCTCCGACATACAACCTCGGATAGGTTTCACATCCTTGGTGGATTCTCTCGACCTCTTCCATAAAGGTTAACATCGTCGAGCAGCGCTCTGACATACAACCTCGAATAGGCCTCACATCCTTGGTGGATTCCCTCGACCACTCCTATACAGGTTAACGTCATTGAGCAGGGCTCTGACATACAACCTCATATAGGTCAAATGTCATTGGATGATGTCTTGTATCCCAATCATTGGAAGATCATTCTTGGGGAGATTTAATCTAACATCTTCCCTTAACGTCATCAAGCAAGGGCTTTGACTTACAGCCTCAGATATGTCAAACATCCTAAAAGGATGTCTCTCACATTCGTTCAAACTAATAATACATCAAAAGCACAAAGCATGTCTTACAGATGCAATAACAATTCAGGTCCCTCTAGGGGACAAATCCTCATTTCATATACAATATCATTGGAGTTACATAAATTCAGATTCAAATATACATTTCTTCTCACCAGAAGTTGAAATCAAAAGGTACACTGGTGACACTCACACAAGCTAGTATCATCCAGCAACAAGTAACTTTAACACAGTCAAATATCCTTGGTGGATTTAAGTGACTTCTCCCTTACTGCACGCAAGCATCTCCTGCTCCTTCACAGAAAGGACATAACTGGATCATCATCAGACCTCCACTCAGTTAACAGTGTTAGTGTATTGCTAGAATATTGGCATGTCACACTACTTCGGCCCCTTGATTCAGTAATATCTGATGTTGGCACACTTCAGTATGGATGAATATTGCCTTAACACAATGTTACTGGACGCCCGCCATCATCTGCTTGTCGCCAGACCCTCGTCAAATTTCTATCCAACGTTGTATTTCTGCCAGTTGCGTGATTTGCCTCGGATATCTACCCGACGTTGTACTTATGCCCATCGAGGGACTTTCATTGGACTTCTGCCCGACGACGAGCTTCTTCCCGTTGCTGGGTCCCTGCCCGTCGCCGGACTTTCGTTGGAATTTTGCCCAATATTTTCGTCGGACTTCTGCCCGACACCGTACTTCCACTCGACGCAGGACTTCTGCCAGTCGCGGGACTTTCGTCAGACTTCTGTCTGACACCGAACTTCCTCCCGTTGAAAGACTTCTGTCAGTCGCGTGACTTTCGTCGAACTTCTACCCGACGCCGGACTTATGCCCGTCGTCGGACCCTCGTCGGACTTCAACCCGACGCTGTACTTCTTCCCGACGTCGGACTTCTGCCCGTTGCCGGATGTTCGTTGGGCTTCTACCCGACACCAAATTCCCACCCGTCGTAGGACTTCTCCCCGCCGACGGATTTTTGTCGGAGTTCTACCCGACGCCATACTTCTTCCCGACGCCTGACTTCCGACCATCTTCAGACTCCCTCCGACTAACATCTCACCTCCACATGAAGGAATGAAAAAGAAAAGAAATTTCTAACTCATGTACAAGAGGAGGGGCGTTGTCTCAAGTAGGGAAAATCACCTACTGAATAACAACGGAATGCCTCAACAGTCAGAAAGCCAGAATGAGAGAAAAAAGAGGGAAAACCGCTAACTTCTGTGCAAAAGGAGGGGCGCCGAGTCAAGTAGGAAAAATCACCTACTCAAAAACGGCGGAAGGCCTCAAAATGCCAGAAACTAGAGGGGAGAAGAGAGGAATACTCTGACTTCTGCGCAAAGGGAGGGGCGCCGAGTCAAGTAGGGAAAGTCACCTACTCAAAAACGGCGGAAAGCCTCAAAATGCCAGAAACTAGAGGGGAGAAGAGAGGAATACTCTAACTTCTGCGCAAAGGGAGGGGCGCCGAGTCAAGTAGGGAAAGTCACCTACTCAAAAACGGCGGAAAGCCTCAAAAAGCCAAAAGCCAGAGGGAGAAAGGAAGAAGGGGCGAGTTTCTCCTAGGCCCTGAGGGTCTATTTATATTATTTTTGAGGGGGGGAGGATTCCAAAATTCTATTAAATTCCCTGAAATTTTTCAAAATTTTCGGAATTTTTTGGAATTTTTTCGGATTTTAATCCCATGTGGGACCCACAATTTAAATAAAAAAAAAAAGCAAAACCGCGCCCCGCGCGGTTCCGCGCGCAGACGCGCGCAGACGCGCGCGGACGCGCCGGTTGGCGTAGGCGCCGCCGCGGGCGGCGGCGGGCGGTGGCCGGCCGGTTCGGCCGCCTACACCTTCCCGGGCTCCGATTTCGGGCCCGGACGGTCCAAATTCGACGTTTTGAGGTCCCCGGACACGTTTTTCGACGTTCCGGACTCAATTTTGACACTTTCAGAGCTCAACGGGGCCTCTATGATTGGGTTCGAACAAACATTTAATTTTTGGAACGCAAATTTTTGTGATTTTGCCAAAGTGAAAAGCCGACACATATATTTTTGGACTCCTGGAGCTTTGACGTCCAAAAATAGGGGGGCAACTGATACGTCATCGGAAAATCATCTTGATCGGGCACGAATCTCGAGGAAAAACTCAAGTTGGAAACTTCAAAAATTAATTCGGAAACTATTTAAACTCCGATTTCAGCAAGCTTACAGTCGAACTGAGCGTCTCGGAAATACGAATCCAACAACACCAAATTCGACTCAATCCGAGCCCAAACGGGTCCAAATCAAGTACCCGAAGTGCTGTTGGAAGCATCAAACAGCAATTTGAGTTACCAAACGGTCTTCGATTTTGACGAGCTTATACTCGAATCGAGCGGCTCGACGAGACGAATCCAACGAGCCCAAGATCGCAGAATTCTGATATCATTAAGACCTTCAAATGCTTGATAAACGGTTCACGATCAAGGGATTCAATATCGACCGTTCATCCGTATCACTCCTTATTTGCCCTTGATCCCTCACATATTTACGGGCTATGCCACTCCAGAAAAACTATAAATAGCCCCTCATTTCTCTTAAGAGGGGACCCAAGCCAAGAAGAGAAGAAGAGAAGGAAGAGAAGAGAAGCCTAGGAGGGAACAACTCCTCCTCGACCACCGCCAGAACACCGCCGGAACACCGCCGGAACACCACCGAAGCACCACCAGGCATCCGAGGGACGCCGGAGCTCTGCCCGACACGGGAGCAACGTCGGAATTCTGCCCGACGCCGGAATTCTGCCGGACACTCAAGTGACGTCGGAACTCTGCTTGTCCTTGTAACTGATACTCATTGTAATCTGATCGTCCTGAATTTAAAGGACGAATCAGCCTCGTGTACTTCAAACAACACTAGTGGAACTCTTTCAACTGGGCGTGGCCCCGTGGTTTTTTCCCTTTCCAGGGTTTTCCACGTAAAAATCCTGGTGTTACTATTTCGATTCTGTTTGTGTGCTGGATATACGTACAACGCTGAGACGGAAAATTAAAATCTATCGCCGCGTATATTTGAGTCCGCAACAAACTTAGTACGTCCTGATGGATATTTTTTCAAACTAATGATATATATATAATTTATTTATTTAACAGTCATTTTATGTGAACTATGGAGAAATTTCCACCTTAAAATCTTTAGTCAAGTTTTTGCTATTCCATCATTAAAAGTCGTTAGACAATACCTTCGTTTATTAATATTTACAGCTTTCATTGACTGAGAATCTGCTTCTTCAAACTTCAAACCTCAGATTCATTTAAAAATGGTGAACGAAATTGCGCGAAATTTCTACGCCAACACCGCAAAATTTCTCATTCTGCAAATGAGATTGATACAAGTCAAACAGCGTCTCTGCCTGAAAAAGAATATAAAAAATTTGCTTTCTTCGATCGATAACCATTTTCACCCCGATCCAACCCAGCAATCTTCTTCCCCAAAGTCCTTTCTTTGATTCGCAACTCAAAGACCAGGAAGCAAGAGCGCAAGACAACAGGGAAGAAGATGGGCGATGGGGTTATGCAAATACTAGCAAAACCAATCCAGCTCGCCGACCAGGTGACTAAGCTGGCCGACGACGTCCACTCCTTCAGGGCTGAGTGCCAGGAACTCAAGTCGAAGACAGACCGCCTCGCCGCTCTTCTCCGACAAGCTGCGAGGGCGGAGCTCTACGAGCGCCCGGCTCGTCGGATCATGGACGACACTGAACAACTCCTTGACAAAGCCCTCTCTCTAATCGCCAAATGCCGCGCCAACGGAATCATGAAACGCATGTTCACCATCATCCCCGCCGGCGCCTTCCGCAAGATGTTGATCGGCCTTGACAACTCCATCGGCAACGTATCTTGGCTTCTTAGGGTATCCGCCGCTGGCGACGAGGACGGCGATATGCACCTAGGTCTTCCCCCTATCGCCCAGAACGAACCCATCCTCTTTCTAATCTGGGAGCAGATCGCAACACTGCATACCGGTAACCTCGACGCTCGCGCCGATGCCGCTGCTAGCCTTGTTTCCCTCGCCCGAGACAAAAGGTGCGGAAGGCTCATTATTGAAGAAGACGGTGTCGGCCATCTTCTCCGGCTTGTCAAGGAGGGGCGGGTTGAGGGACAGGAGAACGCCGCTCGTGCCCTAGGTCTCCTCGGCCGAGATCCGGAGAGTGTGGAACGGATGGTTATCGCAGGCGTCTGTTCTGTGTTTTCAAAGGTCCTTAAGGAAAGTCCCATGAAAGTTCAGGCCATGGTAGCCTGGGCCGTCTCCGAGCTTGCTGCTAATCACCCTAAATGTCAGGACATCTTCGCTCAGAACAACGTCGTTCGCCTCCTCGTCGGCCATCTCGCTTTCGAGACCGTAGAAGACCATTCAAAGTACACGATTCCTCCTAAGGTCACCTCAATTCATACCGTCGTCATGGCGAATATTACCGCCGATCCGTCCATGGACTCGTCGGAGCAACCCCTGCTTCGCCAGCCCATCGACAGCCAAGCTCGGAAGAACCAGATGCACGACGTCGTCCAGTACACCGTGACCGGCAAGAGAAACTCATCCGATTACCATTCCGTCAACGTCCGGCAGCCGCATATTGTCAAGGGAAGAGAATTCGAAGATCTGGCGACCAAATCCCACATGAAAGCGATGGCCGCCCGCGCGTTATGGCAGCTCGCCCGGGGGAATTCCGCCATATGTAAGAGCATCACGGAATCAAAAGCCCTCCTCTGCTTCGTCGTCCTTCTAGAAAAGGGGGAAAACGATGTCCAGTACAATTCCGCCATGGCTCTTATGGAAATCGCCCGCGTCGCGGAGGACGACGCTGTTCTCCGCCATTCCGCCTTCAAACCAACATCCCCCACCGCTCGTTCCATTGTCGACCAACTCCTCCGCGTCATCGAGAAGGCAGACTATAATGACCTCCTGGTACCCTGTATCACCGCCATCGGCTGCTTGTCCAGAACATTCAGAGCCACCGAGAAACGGATCATTGGGCCATTAGTTCGGCTGCTGGACGACAAAGAAGGGGTTGTCATGCGTGAAGCAGCCATTGCTCTCACTAAGTTCGCCTGTACTGATAATTACCTCCACCTCGACCATTCCAAAGCCATTATCAACGCCGGAGGAGCCAAACACCTCGTCCAACTCGTCTATTTTGGTGAGCAGATGGTGCAGATTGCAGCTTTAATCCTTCTGAGCTACATTGCCCTCCATGTTCCCGAGAGCGAGGAGCTGGCAATAGCCGAGGTTCTCGCAGTGCTGGAATGGGCTTCGAAGCAGGGTTTTGTAATTCAAGATCCTGAATTGGAGTTTCTTTTACCAGAGGCCAAGGGGAGGTTGGAGCTTTATCAGTCTAGAGGATCTGCAGGCTACCATTGATTGATTGATTCAAGCAGTGGGGACTGGTGATGGGGGACAAATTATTTGGTGCAGACTGAAGAAAAAAAAAATGTGAAAGTGAACTCAAATCAATCAGGAGGAGTTGATATGTGATATATTTATATACATTAGCATATAACTATTTAAAGACTCATTGGCTGGGTGTATATTTCTATTATTTTTTATTGACACTTACTAATTTTTCCTCTCGCAGAAGATCAGATTTGTAAAGATCATGCAGCAGGGGATAGTTTACATTTATCAAAGTTTATTTTATTTGAGTCAGTTCTCTTACAAAAAGATTGATTCTTTTTTGATCGAATTTTAGGATATTCTGATCATAATTTATTTAAATAGAATTAACAAAAATTATAATAAACTCAAAATAAAATTAATATTTTTTAATTTATCTTAATCAATTGATATGATTTTTTTACTGAATTTTATTAAGTGTTGAATTCAAAATTGTTCATGAATTACATCAAATTATACTAAGAATAAGTGAAAAAGAGAGGAAAAAATTAAATATACATAAAATAAGGTTACTAACCATATTTCGTTTGTATATTTAGATTTTGTTTGAGATAATTTTTTATTGCTTTCTAAATCAGCTTTTGGTACACAATTTTTTTTTAAAAGCAAGAAAAACTCTTGAACACCGTTTGTATTACCCTAAACATTCTCGGGTCATACATCTGAAGAACGAGCTTCACTCATTATCCATGCATAACAAGTCTATGACTAATTATCTCGCTTCAGTTAAAACCTTGGTGGATAATATCATTGTCGTCGGCGCCTCTGTGGATACTGAAGATATCCTGCTTTATACATTGAATGGACTTCCTCCCTCTTATCAATCGTTCAAAACTGCAATCAGGACAGCTTTTCATCCCATTAGCTTGGATGAGTTCTACTCTCTTCTTCGCAGCACCTCTTCAAACCACTGATGCTATTAAAGAGCCCTCATTTTCCACCGCTCCTGCTTCATTTGATTCATCGCAGGCTCTTCTCTTGACTCGAGGTCGTGGCTAGACTCGCTTCTCCCACAATCACGGACGTGGTCGTGCTCCCAACTACAGTAATAATAGACCACCCCGACAACCACGCTTCAATGGCGACTGTCAAATATGCGGCAAGCAAGGACATTCTGCTTTCTCTTGCTGGCATCGGGGCAACTTGTAGTTCGTGCCTCCCACATCATTAGCCAATGCTGCTCTGATCGCTGATTCATATCCCTCTCCCCGGTTCCTAGATAGCGGAGCTATCGCCCACCTTACACCGGACCCACTTCCTCTCCAACAACCATATCCCGGCAAGGATCAAGTGTTTGTTGGCAACGATAACTCCCTTCCTATCCATCATGTCGGTAACGGTTTGTTACCCACTCCTTCCCGTAAGCTGTCTGTCAACCCTTTACTTCTTGTCCCAAAGCTCACTCACCGCTTACTTTTTATTTCCAAACTTACTAATGACAATAACTGCTATATATATATATATATATGGTTTCTCCATCAAGGATCGAACGAACAATCATACTCTTCTTCAAGGCCCGTGCCATAACAGTCTCTACCCACTCCCCATCCGACCATCCACAACTCCAATTCTTACTGTCGCAGCGCTTGTCTCTTGCTCTTCTACAGCTCACACACGGCCTCGCCGTTTGTGCCATCCCAATTCGACCGTCCTCAGTAGTTTATCTAAGTCTTTTCCTATTTTATGTATTTCCATCTCTCATAGCTTATGCACTCCATGTGCTCTTGCTAAATGTCACAGGCTTCCCTTCTATCACTCTACTCATGTATCTCGTTTCCCATTAGAGTTACTTCATGTAGATGTTCGGGGTCCTTCCCCCGCTTTTATCTTATGATGGATTTACTTATTACCTACTGCTAGTTTATGACAACTCGCGCTATTCTTGGCTCTTTGCTCTCAAACACAAATTCGATGTCTCCAAAACAATTATTCAATTTAAAAATCTAATTGAAAAACAGTTAACTTACCCCATCCGAACAATACATACTGACAGTGGAGGCGAGTTCATCAATCATTTTCTTTGTCATAACGGCATCAATCACCAATATACTTTCCCTCATACACCCCAATAGAACGGTATCGCCGAAAGGAAACACTATCATCTCTTAGATACAGCCCGCACTCTGCTCATTGATGCCAACCTCTCCTCTCAATTATGGACTGCAGCTCTACACATAGTCGTATATCTAATAAACCGCCTCCCCTCACATAACTGTTGACCTCATTTTTGTATGAGGTCAGTGGGACCAATCCAGGCCTTAGGATCTTTTCAGTCCTTATGATCAATTTTGACCATAGGATCAATCTGATCTTAGATCAATCCAGACTTTAATATTAATCCAGACTCAAATCAATCTTAATCCCATATTAATTTGAAACTCAATTCAATCAAACTCGAGGTTAATCTAAACTCCAAGATCAATCTCAGCCGTCAAGATCACCCAGGGGTTATTTGAATGAGCTAAGAGACCAAAATCAAGGCGATTCTTCACCCTACACTCTCTCTCTATCCCATCCTCCTCCAGGTCATTTTTATTTTTGTTTGAGCTTTAAACCATCCCAATTTCATTTCCCAAGTAAAGTTTGGCCATCAGAAGCTCGCCGGCGGCGAGCTTTTGGCCACTCAAGCTCCAAGTCCGTCCAAGGTCGAGTTCTCCCAATCCAAGCTCGCCGGCGGCGAGCTTTTGGCCACTCAAGCTCCAAGTCCGTCCAAGGTCGAGTTCTCCCAATCCATAGCTTTCCACAATGTGGTTTCAAGAGGGAAAAGAATCGTGAACAGTCTACAAGCTCAGAGAAACAAAAATCCCCAAAACCCAACGGTTGGATTGAGGTAAAACTTTAAACCTAGCTTAGGACACCTAGGTTTAATTAGCATTTTATTAAGCTCATTTTAAGTCATAATATTAACACCACATTAATTATGTTCAAGAGTATAACTCATGTTTAAATTTTCGTGCGATTTGGTTGCCTGAATCGAGAGAGCGAGCATTTTATTTGATTTCTAAGGTTTAGGTTAACCTGCATGAACTGAACTCGATCTGAACCGTTGATCTCTTCATTAACGGTCCATATCGAGTCATTTGATCGTCGGATCTACCCCCACGGTCTGCTCCTCCGTTCGTTTCTTCGTTCGGCTCGATCAGAGCCGTTCGTATCAAAAGGCGGAAGTTCAAACGGCTGTGGATTCGAGCTGACTCGGATAAGTGATGCTGCGTGGGATCCCCCGCCGCTATAATCAATTGACAATGATTGCGCGGCGGCACAATCATTGTCAATCATTGGACAGCCGTCGCTCATTTTGATCCAGTGAATCGTAGGCCGCCGCGTGTACACCTTTGCCGCCAAAAGATTAATTAAGAGTATTTAAATTAATTTAAATGTATTTTAAACCTTTAAAATTTCAAAAAAATGCTATAAATCAAGTATTAATCCAAAATTCACATAATTTATATCAAATTGTTTATTTTTTTAGCTCTTTAATTCAAAATTAAAATTAAGTTAAAATGTTTAACATATTTTAATTAATATCAAACATTTTAATATTTAATCAAAATAAATTCAAATATTCTTAAAATTTTAGAAAATTTAATTTTAAATACTCCCTGATTTTGAGAGAACATTTGGAAATTATTTTAGTATTATTTTAAAATTTATTTTGAATATTAATTGTTTTAGATTATTTTAAATATACTTAATTATTAGATTATCTTAAAAATAATATATTAAAAATTCAATTTTAATCAGAAAATTTAATATTTTAGATCCAAACTCTTGGAATACTAAATATTTTGATTTAAGATTAATTTCATAGTTAAAAAACTTCATTTGTTTTAAATATTTCTAATTATTTAATTATTATAATATTTAGTTAAGTAATTAACTCGAAATGGTTTCAAAATTTAATAATCCTATCTTTAAGTATCTTAATAATTAGAGAGCCTCTCAAGATAAAATAAAATATTTTGAAATTATTTTAGTCATATTTTTAATTCTTAATTTCAAAACATATATTTTTAAATGTATATAAATGCATATATGTTTATATTTTAAAAATTCTATTTTCAAATTATATGACTATTAAATCTTCAAACATTGAGAGGTTCATTGGAATTTTTAAACATGAATTAAGTTTGATTGAATAGAATTAATGTGGATGATTAGTGAACATTTATATCTTGATTGTTCACTAATATTATCATTAATTACATGTCTTATGTTAATTCATGCATGTCTAAGATGCACACACCACTTAGTTTATAACTCTCCTAGATCTAGGGATTGAATGTGATTGTAGTTATGTCCTATTCATGTATATCAAGGGTTAGAAACTTTGATTCAAATCAATTTAAACTTAGTGACATCATTAAGGACAATAATTAAGGACCTAAGTTTAGAAAACTTAGAAAAAATTCAATAATTAGGATTCACATCCTATTGACTTGAAACTTGAACCAATCAAACATAGAGACATCTTGAACTCTAGGAAAAATTCTCAATGAATTTTGAAGTCATTAAGCCCTCTAATTCATTTAATCAAAATCAAATCTTAATTAAGCCTTAAAACCTTCCAGAAAATATAATAAATCAAATTTAAATTCAAAAATTGCAAATAATATCTCTAACTAACCAGAATTAAATCCTTAATCAATGAAAAATAAAATCAACCAAATTTGACATCAATTTTAAGAATAATTTAATTTTAAGTTAAATTGAACATTTAATTAATTTAATTAATTAAAAATAGTTAAAAATTCCAAAACTCTCTCAAATGCTTAGGAATCTCTTCTTAGGTCATTCCTGACCTTTGGAGTTGATTCCAAGGAGTTTGGAGGTCATTTGGACTCAAATCAATAAAAGGCCCTTAATTAAGTAAATTTTGAAAAATCAATAAATACCCAAAACTTCAAAAATTCATAACTAATTCAAGAAAACTCCAAACAAACTCAAAGGCATTCAACTCATATTAAGGTCTAATATTTATTAACAATATTAAATTTTTAGAAATCAAATAAATTTGAAAAAGTCAACTTTTGGTCAAACCTAGTTCAAATTCAAGTCAAAACTTCAAACCTTCATAATAAAATGTAGAAAAATTTAAATCCAGCGTACTTATAGTCTAACTGATCGTATTAAGGTTTAGTATTTTATAAAAATATTAACATTCTAGAAAATACTATAAATCAAAAAGTCAACTTTTGACAATTTAATTAAATAATTAAAATAATTCAAAAAATTCCAAAATTTAATTAAGTGATTTCAAATTCCAAAAAATGTTAAGTTAATGTTCAAAACACTCAACAAACCCCTTAATACACAATAACCACCCCTGAAATGAAGTTTTTATGCTGGATTACTCAGAGCTACGGGGTTACGTGTCCTAAGGAGGCTTTATTCCTCCAGCCTGGTGACACAACGCCACGAACCGGTTAATGGTGAATTTAAACAAATTAGATTTTAAAAATCAGTAACCAATCAATTTTAATTAACTTTTAAACTTAATCAAATCAGATTCACTTAATCATATCAGGTACCACTAGGTAACCAAGCCTATGTGGCTATTAAATTAGCCCCAAGAAAGGTGAAATAAATTTCATGGCCTCGGTGAGCAATAAAGGTGGTATCTAAATAACAATCTAAATCAATTTTAAAATAAATTTTGAATTATTAAGACTTAAACTCTAACTGAAATTTTTCTTAAGCCTTTCAACAAACTAAAACATCAAACAACTTTAACTAACTACCCTATATAGGACATATCAAAGCCACACAACATACCTCACACACTTTAGATGGTTTTCTAGAACAAGCAACTCTTGTTTCAGGCTAGGCCGGTGTTTACTTTTCTACTACTTGCGTGTGCCGGTTTTTCCGTGATTTTCATTGCATGCTGGTTGTTAGATTTAAGTAATTGATATTGATGTAATTTTTTATTTAATTTGTATACTCTATTATGTGATTGATTGTACGTTAGATCTACCTCTAGGTTAGGGACAATTTGTACTAATTCAATCTTATGCTGATGGCCATGCTCGTACAAGGCATTTAAATTTAAAAGGAGGTAATAATTAAAGCTTTAAAATTGACGTTGTTTTCTGCAGGTGCTTTAAAAATTTGCTTAAGTCCCCCTTTAAATTAAAAGAGCATGGCTAAGCGTGACAGTGATTTGAGTACTTTAATTTTAAATATTAACTGCTTGAGATTAATTATAACTACTTGGGATGTTTATGTAACTACTGATTATTAGGATAACCCTGTAGGTTGTTGAGCCTATATTTTAATTTTCATTCAAATATAATTTGATTTAAATTTAAGTTGTAATATCAAGTGATTTAAGACGGGATATAAGTCCAATATGAAATTCAAAGAGAATGGTGACATCCCTTAGGGGAGAGTCGCTCTTCATTTGAAGATTCAGATTCAGATATTTTCAAATATCCAAAGAAAAAAAATAACATCCATTTCATGGGAGAGTTTCTTTTCATTTGGATCTCCAGACCTGACGATCCAAGGAATTTCAAGACGACGAAGGAGTGAAGAACGAAAATACCCATTTTCAAAGTCACTCGAGTCTTAGGAATAGAATCTGGGTTGTAGTCAGTGGTACCCGACTACTTTACTTTTACTGCAGACCCTGGGTTGTACAATAAAGTGACACTTACCACATGAACTTTCAGTTTGAATTCTCATTTATTTGATTTGATTATTTAAATAATTTGTTTGATGTGTTGATTGCGATATTAGGATTGCCTGCTTTTTATAGTTTTTTGCGATTATTGCATGTCGTATTTGATTTAGCCTGGAATCCGATCGGAGGCTCGTGAGGGTACCCTTAAAAATATTTCTACTTAAATAAAATTAAAATATTTAAGCTCAGATAGAAACTCTAACACCTTTTAAGAAGTAAGCCCGGACCGCCGGGGGTTTTCATGCATTCATATTAAATTTTATCTACCTTGTTAGACACCTTCCCGTTTGCGGATTCTGGCAGGTCACTCGACCTATTAGAGTGCAGTCCTCTCAAGGGAATGTTGTGCAATCTTTAGGATAAAACTACTTTTAAGCCTTTTTCGAAAACTACTTTATATCTGATTTAAATCATTCATGTCAACTAGCATGCATCGCATTAGCAACAAATTAAAGTTGAGTTTAATTCTTAATTACAATTCTAGCTTAAATAGTTCACCCAATATAAGTCAAGGGGTCAATTAGGAATCTGCTATAGATGTCGACCTCAACTCCTTAAACCCAGTTTTAAATAATGTCCTTAACCAATCTTTCATTTAAAAACCAAACACATGGTTTTGAAGCTTTTACGTGGCTTAGCTAGCTCCCCAATCTAGGCCGGGGTAAGTCCAGATTTGCATTGCATTAGCTAGGATCTGGGTCACTGATTTTCAGTACTCATTTTAGACTTAGGATCTGAGGCATACTTTCAATCTTAAGTCCTCAACCTCCCGAAATTGAATCCCAACCTTCTAATAAAATTGACCACTCAAACTTAAATATCTTTCAATCAAATTCAAGCCCAACACTTAGGATATGTTGGGGTGTTTTTGAAGTGATTCAAAATCTCAAGACACGTCCTACCATTCCTCCTTCGACTCTGGAATAAGTGTTCAGTTTTGAACCAATCCCAGTTAAATTTTCAGTCCCTATCTCCTTTGATATCAAGCTTTGAAATCTAAATAAAAATTGTATCGCTATTTTAATCAAGACTATTCGTAAAAAAATTTTGGTTTCCTATGATAAAATTAACTACGAGGGCTTACATTCGTAGGAGATTTAGAAACTTAGACCATATCTCAAAATCAAAATTTTCAAAACTTCAATTAACTTTCTTTGGGAAATTTAAAAGTTGACGATCATTATCATCATTTTCAAATGATCGATAACAGACAATATTCTCTTTCCGTGGGAAGATATATCGTACTATTATCATAACTTTGATTATGAAATTAATAATTTTTTTACTAGATTATTATAGTCAATATTAGATTAAACATCATTTTGATCCTTTAGGATCATATGTTGCTCCGTCGATCCCTCCTTTCTTCTTCTACACAAAGAAAATCTTTCCGTTTATATCCTCATCTACGTCGATGATATCCAAATAACTGGGAACACTACAGGAAAATCATCTATTACAGGTGGCAATTCATCATTTTCTGGTGAATTTCCGGCGGATAATTTTGCGCCGAGAAAACCCGCGTAGGAAAAATATTTCCGGCGGCCTTAGGCCATCGAAAAATTAAAAAAAAAAAATTTAGAAAACAGCCCTCTGCCCTCCTCCGACTGCCCAAATGGCCTTCCCGCTGGCTGCCTAGGGGCCATCCCGCCCTGACCCAGCTAGCCGAGGGCTTCCCGTACTGCCCGACGCCCTTCCTGCCCTGCCCGCTCTGCCCTGCTGTCATCCCGCCCGCTGCCCAGCTGCTCGCCCGCTCTGCCAGGGTCTGCCTTCCCGTGCTGCCCAGCTGCCCGCGTGTTGGCTACCATGGGATTCGAACTCCTCCCCTTTGAACCTTCAAAGATCCAACAGTTTTGTTGAGAAGGAAAATGTGTTAAAAAGCATACCCTTTTATATTTATACTATACAACAACAACAATAACATCAAGCCTTTATCCCACTACGTGGGGTCGGCTACATGAATCCTTTTTCTCCATTGTGTCCTATTAAAAGTCAAATTCTCGTTTAAATCTAATAAAGAAAGATCATTTCTAATATTTTCTAACCAAGTCTTTTTAGGTCTACCTCTACCTTTCTACCTTTTATATTTATACTATAAACATATAAAATTTAAAATAAAAAATAATTAAATAAAATATTAAAATAAAGTATTAAAAATAAAAATTATTTAAAAGCCGCCAGAAATTTTCGGCGGCAATAAAACATCGGAAAAACCGTCAGAAATGCAGTTTCTTCATATGCCGTCGGTAAGCCGTCGGAAAACTGCCGGAAAACTGTCCGCCGGAAAATTCCGTCGGTAATGAATGATTTTTCTGTAGTGGAACGATCCAATCTTCATCTCCTCCCTTATTCACAAACTTCAACCGAAGTTCCAAACTCAGAACCTTTGATAGCTCTCCTGTTTTCTTGGCATCTATATCACTAGGCTCCCCACTGGTTATCACGTCTCTCAGAAATCATACACCCAAGATCTGCTTTCCACCCCAGCCATTACCAACTGTAAACCTTTAGCCACTCCTCTTCCAGCTAAAATACCAAATGACCATTTTATTCGTGACTGCATCCAAGCTAAGCATCTTGCCGTTCACTATGTCTCAACACTTGATCAAATTGCAGACATCTTTACAAAGTCACTCCATTCTACAAGATTACAACTTCTTCGGAATAAGTTAATGGTTGTTCCGCCCATTAACTTGAGGGACGGTGACAAGCACATTGTAATTCCACTTCCACTGACATCTGCTCCTACACAACTTCTGGAATAGCCGCCCCCTTTACTGCATTTGCTACAACCTTTTACACCTTTTGTAACTACCTAAGGGTAGTCCAGTACTTTACTTATCTACTTGCTTTTGTGTATATATTATTTAGCTATTGCTACAGTAAAATCATCAAGAGAGAATGTTTCATCACCTTGTGTTCTGGTTCTGTGTTACTGTTCATCGTGCTTCCTTAGTTTGATGTAATGTCCAGTGGTGTCTGAACATTCAGTTTTCTCAATTAGGTTACTGACCATATTTCGTTTGTATATTTAGGTTTTGTTTGAGATAATTTTTTATTGCTTTTTAAATCAGCTTTTAGTATAGAAATTTTTTAAAAGCAGGAAAAAAATAATAGTCTAAAGTCATCCCAAACAAAACCTTAGCCTCCCTTGAATTTATGATTGAGTTTGACATTTTTGGTACATTGTTATAGTCTTCATTGATAAATATTAAATTAATTAAAATTTGATTAACTATTTGTATACTTATTTCATGATTTAAATCATGTTAGCTCAAATAACACAATAATAATAGTTAGTAATGATAATTTTAATACATATTACTTCATTATAATGACAAGATGACGTTGAATCTTGCGGGTTTGAAATCCTAAAAATTGTTTGACAAGAAGACATTAAGTCCTAATAAATCATATGAAATTAGTTGACAGCATGACTAAGAATTTAAGTCAATTAATTCACTAAAAACTCAATTATAATTTTAACTTGTCTTGATTATACTTTTAGCTATTTATGAATAAATTATTAATTTTAATATTTTATTATCATCAATAACTAAGAATTATAAATAATATAGTTAGAGTTTAATTTAATAATTAATCAATATAACTAATTATTTATTTACTAAGTACACTATGTTTTTAATTCTATTAATTTATTAATTAAATTATATTGATTATACTGGCTATATTATATTTTTAATTAGATTAATTACATCATATATGTAAATTTGAATTTATTAAGTTTAGAGGCAGCTAAGTTTTAAAAATTATTTAACATGATAGAGATTAAAAGTTATTTGTATTTAATTTATATAATAAAATCTTATTACATCTAAATAAAACTAATTTATCAATTATAATTAGATTAGTTAAATTATATTTACTATATGATTATATTATAATTAATTATTTATTAATTAAACATTAAATTATTAAAAAAGATTTAACCTCTAATCTTATTAGGCCCAAACCTCGTCGACACTTCTTTGTTGCTGTTTCCGCTTCGATGCTTTGCGTGAACTGCAATTTGGATGTAGTGAAGAGATTTTGGATGCCCTATTGATCATTTTAGTATGATTTCGTAAATCCTCTAAATCCTTATCTATAAAATCTTAAGGGAGTTAAATCCTAAAAACTACTTGGTAACATTTATGATAAATCCTATTAATTATTGTGTGACTGTTTGACTATTCAATTAAGTATTTAAAGCGGTTAAGAGATTTGACATGCATTTATTTGATAATTAAAATACAACAACAGAAATTTAGATAAAATATAACAAAGTTTCGATAAAAATAAAACAATAATATAGATTTAATTAATATTAGTTTTTAGAATTATCTAAATTTGTAAGAAAGTAATTGAGAAATAGTTATAAAATCTCAAATCCCCTAAATAAACTATTTAAATCATACAAAATCTAATAAACAAATGGATTATTTATTAATTAATAATTTATTAAGTTAATTAACTCATCATTTCTATTTAGATAAATTAGATAAAAATTGTATCAATTATTTGAATTATTATTTTTTATTATGATTTATTTTATTTTATAACTAATGTATATATATCTAGCTTTTTTAATTAAACATTTATAGTTATAGCTAATTACAATTTTTATCTATTTGAAATAAAATTATAATTAGCATAATCTAATTTTTTTATTAATTTTTAATTATTAATTCATTAATTAATTAAATATAATATTTGTCATTAAAATAAGTTATTAATAATATTAATTTACATGAATTAATATCTAATTAATTAATGAATATTAATTATTAAGATTAATTTACTTATTTTAAATAATTCTTCTGCGATTTGCTATGTTTTTTTACGTAGCCCGGCGTTGCTTTTACCTTTACTTCTTCACTCGTTGCTTCCTTCTTCGGCTCCTTCGTCGCTGTTCGACTTCGCTCCTCGAAGACGTTCCCTTCCTGTTGGATCGGAAGTTACGACATTTTGATCGGAAGCAACGACGGGAGCTCGCTCGCTGTGAAGGTAACTTTCTCCCTTTCGCGCGCTTCTTCGGCCAAATCCCGTAAATCTGCCGAATCAGAGGATTTAGGAAATCCGGGATTTACCACGAAAAGGGGTAATTTTCCGTCTACGGCGGCTTTCATTTACCGTGAGATTTGGTTTTGCATTTTAGGCCGTTTGGCTGGATTTCGCTCAAATCCGGCATAAATCCTGCTACTAAACAGCCCCTTTGTCTTCCCGCCTATTTTATTTTTTTCGCATTCAAGCATTTCCTCGAATAGATTGCAGGCGACGGCTCCCTCTCCTGCTATAGAGCAAGCCAGAGTCGGCGAGGGAGTAAAAAGACGCCACCAATGTCTGCGAGAAGTGGCACATTTAGCGGTACGAATGTCTTCCTCTCCAGAAACCTCGTCCCGCCCGAGGTTTATGACGCCATCCACGATGCCCTCCGACTGAACGGCGCTCAGGTCTTCCTCTGCTGCGATACCTCCCGGACGGCCCCCAACGATTACCACGTCATCTCTTCTCCCGATCACGTGAGATCTATTTCGCTAGTTTTCCTTTCGTTCTAATGATCTAATCTAATGGCCACTATGTCATTTGTTTCCCCCCCTTTTTTTTCTTGAATTGCAGGAAAAGTTTGAGGATCTTAAGGCAAAGGGCTGCAATCTTGTAGGTAGGTTCCTTTTGTACCATTCCATCTTGTTTTGCTGGTCTGATTTTGAGTTTTTATAATGGTTATGTTTTTTGTTTACTGGTGCTGGGAAAGAGTAACTTGAATATTTCCTTTTGATCTGTTGAAGGTTCTAGGTGCACAAGCGACCGTTTTGTTTAATATTTCAGATGGAAATTCAGCATTAATGTGCCGGTGTAAAGAATGTGTGCATGCTTGTGTGGTTTGTATTATAGCTACTTGTTGGTACTTGAGGTTTGAAGGTATCTGGCCTTTGAAAGTAGTGTGCATGATTTTGAAGCTGGAAGATTGGTGATTGAATCATAACATCATAAGATGGTTTCAATTGGTGAATCTCTATTGAAGCTAGTTGAAAATAGAACAGATATTAAAAAAATATAGAGAATTTAGGATTGACAGAACAAAGTCTGAATATATGATATGCAATTTTTAGTGAATTTGATATTAATAATTATAACCCAATATAACTAGAATATGAAGTGATGCCTCAGTGTGACGTGTTCATTTATTCATTATATAGATCAATAGATACAACTTCAAAAGTTAAGGTTGCTTAGTTAAGGTGAAGTGCATGAGGAGTATTATACTAAGGGAATATTATGGATATTTAATTGTAGTTTTTATAAAATTGCAAAAGGACCCTCTAGATGTAACATTATAGTTGTGTAAAATGATTTGTGCAAAATTAGTTTATTACTTTGTGGAGCATTTAATAAAACAAATTGAGAACAAGGTTCGTAAATCTTACCGTCAAAAGCTTAGGATAAGGATAATGGTGATGATGATGACGACGCTTGAAAATTTTGGCAGTGTCTGAGTTGCCGGGTAAACTTTCGATGAAGAATTGCTCTTAAATATTTATTTTTTGATCATGTGGTTTACTTGGTTTTTAGAGGAAGAAATTGGATGAATGGTGGGGAAATAAGGAATAGCTTACATTCTTATTTTTAAAGTCTCGTTGTGTTCAAAGAAATCATGAATTTTCAGACCTCATAATTCACAAAAGAAATACAGACTTCTTAAATTTAAATATTATAATGGGCCTTGGTTGAAGTTCATGAGGTTGCATCTTTTAGAATGGAATTTTTTTCCTCAAATGCTGGCATTCTAGGCTCCTGCAAGACTAGACTGTTCACATAGTGATGACTTAAGTAACATTATAAGAAGTCATGACTTATCCCATTTGTTTTGAATGGTATTGAAATTCATTGTTTAAACCTCATCTCTATTGTTTCTATAAATTGAATGCGAATACCTTTATATCATAATGCTTACAACGGACCTTGAAAGCCCACTTTTTTAGTGAATTCATCCGTTCTCAATAGAGAAGGTTGTTAGCATTCAAAATTTGTAAACAACAACAACAATATCAAGCTTTTATCCTACTACGTGGGGTCAGCTATATGAAACCTTTTTCTCCATTGTGCCCTGTTAAGAGTCAAATTCTCATTTAAATCTAATAAAGAAAGGTTATTTTTAATATTTTCTAATCAAGTTTTTTTAGGTCTACCTCTATCTTTCTTAACATAAGCCAAATCTAATACATCTATTTTCCTAACTAGGTCATTAGAAGGCCCGCCGTTTTATGTGACCAAATCATCTAAGACGACTCTCTCTAATCTTATCTTCCACTGGAGCCACTCCAACCTTTTCACGTATATGCTCATTTCGTATCCTATCTCTAAGAGTAAAGCCACTCATCCACTTGATCATCCTCATCTCTGCAACACTTAACTTAATATTATGTTTCTCTTTTAATGACCAACATTTTCCAGATAAAGCATTGCAGGTCTCACCACCATCTTGTAGAATTTTCTCGTAAGGAAAAAAAAAAAAGATAGCTTATAATTGTTTATACTATAAATTAATTATTGATTCCTGATACCAGATGACATACAATCTCCCTATGAAGTTGCTTAAAACATTTTTAGGCATTATTTTTGATAATCTTGTTTCTATTTGAATTCTTGCTTCTAGGTCCACAATGTATTTTCTCATGTGCGAAAGAGCACAGGATGTTGCCCAAGCATGGCTATACCTGCTGCCTTGCAATGGATGGAGTCAAAGTTCTTGCTTCTGGATTTGAGAGGGATGAAAAGGTAATTTGATATGTAAACGTCACTACTTGATGACTTCTTTGTATTCATTTTTGTTTTTGAAACTATTCTACGTCTAAATCCCCCCCCCCCCTCCCCCCAAAAGTCCATTTGTCTTATCTTATTTCCATTTCTTGTCTTTTTGCAGTGGCATGGTATGATTTCTAGAATATATAACTTCCAATTTTGTTTTATTTTAGCATTTAACAATTTCAAATAAATTTTACACAGAAATATGCTAGGTATGGGCTACTAAAGAATACCTGGTGTTTTTTTACGTTGACATATTGATTATCCCATTTGCGCCATGAAATAATGGAGAAAGGCTTCGTTGTTTGAAAGTAAGGAGGCAGGGGAGAATAAGAGTGAAAGAATGGTAGAATACTCCATACTGGTATTGATCAAAATTTGGTGCAATATATACAGATTTATGAAAGTGAAAAACATGGAAGAAATACAAATATCCTAGCAATAAATGAAAGCTAAACAATACAACAGATTTTTATATAAAAAGTATTAAATATAATAGGTAGAATTCCTAAATTTAGCCTCAAGTTTGCTTTAAAGTCGCCTATCATTCAAGCCTAAACCACAATGTGGCAAGGAGGAAAGGACTATAGGAAATACCTAACAGGGACACACATCTACTGTCCTTACTCAATTCAGCAAGCATTTCATCTGGGGAGAGAAACCTCCAACTCCAAATTGTAGGAATGGCCTTATAGGGAGGTCTACATGCTGTCCAATTCCATTGTGAGCAGAAATTCTTTGTTCATGGTTGCTATAAATATAGCATATGATAAAAAAATTATTCACTTTCTTTTGATAGGAGCTACAACACATTTCAACACTCTGCCAAACTAGGTTGTAAACATCATGATAGTTAAGTTTGTCAATCTTATTTTCAAATAACGATATCATCAGTTCTTAAGTGAAGATGTCAATAGTCAGCTTAGAAAATGAAATATTTGAAACACGTGGATCTTTATTTTGAAAATTTTTTTTGATGTGTATTTACTTCCATATATTTGGTCTGATCATGATAGATATGGTTGTGTGCTTTAATGATAGTAATCTTAAGGAGTTTTGATATTTATTTGAAGTTCTTTGAGGAGCAACTTTAGCTAGATTAGTGCACTAATCTCACTGGACAAGTTTCTAAGTTCAGCTTTAGCACTACTCCTTTGCACAAAGTTTTACTTTTTTTCATGTTACAAGGTTACCTTACATATAGGTGCCGTACCTTAATGTAAATCTTCAATCAACTATAGAACTGCCTAATAAGCATTGATATAGGATTTTATAAATTTGGATTCCTCTTTCTTGAAGAAAACCCCCCTTTCAAGGTTCCCTTTTAGGTATCTGTAGATTAGATTGTGATAAGAGTGAGCCTGTTTAAATCATTGTTGACGTGATTTTGTTTTGGTGAACTTTTCGATCTAGGCTTTAAGTGATTGTTTGAACTCATAAATAAATATTTTTGATTTCCATATTAAGCATATCTTTCCAAATTTAGTGATCCATAAGGAAGATCTATGTTGACTTTGTTTAAGTTATCATTCAAGAGTGTATTCTTAACATCTAGTTGGTGAATTGTCTGGTTTAGTTTGATTGTCATTGAGAGAATAACTTGAATAGTGTTAAATTTAGCAACCAGAGCAGATGTTTCAAAAAAGTTGATCATGTATGTTTGGTGAATCCTTTTGCAACTAGTCAAGCTGTGTATCTCTCAATGAATCCATCAGATTGATATTTAATAGTTGAGACCCATTTTCATTCAGCAGTAATGGCATTCTTAGGTTGTTGAATGACTTCCAATGTTTTTTTTTTAAGAGCCTTCATTTTGTCTTCAATGACCTCTCTCCCCAAATAATCTTTGAAATTTTGATTTCTACCAAGTTGGAGACTAACTTTTTCATTGAGTAGAACAACTGTTAATATCTCAGCATATTTGCTATAAGATGTTGAGTACATGTATGAGATTCTTTTATTAGAGTAATAAGCAATTCTTGAGTAATATCCCATATTTGTAGAAATAAACATGATGTTACTAGGAATGTTGCGGGATAATATCATTATTTGAAATAGGAGTTTCAATATTCTCAATGTCGTTAGGTCTAATAAGATTTTATATCCCGTGGCATTTATAGGTTAGAGAATTTTAGATGAAAATAATATTAAAAATATTCTCCTAATCTCCCTTAAAGTGAATGTTTTTGGAAGAAGGGTTTATTTTCAAAGAAGTTAACTTCTATAGATATAAATATTTTGTTTTTTTAGGGAAATAATATTTATACCCTTTCTGATTTACCCCATATTCAAGAAAGATACATTTTAAGGCTCTACGATCAAGTTTATTTTTATTAGTTTTTTGGTTATGTAACAATGGCGATCCATTAAAAGACATTACTTTGGTTATTTTTATTATTTTTATTAGGTTTCTACCACATTTGTGGAAATTTTTGAAAGTTTGTTCCCTCTCAGATTTATCATTCAACAAGTATAACTAACATACACAAGTATTATCTTCTATAAAAGTAATGAATCACCATTTAGAATAAAATTTTTGGATTTGGGTGGGCCCCAAATATCACCATGCATAAGAGAAAAAATGTTTCATGGTTTTATAAGGCTTAGGCATAAAAGCAGCTTGTTGGTGTTTGGTAAATTGATATATTTCACATTGAAAATATCTTTATTTCAAACAAAGGAGGAAATAAGTTTTTATGACATGAAAAATTATAATGGCCTAACCTATAGTACCATAACATTACATGTTCAATTGTTCATTTTTTTTGCAAAAGAGGAAAGTTGATGTGAAATAAAATAGGAATTGCTGGAAATCAATAAAAATTTGTTAAGCTTTCTAATTTTAAAGTTAATGTTTCACTAGACTAGATTCTAGGATTTTTTAGTTGTTGACGTGCTTTGGCATGCGGTTACAAACTAGATTAATAGGGCGATTTAAAATAACAACAAATTATAGTAAAGCTAAATGCATGAATAACAAAAATTCACAGGTTAACAAATAGAAGATTCACCTTGAGTTCCCCTCACTCTCATTCTTGAGGGTTGTTTTAGTGGAAGAATAATCTCAGCAAACCTAATGACGCCATTAAGAGACTGGAGACGCCCGCGGTATTGCCCAACGAAAAGTTAACTGGAGGGGAAGAAGTCGGTGGATGTTCAATAGCTTGCCACTGTCCGGAGGTTTGGTGCTCGTCGATGGCAGACGTCAAAGTGAAGAGGATACGGTCGACATAGTCGTCGACGGTATTGTCGATCTCCAAGTTAAGGTTGAAGAAGGGAGTCCGGAGAATATCTACTCGTCCTTGAAGACCATACACGAATCCGTGGTCTCTTTTAGGATCGGCCATTCATGAGGAGAAGGCTGGGTTGTGTAGTTTCTTCCTTGGGATGTATGAAATAATGGAGAAGAGAAGGAGGTGGGGGAGGTTGGAGAGGTCGGCCAAGGCTAGAGGAAGAGGTTTCTAAATTCCAGCTTTTTGGTTTATGTGGGTGGAGAGGCAATGAATTAAAATATGAATTTTAATTTCAGATTTTTGAATGGAATGGGAGGGGATAATTTTGAAATTCAAATCTCCCTTAATGGTGGAGTAAGCGGGCGGCCACCCTTGAAGAAAGGGTGTTGATTGATAGCCTTAATAGGGAGCATTAATTAAAAGAGAGGGGAGAGAGGGGGCCGGCCAAGAGAGAGAGAGAGAGAGAGAGGGGGGGGGGGGTTGGTCCACATTTAATGAATGTGTCTAGGTGCAATGAATGTTGAAATTAGAATTAATTCCAATTCAATTTCAGATTTGAGGTGATTGGAGAAGATTCCTAAATTAGGTTTATTAATTAGGAATGATTTTAAATTTTGAATTTCATTTGAATTCAAAATGAAGAAACTTTCCTAATTAATAATTGGACAAATTAGGAAGGTGTTTAAGAGGCAATTTGAAATTGAAACAAGGGTTTGTGGTGGAGGAGGGCCGGCGGTTTGGGCTTGGGCTTGGGCTAGGTAGGCCGACGGCTTGAGGTGGAGAATGAAGGGGGGCCGATGGGTAGGGGTGGAGGGGGAGAGGTGTGGCCGAGGTTTAGGAGAGGAGTGGGGGTGGCCGACGGTATGGGGGTGAAGGACAGGTGGCCGGCGGCTTGATGAGGAGAAAACGGGTGGGAAAGAAGAAAAGGGAAGGAGAAACCGAGAGCCCGGACTCTTCCGGCGGTTGTCGGGTATTGCTTGGCCCTTCTCTCTTATCTCAAGAGCTCACAAAGAAAACAAAGAACAAGCTGAAATTTCATTCATCAATTATCATTAACCTAATACAATGACTAAGGCCTTAATATATAGGCCTTCAAAATAAAAGAAACTCAAAGACTAAAATGCCCTCTGGGCTACAACATAAAAGAAATCCCTCACAGGAGTACAATGGCAAAAACTGAAATATAAGTAAAAGAAATACATAAAATGCATCATAAATAAAGACTCCTAATCGCAGCTGTCGATCTACGATTCTTCCGGTAATAGACGCGCCAAAATCTCCTGCTGATGTCCTCATCATTCTCCCTGGGTGGGAGAAAGCTCCACTCCATCGAGTAAATGTCATGGGAGCTGTCATACAACTCTAGAATGTTGGGGTCTAATCTCTGTAGCTCATCATGATCAATCCACATGTTCTCCGTCTCCGCTTTACCTTTCCATTGAACCAAATACCTTTGGTGCCCACCATCTTTAGTGGAAATGATTTCATCAGTAATTATTGCTTCAATTTTCTCCGCATTAGGTAATGGAGGAATAATTGGAAGTGGAGGTAGGCTAGGGTTCTCACCTGGTGGGGTCACACAAGGCTCATTATTTAGTGGATTTGTGGGGTTAAACTCTGGTCCCTCAAAGGCTACAAGATCTTCAATGTTAAATATAAGATTCATGTTAAAACCTTCAGGAAGGTCTAGCAAATAAGCATTGCTGTTTATTTTTGATATTATTTTAAAAGGTTCCGCGCTTCTAGAATGTAATTTTTTAACGGTCCCTTGTGAAAACCGCTCTGGACGAATTCGTATCATTACAAATCTCCAATCTCGAATTCTTTGAATCGTTTCTTAAAATTCGCAGTGAGTTTATAATTAGCGTTGCTTTGTTCAATCATTTTATTAATTTCCTTGTGCAATTCCTGGAGATGCGATGCAAATGCAGATGCAGACTCAGATGTTCTAATCTTAGGACACATATTGATCAAATCTATAGGTTGTCTAGGTTGATACCCGTACACAATTTCTACAGGATTTAGAGTCGTGGTTCAATTAACAGAGTTATAAGCGAATTCAACTATTGGTAGTTTAGAATCCCAATCTCGAATGTGTTCTCCTACCAAAGTCTTTAAGAGGCTGCCTAAACTCCTATTCAGAACTTTTGTTTGTCCATCATTTTGTGGGTGAAAGGCAGTGAAAAATTGGAGTTTGGTATCCATTTTGTGCCATAAAGTCTTTCAAAAATAACTAGTGAATTTGACGTCTCGATCCGACATTATGATTTTGGATTATCTGTGAAGTCTAACAATCTCATCGAAGTAAAGCTTTGCGATTCGAGAAGCATCAAAAGTTTTGGAACAAGTGAGGAAATGGGTCATCTTAGAAAAATGGTCGACTACCACACAAATTGAGTCATGCTTTCTAAAGGTTTTAGGTAGTCCAAGGACGAAATCCATACTTATGTCCTGCCAAGGACACTTGGGTACAGGGAGAGGTGTATAGAGACCTGTGTTCTGTTTCCGTTGTTTAGCTAGTTGACAAGTGTGACACTGTTTCACTAGTTTACTAACATCACGCTTAAGACTAGGCCAGAAAAATCGATGTTTAACAGTGGTGATGGTTTTCGTTTTGCCAAAGTGTCCAGCTAATCCTCCAGCGTGTAATTCCCAAACGAGGAATTCTCGAAGTGATGTGTTGGGGATGCAGAGCTTTTGGGATTTAAACAAATAATCATCTTCCAAAAAGAAATCATTGATTATTCGTTCACTTCCATTAGTCAATAAGGAATAGGTTTCTTTAAAATCAGGGCAATCCTTATAATCCTCTTTAATTTGTTCAAATCCAATCACTTCAGCCCTCATTTCTCGAGTTACCATCATACGGCAACTTAAAGCGTCTGCCTCTTTATTTTTAGATCTTGCGTTGTGTCTGATTGTATAGGTGTATTCTTGCAAGAACTCAACCCAACGGTGTCGAGCATTGGGTTTCTTTTGGGAATTTATGTATCTTAAGGCCTCATGATCAGAGAAGATGACAAATTTCTGCGGGAGAAGGTAGTGTCTCTAATACCAAAGGGATTGTATGAGAGCATAAAACTCTTTATCATAAGTGGAGTACCGTTGTCTAATGTCATTCAATTTCTCGCTGAAGTAGGCCACGGGTTGGCATTCTTGGGAAAGGACGCCACCAATATTAATGCCATAAGCGTCACAAGTTACTTCAAATACTTTAGAAAAATCCGGTAGACGCATGACAGGGGCTTCTACCATTCTTTTCTTGATTTCTTCAAAAGCTTTAGATGCGGCTAAAGTCCATTGAAATTCGCCCTTTCTCAGACAATCAATTATTGGGGCGACGATGGTGCTAAAATTCTTAATAAATCTCCTATAAAATGTGGCCAATTCATGAAAACTCCGAACATCCCTGATATTCCTGGGTTCAGGCCATTCATTAATTGCACGCACCTATTCGGGATCAGCGGATATCCCTTGGGAGGAAATAATAAATCCAAGGAAAGTAACACTATTCGTGAGGAACATATATTTCTTAGGATTGACATATAACTGTTCTTTTCTCAAGATCTCACAGACTTGTTTTAAGTGATCTAAGTGTTCTCCAACCGAACTACTATAGATCAAAATGTCATCAAAATATACTACCATAAACTTTCCTAAGAATGGATGGAGGACTTTGGGTCATAACTCATGAAAGTGCTAGGGGCATTGGCAAGGTCAAAAGGCATGACCATCCATTCATACAAACCATCCTTAATCTTAGAAGTTGTCTTTCATTCATCACCAGGACGGATCCTAATTTGGAGATATCCGCTTTTAAGATCAATCTTGAAAAAGAGGGTGGCTCCGGTCATCATGTCCAACATATCATCCAAACGGGGAATAGTGAAACGATATTTTACCATGATCTTGTTGATTGCACGACTATTAACACACATCTTCCATGAGCCATCTTTCTTGGGAGTCAAAAGTGCTGGAACGGCGCATGGACTCAGACTTTCTTTAATGAATTCTCATCAGAGCAAATCATCAACATGCTCTTTCAACTTAGCATGCTCTTTCAGATTCATACAATAATGAGGCAGGTTGGGTAAGGAGGCTCCAGGTACCAGATCTGTGGCATGTTGGATATCCCTAAAAGGGGAAAGTTGGTTGGGTAGGTCTTCAGGGAACACGTCAGCAAAAGTTTCAAGGAGAGGTTTGACCTCTTCCGAGATAGATTCTTCTGTTTCCACAATTGCTTCCCGGGCTATTATGCATACATGGGTGATCCTTGAACCAATTCAGCATCTACTTCTTTTGCAGTTAAGAGGTTTAAGCCTTTGCTGGGTTTGATAGGAGTGGGCTTAACTTTCTCTTTAGATGGCTTGGCTTGGGAGGGTAAAAGTTTGATCTTCTTACCATCATGTTCAAACACACATGTGTTTGTCCTCCCATAAATATGGACATCGTTGTCAAATAACCATGGACGACCAAGATTAATTTGACCCACATTCATAGTTAAGACGTCACACCAAATCTGCTCCTTGTATCCTACGAACTCTATGGGAATCAGGCTCCTATCCTAAACTTCCATTGCAGTTGAATTGATCCAAGCAACCTTATAAGGGTTTGGGTGGGGGGTCGTCTTCAGGTTAAGTTTAGAAATCATGGTGGTAGAGATAGCGTTAATACAACTTCCGTTGTCGATAATAACCTTATAATTCTTGTCACCAATCTTGGTAAATGTGTGGAATATAGAAGTTCTACGCCAGTCGTCACTCGGCTTAGGTTAAGACAAGGCACACCTAACAACTTGAAGTTCTAAGTGATCCATCTTTTGCAAGCAGTGAATCACTGCGGTGTCCTCTTCACAAAAGAAATCTTCCTCTTCATCAATGTGATGAACTAGTTCGGTGTCAGGTTCCTCCTCGTCATCGATAACTTCCTCAATTATAGTGACTTTATAGGGGTTGGAACATTGTGAGGCAATGTGTCCATACCCATGACACCTAAAACACTTGGTTCCAGAGTTAGTTTTTTGTGTCTCACGCTCAGGAGTTTTAACCTTGTAGTCATGACGGGATTGGAATTGGCCTGCAGTGGGTCTACCAGCCATAGGACCAGAATGTTTATTTTGAGGCTGACTAGAGGAAGTTTTGAAAGGAGGTGGGCGGGAGTCTAAGTTCCTAGAATGGGAACGAGTCCTAGACTCTTCAAGGTCAAGCACTAGGCTACAAGCTGCTTCTAGAGTAGTAACTCCTCTAGTGAAAAGTTTGTTACGAAGGTCTTCCCTAAGGCCAGCTTTAAACATGAATAGGATTTGGGCAGGTGTAGTGGTTTCTTCGCCATTTCATGTAATCATCAAAGGCAGAAATGGAATCTTTCTCGGGTTTACTATCCTGAGTCAGTCTGTTCCATCTATCTAGGAGTCTGGGGTAGTAGGACGGAGGGAGGTATTTTTGCTTGAGCTCTTATTTCATAGCTCGCCAGTCAGTGATGGGGTATTCGCCTCAAGCTTCACGCATATTTTCTAGTTTTGTCCAGTATTGACTAGCTCTACCAGTAAGCTTCATTTCAGCGAACCTTACTTTCCTTGCTTCCGAAATATTATACCATTTAAAATAACTATCCATCCCTTTAAGCCAATCTAGAAAAAACTTCTAAGATTGTAGGTCCGTAATCAGCTCGTGCCTCTTCGACATAAGGGGAAGGAGGCCTATAAGGGGTATACATCGTATGTTTCCTTAGTCTTTCAATGTGGTCTAGACGTTCTCCATCTTGTAGTCTAAAGTCAGCTAACTCGTCTTAGGTTTTTCTAATTTTTGGGTCACTGTTTCTAGCTGACCTACAATTAAGTCTAAAGTACGTTGAATTTGCTCGGGATCCATTGATTTTAACTTAGGTAACTAGTGCAGACACAACAGTAAGTAGAATGATGTGATATGGATAAATTGAATGCAAACTAAAATGTTTACTAAATGCAAGTGGGAAATCCTAGAATGAAACTGGCATGCAACCATGCTCTGATACCAAGATGATGCGAAACAAAATAGGAATGGCCGTAAATCAATAAAAATTTGTTAAGCTTGCTAATTTTAAAGTTAATGTTTCACTAGACTAGATTCTAGGATTTCTTAGTTGTTGACGTGCTTTGGCATGCGGTTACAAACTAGATTAACATGACGATTTAAAATAAAAACAAATTATAATAAAGCTAAATGCATGAATAATAGAAATCCACAGGTTAACAAATAGAAGATTCACCTTGAATTCCCCTCACTCTCACTCTTGAGGGTTGTTTTAGCGGAAGAATAATCTCAGCAAACCTAATGACGCCACTAAGAGACAGAAGACGCCTGTGGTATTGCCCAACAAAAAGTTAGCCGGAGGGCAAGAAGTCGGTGGATGTCCAATAACTCGCCATTGTCCGAAGGTTTGGTGCCGTCGATGGCAGACGTCAAAGTGAAGAGGATACGGTCGACGTAGTCGTGGACGGTGTCGTCGATCTCCAAGTTAAGGTTGAAGAAGGGAGTCCGGAGAATATCTACTCGTCCTTGAAGATCATACAGGAATCCGTGGTCTCTTTCAGGATCGGCCATTCAGGGAGGGGGGTCCACATTCAATAAATGTGTCTAGGTGCAATGAATGTTGAAATTGGAATTAATTCCAATTCAATTTCAGATTTGAGGTGATTGGGGAGGATTATTAAATTAGGTTTATTAATTAGGAATGATTTTGAATTCAAAATGAAGAAACTTTCCTAATTAATAATTGGACAAATTAGGAAGGCGTTTAAGAGGCAATTTGAAATTGAAACAAGGGTTTGTGGAGGAGGAGGGCCGGCGATCTGGGCTTGGGCTAGGTAGGCCGGCGGCTTGAGGTGGAGAATGAAGGGGGGCCGACGTAGGGGTGGAGGGGGAGAGGTGTGGCTGAGGTTTAGGAGAGGAGTAGGGGTGGCTGGCGGTATGGGGGTGAAGGACAGGTGGCCGGCGGATTGGTGAGGAGAAAACGGGTGGGAAAGAATAAAGGGGAAGGAGAAACCGAGAGCCCGGACTCTTCCGGCGGCTGTGGGGTTCATTATTCCCTCTGCTAAGGTTCTCTCTTATCTGAAGAGCTCACAAAGAAAATAAAAAACAAGATTGAATTTCATTCATCAATCATCATTAACCTAATACAATGACTAAGGCCTTAATATATATGCTTTCAAAATAAAAGAAACTCAAAGATTGGGCTACAATATAAAAGAAATCCCTCACAGGGATACATGATAAAAACTGAAATATAAATAAAAGAAATACCTAAAATGCATCATAAATAAAGACTCATAATCGTAGCCCTCGATCTACGATTCTTCTGGTGATAGACGCGCCAAAATCTCCTGCTGATGTCCTCATCAAAAGTTATTTGTTGATATCATTGACATGGTTACACTTTTTTGAATTCTCATCAAAGTAGTACAGACCTCTAACATCTCTAGCATTGTCAATCTTCTCTACTCTTTGGTCCTAAAATTCACAATATTTTGATATGAATGCGATTTTGTAGTTGCTATCTTGCTTACATATAAGAGGTTACAAAAAAGCTTTGGTATGTTTAAAACAAAATTTAGGCAAACTTAGAGTTAATTCTAATGATCCTTGTCTCAGTGATAGCGAGAAATAGTGGTATAATTCTCCATTCATATATTGGTTAAAACTCAAAATCTAGCCTAATATGTAGAGATTTGTAAGGTTGAAAAACATGGAAGAAATAAACATATCCTAGTTATAAAGAAAATCTAAATAATACAATAGTTTTTTTACATAAAAAATTCTAAATAAAATAGATAGGATCCCTAGAAATCAGCCACAAGATTTCTCCAATTCTGACGCGTACAATATAAGCTCAAACTGCAAGGTGGCAAGTGGGAAAAGACTGCAGGAAATGCCATACAGCGATGTTCGCTTGCCATCCCGGCTGAATCCTGCAAGCATGCCATCTAAGCCAACATTGCAAGAATTGCCATCTAGGGAGGTCAGCTTGCCGTCCAATGCACATGCGACCATAAATTCATTGTTTGGAGCTGGTCTAAATATAGTAAATGATAAAAACATTTATTTCAGCAATGGTTTTTCTTTCTTTCTGAAGTTCGGTTTCAAATGGTACATGCTTCATCATCATCTTCATTAGAAGCTCATTTAGAGTATTATTTTTCTGTTACGTGACTATGTTGTCTTGCCAACTTTGTTTGCAGGCTATGATTGAAAAGCTAGTCACTGCTATGGGTGGAGTTTTGCAGGCCAAGGCAGCAATGGATGTCAACTTTGTCATTGTGAAGAATGTTTTGGCTGCTAAGTATAAGGTAAGTTTGTTAATTTATAATAATAAGTGTATATTTGTAGACGCACTTATATGTTTTTACCATGATATTATTTAATGAATTATTGAACATAGGTAATTTTTCTTGTTGTCTCTGATTATTTACCGAAAAAGCTCCCTCCATTCACTGATTTGAAGATGGCACTGAATTATCAATTATCCATGATTCTAAATTTGTTTAGTCATGTCTAATGTAAGTTTGTCATGTAGTGCATTGTATTTTTAATGCTTACATTTCCATCATTACTCATTAGTATAGATTTTATGCATGGTGCATCTTGAATGCATGATCAAAAAGGCAATAGAGATAGATATGAGTCAATTATTCTGTTAGGAATTGCTTTACAGTGCAACTATAACTTGGGCAAATTAATGGCCATTGTGTTGGAGTTCTACAAATATTTAGTTGGTTTGTATTTGTAATGTTATTTGGGTTAACAATTAAAGGTGTAGATACACATTATCTGAGTTGTTAAATTGATCTCAAATATTGGAAGTTAGAGCTGTCAACTGACGTGGAAGAAAAATTGTTTCATGCTAATTTTATGGCGGACCTCTATAGGTGTTCTCTAAAACTTTGGTCTTTTTTCTTGCTTTTGGATTTTTTGTTGATTACATTTTTCTTCTTGATTCCTAGGAAATTCTCGCTAGTAGATATTTTTCGTGCCGAAATCTTGGGAATTGTGCCTACCATGGAGAGAGAGAGAGAGAGGGAGGTATGGAAGGAATTTTGGTAACCATGAATTCACATGAGAAGCCTCCTGTATGAATTGAGAGAGGTGAGGGATAATAAGTTGAAGAGAGATATATACTTATTTAGAGGAGAGAGAGAGACACTTGTGAGTTTGGAGACACAACAGGGAAAATGCTCAATACCGACGGAATTTTTCCTGCGGAAAAATTTTGTCAGAAATTCCATCGGTAATTATGACCCCATTGGATTTTCTGGCAGATTATTTCTATTGACCTCTATGCCACGTCCAAAAGAAACAAAAAGAGTGAGCTTAAAGAAATTTACCTCTGTCATGCCCATACGCAAATCTTACCCAAATCCCGCTGCAACTACAGTAATCATCGCTCTGCAAACGGCGCCGAATGGTCACTTCGCACGACTTCGTCTCGACTCGCCTCCTGCCCTCGTTAAATACAGCACGAACGGAACTTCAGGAGCTTCCTCATTTTTTTTATTCCACGCTCACAGCAGCTGCTGAAGCTCTGCTCTTCCCGTTTCTTCTTCTTTCCTGATCGTCTCTTCTCCCATTTCCTGCACACGAAGGCTCCGAACTCTCTGCTCTTGCCGCAAGAGTTCCAAGCCAACGTCCATCAACTCTCAAAGATCGCACATCTCCGAATCCCTAGTCCTCTACCTCCCCATCAGACCCCAGCTGTAAACCGCAAGCCTATCTTCCGACGTCCAGGCGCCTGCTCCGATCTTCTCCGAGCTTCGACCCGATATCCCCAACCATTCACAACTCTTCTGTCGCCAACACCTGTAGCATGCAAGCCTTTGCCGACCAAAGCTTCCTGATTCTCTCTTTACCCTAACCGACGTCCGACCTCCTCTGATCTAGAGAGAGAGAGAGAGAGAGAGAGAGAGAGAGAGAGAGAGAGAGAGAGTCTTTCTCTCTAACTTAACTAAGTCCATACAACCGACCCTACCTGCCATAGCCGAAGACTCTGTTCTGTCTTCCTCTTGCCAAGCCGACGACCCCCTGCCTGATCCGAACTCCACAGCAGGCTAGCCTCGACTCCATCTCACAACCCGACCTTTTTCTAGCCTTCGACTTCCTCCTGTCGCCAAAGCCCACCTCCTCAAGCCTCCACTGCATTCGCCCTCTGCCCTTTCCGATCTCCTACTCTGATCTATAGTCGACATCCATCAAATCCTAAAGCCCGTTGCCTCTCTTCCACCCCAATCAAAGCCGTCCATCTCCTCTTACCCGACGCCCCCATCTCTTCCAAGCCGAACTAGCTCCCTTTCTTGTCGATCTACACCTAACAGAGCTCTTTAGGTATATGTTATTATTATTATTATTACTGTTAATTATTATTAAATGTTAGTATAATTATTATAAGTAATATTACTGTTATTAGTATATATATATATATATATATATATATATATATATATATATATATATATATATATATATATATATAATGAGTAATAAAAAAAAGAAGAAAAATAGTTCCAAAAAAAGAGAAAAAAAAGAAAGGGAGTTTTCAAAAAAAAAAAAGGTGAGAAAATAAAAAAAGGAGAAAAAGAAAAAGAAAAAGAAAAAAATAGTTTTGTGCATTTTGTTGCTTCCACTACGTGCCCCGACGTCCATGCGCAGGTATAACCTTCTAAAACTCAAAAATTTCATTCTCGGCGTTTGTGTCAAGCCGGAAAGCCATCCATACACGTTTTTCTCTAGCGTGGTAGGAAGGGAACCCGGTGCGACGGCTACGGCGAGGCGGGTAAGCCCTGTACACATTTTTTTTCTAGCATGGCGGGGATGAATATAAAACTGCGTTATTTTGAAACAGGTGCCCGAGGACCCATACACGCCTTTCTCTGGCATGGTGGGATTGAAGATTTTTACGGTCGCGGTGTCCAAGGATACGTCCGTACACGTTTTTCTCTAGCATGGCGGGAGGCCTAGTTTTTCGTAGTTTCACCTAAACAGGAGAGACGCCGGGAGGCTGTCGAAATTTAAAGCAAAATACAGGGGACTTGTGAAACTCAGACTTGAACAAAATTTTGGACAGCACGGAACTCAAAATGACATTGAACTAATAACGACGAACTAAATCTAATTGGATTTGCACATAATTTGAATTCAAGTAAAAGATAATGAACTACAATAAGCATGAACTTGAATTGAACTTGCAAGGACATAGGGGACTTGAACAAACTATAAATGACATGAACTTGATTTGAATCAGATGACAAAGACTTGCAAATCGACTACACTAGACTTGGACACGAACTCGAACTTGAGTTGGATGGTAGAAAAATTGAACTTGAATGATCACAAAGACTTGAATCAGTTTTGGACTGCAGGGGACTTGAACAAGACTTGAACATGCAATTGAACTCATGCAAAGACTTGATTTGGACAGCAGTGAACTAGACTTTTAATTAACAAATGTGCAATGATAATTCAAATGAACATCAAAATCAACAAATGCAATATATCTGCAAGCAAAGACTAAATGGAAAAACACAATGATATGCCTATAATCAACAATGAAGGATCTCAATGAGATATCAAGGGATCATCATTTCAATTGAGATGTAAACACTAGCAAGTGAATTCACCACACAAGATGCAAGTTATCTTCAAAAGCAATGAAAGACTTATGACACGTGACATGAGTCATGTACAAGCAGTGAACAATCAATAACATACCCAACAAATCATCTGAATGCATACAATAAGAGGCATGTAATAAATATGATGACTTGCTAGCAATCATATGCAACCAATGTAGTATGCCCACAAGTGAAGCAAGAGAGTTGTGAGGGAAACAACCTCCTTGCCATCGAGGTTGATTAATATACAAATAAACATACTAGTCTCCCACAATCATAAAATTGGTGTGCAATGAATATAATAACATTCAACAGTCAATATCAATGATGCAAGTTCATCATGCAGACTATAATATATTCCCAAGGAGGCTGAAAGATTTGTAATGCCCAACATGACTCATACACAAGCAATAGAATTGCAAGGTAGATGAATATGAAGAAATACAATAGTGCTTATGTCATCAACAACAGTTCAAGAAAATCGATGTACAATGAACATGACAGTTTGATGCATTCAATGAGTTCCGAGTGAATGTGCAAGCTTACAAGTACAAGTGGAAGTCCCTACGAGTCACTGTAGAAGACTCCTTAATTGTACAACAGTATGCATATGGATGATAGCTAGCAATGTGCAACCAACACAATAGAGTCCCCAACAGACAAAAGAACTCAACATTGCAAGCAATAAAAAAGAAGGGGATACTCATGAGTGAAGCATGAAGAGTATGTAACGAGTTACAACGCATGTTGCATATTACAAGGGTAATACATTGGCAAAGCATATAAACTCCTACAAGTTAATGCATAAGACTCTTTATTCATATAGTGATTCTATCTATAAGCAATCATGGCTGATGTAGTCTATTGGAAAATAGCAACTACTGAAATGCTATGAATACGGAAGAGCACAAACAAAATGTGGATGAAATTATAATAAATGAAAACGTCTACGAGCCGTGTAGCAGGGGATAGTGAGTATGGCAAGATCCTACAGTCAACACGGGTCAAAATACAAATGAATGTATCAGTCTTCTACGACATAAGGCTGATGTACAACAAATGTAATGGTGCTCTACGACCAACCACGGTTCAATGATCAACAAATATACTGATCTTCTACAAGCCAAGGGTAAGTGATATATAACAAATGCAAATGTCCACGGGCTCTTGTAGGAAACCCACTATATGCTCAAAATATTATCTACGAATAAAATGCCAAATGATTATGGCGAATGTAAGTGCCTACGAGCCACTGTAGAAGAACTATTGTGTACTCGACATGACGTCTAAGGGTGAACACAGAGATATTATGACAAATACAAGCTTCTACAAGACGCGGTAGAAGGCTCGTCAGATGTTCCAAGAAATGTCCCTGCACATGCACTGTAATATGTATGCACATATGTACATAAAAAAGGATATATAATACACCCGCAGGGCCCCGACGAGCGTGTTATTGGTACACACGTGACGTCTAGGGATGTTGTGCGGGTTAATAAGTGAATTCAAGTTTGAGCCGATCCTTCTATATGGATAGATAGGAGTTGACACGGCTCAAACTATCAAATAAATATACGGTCACGACGTCGACCGGGATATTTATTTTAATACATTCATATTAGGCCTTCAAGACCTATAATCAAGAGAATTCACTCACAAAGGCATAAAGCCTACGAAACCCGATCCTCTGTCGACAACTCGACAGAGTTGACAAGGTTCGACCTATAAATGAAAATGCACCCAAACACTCGTATGGGCCCGACGAGGATATTATTGTTATACATGTGACGTCTAGGGATGCTGCGCGGGTCAATAAATTCGAGTCTGATCCTTCTATGCGGGTGAATAGGAGTCGACACGGCTCGAACCATAAAACAAATATACGGTCGTGAGATCGATCAGAATATTTATTTTATAGTTCATATTAGGCCTTCAAGGCCTCTAATCAAGGAAATTCATTTACAAAGACACAAAGTTTATGAAACTCAATCCTCTATCGACAGCTCGACAGAGTCGACAAGGTTTAATCCATGAATGAAATGACCCCAAACACCTCGATGATGGCCGTGTTGAATGGAAATCTCAACCGAAGGGGTTAATTCTAAATATTTCAAAATGCCTGCAAAAATCTCAAAAGCCCATGAAAATTTAAATCTAAAACTCCAAAAATCCCAAAATTCAAAATATTTAAAATGGGAATCCAATCATTAACCACTTAAAGCAAAATCTAACCACCCTCCGCAACAGTTTGCCGAGGTGGACAAATTGAAAATTACTTCAGCTCGCATGGAGCTAATGCCTAGTCGAAAATATTACTAGGATTCATTCTCAAATAATCTCCTGCCAGTAAGGATGTGGTACGTGTCCTCTGACCGACAGTTTTGCCACAAAATGGCACCGCAGGATAAATGGTTATGACCTGGGGCCCTCTGAATCAAGTGGTTTTGCCGCCAAATGGCACTACAAGATAACATTTATGGCTAGAGCAAATACGTTCCTTAATGACGTCAAATCCTTGAGATATGAATCAATAGGATATGATCGATAGGGCAGAAAGCCCTCTGTTAGCTAAGGTGGATTCAAATTTGTCCCCTTAAGACAAACATCCACCCCAGGTCTACAAGGTACCCTTGGACGAAGCAACCCATGGCTGCCGACAAGGATCCTTCTGTCAGGTTGGGTCGACTACCTCCTCTGACTAAGTAGACGAGGGACCACGATGGCCCGAGACGACGGAACCATGGGATCTTGATCGGGTCCATCATCCATTCCCCCACCATCCGCTTTAAGTGCAAGATGGTGAAATTTCTATTTTAAATATCAAACTCTTCAAATATCCATACCCATGCTGCTATTATATGCCAGATAACACGTATTTTCTATGTATCTGATTGACGACTAGCCTTAATCGAAAGTTCTCTCTCATGATCGGGAGGGGTAATTAACTATAGGGCTTGCGCCTATAGGAAACCAGAACTCAGATCATAAAGTCCTCGCAAAATGAGGGCGAAATATCTGGGTAGTGTCTTATCTACAAACCCATCTGCTTTTCAAAATTTACCCCGGAACTTAATTCCGTTAAAACTCCCCCCGAAAAGCATACGGGGATTCCGGGGCCGAATTTTCGGAGCCCACAGATTTTGTCAAAAGCATTACTTAATTTTTAACGGAAAAATTTGTCGGAAATATCGCCGGAAAGAGTCCTATTTCGCGCCAAATCGTTCTCCTCTCCAATTTCACGATTTTTTCTGTCCTGAACGAAGTTCTCAGCCTCTCCGACACTCCTCGCGGTTCAAGTTGATTTCTAGCCTATTTTTCACTGTTTTTTGGAGATTTGAAAGGTAAAATCTTTTCTCTTCGATCATTTTCATTTTTTAGAGATTTCAACTGTTAAAATTTGTTAAATGTGCATTTTTTATCTTCAAGAAATCCCACTATATAACTAGTGGCAAAAAAACAAGGGTATGTTTTTGCTATAGGTTCACAAAGGGTGGCTGCCCATGTTAGTAACCTTAGGGTCCTCTAAGAGGTGATTGGGATTTATTGATCTCCAGTTAGTGTTTTGGTGGTGACTGGTGTTCAAAATGTGAGGTGGGAGCCCTTCATGGCCTTCTCCCAAGTTTGGAGTGGGAGGCGTGATGGAGGTAGCTGGATTTGATAGTAAGAAGTGGAAGTAAGAAGCAATGGTTAGGGTTTGAAATGAGGTCTATGAGTGAATAAATGTTACAACTTCCTTTTTTTTTACTTAAATATTAAAACAATGAAGTAAAAATAATCTAATTAATTTCTTATAATAATTCTCCTGGGGTTGAGTATACTCTTTATTGAAGGATTGGCAAACGTAGACTATAGTGGAGGTTTTGGTGGATCTAACTCTTGTACTTCTTTGAGGTTATCTAATATATTAAATATATAAAAAATAAAAAATATGTATTAATAAAATTAAAAGAAGTAGATCAAAACAATTGCAAGTTGTTGGGAGTAGTTAATGTTCTAGAATAAAATGTATAGCCTCATTGCAAGCATAACTCAATATGAAGGATTGACACTAAAGAGAGAAGTTGCATTGGCAACCATAAATCATCTTGTTGTGCAAGCTATTTTAATGAACTTTACTCAAAACGTCATGATAGAGGCAATAAAAAACATTTTGCTAGGTCTCCAATACTTTCATGGATAATAGTGGACCCTTGGAGTGGAAGATAGACTGTGATTAGTGTCTCATTTTGGTGTTTTAGTGCTCTTAATATTTTTTAACTCCCAATAATAATAAATAGAAGTGTTAATGAATAATAATAATTATTGGGCATCACAAAAAGATAAAGGACGAAATATCAATAAAAATATGCAGAAAAAAAGAACAACCAATTAAATTATCGATGAAATAGTTAGATGCACATACTGTTGTATTTATATATTCTAAGCTTTGAACCTGCTGCCTTGCAAAGAAACTTATTGTTTATCCACCTAAGTAATGTAAGCTGAACTCTACAAACCCAAGGTATATTGAGACAAGATCAGCTAATAGAAGTAGATAGATCCTTGCAATATAGAAAGTTTATTTTTCATGAATCAAATTTATCATGACTTTCATGTCACCATAAAAGGTTATTCAGCTCACTGACGACTGATATATTATTATATTATTTTTCATATATCAGGCGCTATTTTAATAATATCTATATATCAATCAAATTTGCCAATAGTTGTAAGTCATCATATCTTGCATTAATAACTTTTAGTGTTTCTATATAGCACCAGATTGTTTCTAAATAAAACTATTATCAAAATAGTATTGCTATCCATGAAAGCAAAAGCCGCTAAAGAGAATCTAATCATCCTCCACCCTTTCATCTCAATCTTTCAACTCATACAAGTTGAAAATAGTAAAATTACTCCATTATTGTGTAAACTTAGTACAAAGAGTGTCTTCTTTAGCAAACAAAAGTTCATATAATAATGTCTCTTACAGAAAATACACAGAAACCATATAAGCATTACTATCAGTTTCCTGATCACAAAATCTATTTAATTACTAGTATTCTATGGCTTTTTATTACCATTCTACTCATATGATGAAGAACTCATGCAACTTCCTCCCTCCGCCAACTCTACCATTTTCTCCTTCCTCAAGTCTTCCATCATTCTTTATTATTGTTAGCCTACAATGTTAGTTTAGAGTTATATGAGTTTGTTATAATGTGTTTGAATGGTCTGTTGTGAATTGTGATTGATTTCCATGTAAATAGAAGGGCAGGAGAATTTTTTAAGAATTTCCTACAGGTTTCCACATAAATTCTATTGGAAATCATAGATACGAAGAAAACAACGGATATTCCACCGAAAATTTTCGGTGGAAAATTCTGCTGCTTTTCCGCCAGCCCATTTCGAATTTCGACTGTTCTCGTTTGTTGGTTTTGGGTATTTATTTCTTGGAAATCCGTCAGAAAAATTTTTATCATATTTTTTTCATTGTTAAATATTTTCCTATGCGCTTATTACTGTTGGAAAATTTTCCATTGAAAATCCGACGGAAACACAAATTTCCGACGGAAATGTGCTGATTTTCAATAAAATATTATGCCGGAAATCATCATTTTTCTTGTACTGAGAGAAAAAAAGTATCTTACAATGAATACATAGACCTTGTGGAGAAAGTGAGGAGATAGGAATAATGTGAGATTATCGTTTCAAATGCTATTCATCCTTTAATAATCCAACTAGTAATCATTCTAATCCTATTTATAGGAATGGAGTTGCAAGATAGGACCAAATTAATTTGAATTCAAATGTAATTCAAATATCAATAATTTTAAAAAATCCACTTGTATAATTTTAAATAAAAATAATAAACAACAACAACAATAACAACATCAAGCCTTTATCCCACTTAATAAAGATAATCCTATGAATAAAATAAAATAAATTTGAAATAAATCCTAAAATAATATGAAATATTAGAATATTTTAGAAATAATCTATAGTTATTTTTGTTGAATTCCTTATGTTGCATTACTTCCCTTAGGGTTGAAAAGCTTTATCTCGAAGCGTTTTCTAAAAGCCCTTTATTGGAAGCCTAATTTTCATGGTGGAGGAGGTAGTTGAACTGGATCATGAACCTCTCTTGTATCATCAACATAGTAGAATTAATGGCTTCAAATCCGAACATCACCAAGGATAATATAAGTTTTCCTTATTATGTTATCATAGACGATCCCATAATCACTTGGCAGTAAGTTGTAACCAAGGTTTAAAATTGCGTAAATAAGCCTCAAGGCGGTGTGAGGCGTAAGCCTCATAGACGAAGAATTGCGTAAATGAGAATTTAAGTATTTTAGCAGGTAAATAACAATAAGAGTCTATCATACAATAAAAACATCTAAATGACAAGTGAAATTAGTGGAAAATAATAAAATAGATGCAATATATGCATCTCATAGCATAATTCAAAGTACAGAACCACAAAATATAAGTTTATCAAAACTCCCAAAGTACAAATAAGAAAGAACATCTAAAATCCAATCATGTCCCATCACTAAATGGGTCTTCAAGGGAATCTTCTTCTCCAATTGTATCTATGAATGTCAAATCTTCATCATCTTCAATGTTACCCATTTTTCTCTTTCCTGTTCAATAAGAATGATTAGTGTTATGTTAATTGCATATATATATATATTTAATGTAATAACACATAAGAAATTATGAGATATCTTTATTTGCTTGTTGTGTTGCAGAACTAGTGGATGAGTGTGGTGTGGTACTAGTGGATGTGCCCACTTGATCTGCTTCGCCCCTCAAGACATTCACACTTTGTTCCTCTAGTTGCAAGTCTGATAATGGCAAATCTATCTCATTATCTATGAACCACTTATTATCAGACTCTATATCATCGCACACCAAAGGGTCATCATCATCCTTCAACTCCTTGTTCCTCAGCCTCCTATCTCTCAACCTCTTGTTGTGCATAATATACATAAGAGATTTCATTCTGAGTGTTGAAAGTCAATTCCTTTTCTTCGTTTGTACTTGACTATATGTGCTCCAGTTTTGCTCACACCCAGAGAAAGAATAAGTGAGGTCCAAAACTCTAACTGTAAAATTCTGTAACTCAGGGGTGGAATCACCAAATTGGATCCACCATTCAACTATTTTCAAGAAGAAAAATGATAATCAGAACATATTCAAGTATTATGCATGTACGAATATTTGCAAAAATAAGTTTACCTGGAGAGCGTTTGACAATAGTAGATTTTGCTGCTTGCAGACCAAAAAATCCCTCCCTATTCCGAAATATAACAAGTTCTAAATCTGCAAGCTCCCTGACGGTCTGTTCTGGTATTAGTCGCTCCATGCAATGATACAAGCCCAGCTTCACCTCTGGATTTGAGGATTTTCTTTATGAATACTGAAATTGAGGATTGAGATAACACGCCGCTGCATGTAGATGACGGTGTAACTGGACCTCCTACCGAGCATCAATGATATCCCAAATCTCTCTATAGCTTGCCTCCTCTCCTCCCAAGTTATGTGCAATCAACTCCTTTGCCTCATCCATTGCATTATATATAAAACCTATGGCTGGTTTCTTCTCGGCATCCACTAAACGTAGAACTTATACTAAGGGTCTTGTGTTCAATATGGCGTAGGTCACACTTGCCCAAAATTTATCATTTAGAATTAGCCTTCGTATTTCCTTCCGCTCTGGTTTCTTGCCCCACGCAGAATTAAGCCATTGTGTCGATGTAAACATTGCTTCAAGAGGTTGCCTAACATCCAGCATGCTCTGCAGTGTCAAATAAGATGTGACAAACCTGTAGAATAACCTTGCATTAGAAATTGAAAATGTTTTGCAGTGCACAAATGTAATAACAAACCTAGTGGTAGCAGGGCGAATGATTTCTTTATTTGAGAACTTTCTCATTAATGCTAAGACCCATGAATGGTTGTAGATGAACTTTGTGATCTTCTTCGCCCTAGAAAGGGCGCTCTTGTGTTGAGGTAAATCAACAAGTTCCTCCAATATGAGATCAATACATTGTGCTGCGTATGGGGTCCAGTAGAGGTGTTTCCTCTTCTCCATCAACATCTGACCAGTTTCTTTGTATGCACTGCCATTATCAGTCATCACCTGAACAACCAATTGCTCCCCGATCTCTTCAACAACCCAATCTAATAAATTGAAAATGAAATCAGCATTTTTAACCTCATCTGAAGCTTCAACTGATCGTAAAAACACCGTGCCATAGGGATTGTTTATAAGGATATTAATCAAGCTCCTGCTCTTCATGTCAGACCATCCATCTGACATAATGGTAACACCAGTCTCACTCCATGTCCGTTTAATCTCATCAATACTCTGCTCTGTGTTTTGCAGTTCCTCCTTCAAAATCCATGTTCTCAACTCGTACATGGAAGGTGCCTTCAACCCTCTACCATACAAGCCTACAGATTGCAACATATTGAAGTAGGCCGACGATGTCGCAACATTAAATGGTATGACATTCTCAAAAAAAAATCTGTCAATATCCATGCAAACCTGACGTCGACCCTCTCTAGTACTAGCTGTAGGCATCATCTGTGCTTGTCCTCTATCCTCTCCTGGATTAATCATATACTGGTCCATAGGACCCCGCGCACCTCTATTATGTATAGTGGAGGAAGAGCCCTTTCCACTCTCGCTCCCGAAGTAAGAACCATGTTCGACCCTTTCATCAAATTGCTCCTGTTGTAAATGTTTGGCCGTGATACTCTTCTTCATGTAAGCAGTAATTTCCTCCTTCACCTTATCCAGCACATTCACACAAGGTGCTACATTCTTATGTGAGCCGGATAAGTATTCCTTCATGTGAGTAACTCCTCTCTTCGCCACCTTATCACAAAAATTGCATTTTAAATACAAATATGTCTTCTCGCCGCCTCCTACATCAACCTGCATACTGTATTTCCAAGAAGGGTCACGCCGCAATGACGTATTTGTCTTTTCCTTGCCTCTAACCATATTTCCTAATGAACAAATGCAAAAACAAACAAAAAGTCTCAAAAAATAAAAAACTCTAGATTTTCTATAACTTGAAAAATCTTTCTTTGAACTAAAAAAAATACCTAAAATCAGTAGTGGAGTTGTCGTAGAGGGCAGTCGAACACTAGAAGCTCACCGGCGTGAGGCGGCGCCGGCTGGAGAGGCGGCGGGAAGGCGGGATCATGCTGGATCTGGCGTCGTCTGCGAAGTTCTTGCGGGAGGCCTCGTTCGGTTCGGGTAAGCCGATAGAAGGAAGAGGGAAGGGGGGTTTTTTTATTATAAACTTTGGGACCCCTCATGAGGCGTACGCCTCATCCAAAATTGCTCAATAGCGCCATTGAGGCACGCCTCAACCTCTGTGAGGCGTACGCCTCATGAAGCACCGGAATTGCTTAGGCAATGAGGCTATCTGGATCCAAATTGCACAGAGGCGCGCCTCTAATTGCGCAATTTTAAATTATGGTTGTAACATGATCTCAGCCTATGCTTTTGTTTAGGAAACATGTGACACTTGTGGAACATGTGGATCGATTTGCATATTCCAAGCAAAACCTTAAAAGAATATTAAAATTTGTTAATTAACTTGTTTCTTCATCTCAAATAATATTAGAAGGTATTTCATTATCCATAATGGACTCAAGAAGATCCATGATTTTGGCTTGATAATCTTAGGCACAATCTCATGATTAGTCTTTAGGAGGGCTCTCAATTAATAATAGTAAATTATCATCATATCATTAAGTTCATCAACAAAATTCGGATCATCACAATGGTAATCCTCTAGGTCAACTCAACATAAGGATTGAGTTTTTGAATTTTTGGGGACACAATACAAACTTTTGGAATTGATAAATGTTCTTTGGAGTTCTAGAAATTGGTGTATAATATGATATATTATAATGATGAAATTTTTTTGGATTGGAATTTGTGAGTCTATCAGATACATTACCATCATAGACCAATACTAATGACAAGTATATTCTTCACAAGGCACTCAAATCAGCATATGGATATTGATAGAGATTAAATGCATCAATGTTAATGTGTCTTAAAGGTGATTTGCAATACATATGAAAGTGAAGATTAAAATGTATGATCATAATCATGGTTGTGCAAATCGATCAAACCTTGGCCATGAACTTGTCCTCAAATCGGCTCAGTTCGATTAAAAATTTGATTTTGTATGGAGCTAAGATCAGCATGTAAAAGTCAACGATCAATTTGCTCAACCTTTAAATTGGGAGCAATTGAGTGATTTGAGTAGAAATTTCATTAGAGAGATGTTCTGAATGTAATATTTTTTGGACTTTATGTATGTATTATATTTCATGATATATAATATCTATATATACATATTATCATTATTAGAAATAACACATTATTTAAAATATTTCAATTAATTTTTATAATATTTACATCATTATGGTTGAACTCCATGCTAAATTTTTGTAATTAAATCTTCCATTGATTCAATATTCGGTTAATTTATAAAATCATTGGTTATAATATGATTATTATAATGATAAATGTATGATTCCTCAATAGATACATCTGGATCATTTTGACAACATTTCAATCAATCATCATAAAAATACTTATATTGATACTATTTAGTGTAATCAATGATGTCTGACGTCTATCATCATGTGGAGCTTATATTGCATGTATATATAAATAATATTCATAATATTGTTGCATACTTACATTCTTAAGCTTGACAAAACATATCAATAAATTCATAACAATGATTTTAAAGTTGACAAGAAGAATTTTGTAAATCCATTAGTAAATTTATATGTTTGAGATGCATCTCCTAGGTATAATTTATGTATTTTGTATAGTTTAGTTTTCTTGGTTTAATGGATATCATGATTTCATGTCACATGATTATTCGACAAGTTTTACATTAGCTATCGAGTACCTAACGCAACCTTTCACTTTTCTTATCCAAGACTTGGGACCTGACAACAACAACGTTATTGTTGATTCATGTAGCCGACCCCACATAGTAGGATAAAGGCTTGATGTTTGTTGTTATGGATATCATGATTGTGTGGAATTGTTAATGTTAAGGGATGAATATGGGTGGCTAAGATTTACATATGTTACCATCCGAAATTTGGCTTTGACGCCAATTTAATGAATACAAAGAATTGCTGATGGCAGTTTGATGATGGAATTATTAGTGATCTCAAAAGCTTTGAAATCTTCTTGTTTCTCTTTGAACGTGCCTTTGATTGTTGGTTTGTTGAATTCTAGAACATCTTGTTAGGCGGACAATTTTGATGACTGCTAATCTCTAAAATACCATCAATTGTAAGAGAAAGGCATACAAAAATAATCTCAAGAACTTTAAATTTCATTGAGTTGTTTGCCGTATGAATGAGAGACAAAGAGGAAGGAAGAATCATGCGGAATAAAGATGGTCGGGCTTTGAAGAAGTTGTCAAACTTTCTCGCTAACAAGGTAAAAAACAGCCATGTGGACCTAACCCTCACTTATTACTCCTGCTAATTGAGCTAAAAGCTTCTCAAGTTCGATAAGCCTCAACAATGTAAACTAAATAAGACTTCCTAAAGATTTAAGATGTCTATGTGATGAGGTCATCTCTACATGGAAAGTTTATCGAAGACGTGGCCGTCGATCTACGGCCACGATCGAGTCCTTATATTTTTGAGTCTTGTTGTGTCTTTGTTTTCGTTCATTAGTTCTATGTTTTATTTCCCTATTTTACCCCTTATACAAGGGTTGATTGTTTGTAAGCCCGGAGGGCATCATCGTCTTTATGTTGTCTTTGTGTGAGGCTATTTAAAGCCCCCTTATGTATCTTTTAAGTTTAATGATTGATTAAAAGAAAAATTCCTGCATTAGTGTTCTCGTGTGCTTGAGAATTCAAGAGTATCGTGAAGCCTCGAAGAGGTTAGTTCGTAGTACCCAACAACGGCCTTCGGGAGCTCTTGGTTTTCCCTTTGTTTTTCCCCCTTTCTCCCCTTCCTTCGACCTCCACGCCTCCCCCTCCCCCTTAGCTGCCGTCGGCCTCCCCCTCCCCCTAAACCGAGACCTTCCTCTTCCCCACAACCCCTCTCCCCCTCCCCTCCACAAGCCCTACCCGCCGGCCCCCCTACAGGCCGCCCCCTCCCCATAGCAAGCCGCCGGCCCCTCCCTTGCCTTTTCCCCTCAATTGGATTTCCTAATTTAACTTGATATATATTTGGAAAGCATTGAAGTTTAAATTCAAATTGAATTTGAATTAAAAACCTTTCCTATTTTATCATCTTTATTTTAGGAAAGTTTCCTAATTGATCTCTATTTGAATTTTCAAATAAAGAGGATGGAATTAAACCTTTCCTAATTCCTAACTCTAAATTTAGAAACCCAAATCAATCACCCCAATTCTCTCCCCACCCCATTGATGCCGCCGGCCACTTGCCCATGCCGCCCCCCATCTCTCCCCTTTTCTCTCCAATCCTCCTCCACTCATTAAACCCTATTTTCTTTTTCCAATTCCCTCCTAATTTCAAAATCTGAGAGTAATTTCAGATTTGAAAATTTTAAATCTCTCTTAACCCTAACCCTAAAAAACAACTCTTCCTCCCTATCCCTCCCTTGGCCGCCCACTTCCCCTAGCTCTTCCTACTTGATTTTCAAAAGAAAACCATTATTCCCTTGAGAGGAACCTTCAAGGACAGCAAAGCAACGACCTCCTCGCCCCATCTACTCCACAAGAAGCATGAATGGAAGTTCGCCCTTGGGATTCGGGCTTGGTGCTTGACGATCAAGACAATATTGACGTACTCCGCTCCCCATTCTTCGACGTAGGGTTTGCTTATGAAACCACCGTCGAAGAGTACTTCGAGAGGATCCACACCCCCTTGGTTGATACAATCGACGATCAAAGATTCAAGGGCCGGTGGACTACCGTCGGTCGATTCACACCCGCCATCCCTCCGGCTACTTCACCGTCTCCCTTCAAAGGCTACATCAATCGTCTTCTACAAATCATTACTGGCACCATTAGCAAGTCAAAGGATTTCTTTCGGCGACGATTCCTCTCCACATAAGGGTTGACTTTTCTTCCCTTTTCAATTACCTCTTTGTTTTCTAACCTTGTAGGTGGTGACAGAAACGCAAGGACTCGCTCCACTTAATCTTGCTAAAGCTTAGTAAACGTAGGATATGAGTTGTTGATTTTCTATGCATTCTAATCTTATTGTTAGAGTGGGGATTTTGAATGAACTCTTATCATTACGCATGTTGCCGAATTTCTAGTTTATTTTGTTTGTCCAAGTGCTTAGCTAGTGATTTGGCCTAAACGTAGGCACCGGTCTCTTGTTTTATTTTATCGTTTCATGTGTCATTAATTGTATCGTTAAAACTCCAATCAAGAACTCGTGCAATATTCTTATTTCATCCATATTAAGCATATAGTCCTGCATCACTATGACAAACATTAGAGGGGCTTATTCCTTAAATCAAGCTCCCAATTACAAAGATAAACTCTTTTTTCCCTACATTGATGATTCGTTCAGTTATCAAAATATCATAACTAAAGCGTTTTACCATTAAAGTGAACCCCTCAATTACATATTTGAGCCTCCTCTATGATGTGTATGATTATCTCTTATTTTAACTAGAGGCGATCTTCATCATAAAATGACTTCTTAAATTCCAAAGAAGATGATGCATATTAGGATTTTTTTCCTTATGATAGGCATAATAAAAAAGAAATCACAATCGGAGGAAACTCCATTGAAATCCAAGTCCTTCAAAAAATATGAAGAGAAAGAAAAACATTTATATAAAGATAGACATAATAAAAAGAAATCCTAATTGGAGGGAACTCCATTGAAATCAAAGCCCTTTGAAAAATATTGAATGAAAAAATATTTATATAAAGCTAAAAAGTCAATTAATAATTGATTTTTACTTGCTTAGAGCAATCATCCATTTATTCTCTATATCATTTTTATCAAGAATGTTAAATTCAAGTATGGTAAAAGCTCATAAAGAGCTAATCTCATATCAAGTGTATTTGTATGATTCTAATAAAAGCATGGCATATGACCTATGGTCAGATTATTAGCCTGATGATAGGAAACACTTGTAGATCTCAAGTAATTCCTATCAATCTTTGGAAAACAACGAGAATTCTCCACAAAAATCCACACAAACTAGGAAAACAGTAGATAATTTGTATTATTTGATGAAATGGAAACATAAAATACCAAGATAGAATTGATCCTCTATTCGAGAGGAGGATCTATCTCTCCCAATTCTCTAGATGCCACTAGAGCCCAAAACCTAAGAGAGATCTCAAATTTTAGCCAAATTCAAGATGTTATAACCCTAGCAAAACATACTACTTAATACATAAAATTCAAAAGGAAATCTCTAAACAGCCCATACTTTGAAATTTTCCTCCTAACTCCCTCAAAAATCCTTCCTAAACAGCTTTGTTGGCTCCTGCGGTTCGAACAACAGTATAGGAGAGGTGAAACTCGTCCGCCTTTGTCTTCGTGAGCCGGTCCTGTATGGATTGGCTGGATCGGTTTAACAATACCCCCCTCCCAAAGACCTACCTTATCCGCAATGTGGAAAGACGACACCCTCCTCCATTTCCTCTTCATCACAAACGGTAAGAATCTGAAGAGTTCGGTTCTTACACTTGTGCCCCGACATATACCTCTTGTCACATCTGAAACATAACCCCTTTGACCTTTTCTCCTGTAATTCCGTTTCTGTGAGCTTCTTGAACTTTCCCTAGGTTTTCCACCGACAGTCTTCTTCTTCGGGGTTCTCCCGAAGGGTACCCGGTGTCGGCAACTTGGATGTCAAAAAGGTGGTGGTCATCCTGTACGTGCCTCTTGAGCTGCTGCCTTCCATCCCTTTCTCCAGGTGCTTCTGATCCTCCTCCAACTGAGCTATCTCCATAGCCTCTCCCTAAGTCACGAGGCCTCATCACTCTAAATGCCACTCGAATATCTAGTTTTAGTCCCTTCATGAAGTTCCCCATTAGTACGGTCTAAGAAAGATGGTCCAATCGGCTAGCAAGGTACTCGAACCTCTCCAGGTACTTTATCACTGAATCATTTTGTGTCAAGGTGAAGAACTACTCGTAGAAGTCTCTCCCCTGCCGGTTCAGAATCGTTCTAACAGGCAATCCTTGAACTGCCTCCAACTTCGTATGGGTCGCCGCATGTCCCTTCACTGGTACCAAGCCAAAGCTTTCCCTTCTAAACATAGGCCAACTGCCGTCAGTCTCTCCTGCTCTGTCAACCTATTGATAGTAAAGTATATTTTCACCTTGTAGATCCACTCATGTGCATCCTCTCCTTCAAAAATAGGCATCTTCAGTTTCCTCACTCTCAGATCTCCTCCGTCAACCCAGCTTCCTCCAAAATTTCCCATTCCCCAAGGGGGTGGTTCCTCCCAATTGTGCCAATCATCCCTCCTCCGCTCGCATCCAAACCTTTCATCACAAGCCCACCTTCTCTCTTCAAATTCAGCACCCCTTTGATCACATTCAACCCCACTCCTTTCAAATTCGACACCTCTTCGATCATAATCAAGTCCTCACCTTTCAAATTCAGCCCCTCTTCTTTCAAATTCAACATCCATCCACTTATGCCCAACCCCTCATGCCTCTCCATATACCCTCTACCGGACTCCTACCTAGGGGAGGCCTTTTTTATGTTCCTTCCGAAATCTCTACCTCCTGATCCTCCCTTTGTCTGATTGGTTTAGGATTTTCTTCACTTCCCTGGCTGTCGGTGACTTCCCTCACCTCCTACAACATTTTTTTTTGGTTTGGCCCTCGAGCACTTTCTTTAACATCTCCCCTAGGATGGAAAAATTTTAATCGATCTTATCATGGATGGCTGAAATATCTTTCTTTAAATCTGAAACTTGAGTTTGTAGATCTGAAATTTCAGATTTCATTTGTCCGATCTCCCCTTCCAATACTTCTACCTTCCTTCCCGCCATATGTCCCCGACTCTTTGTTAGGCTAAAAAATCTGGATTTCCCCCCTGCAAACAGCAAAAACCTCGGTCCAACGTAGAAAAATTTGCTGCAGGAATTCTCCAAAAACAGACCAAAAATAGCTCGGAAACCGCTCTAATACCAATTTGATAGGAAACACTTGTAGATCTTAGGTAATTCCTATCAATCTTTGGAAAACAACGAGAATTCTCCACAAAAATCCACACAAACTAGGAAAAGAGTAGATAATTTGTATTATTTGATGACATGGAAATGGAAAATACCAAGATACAAATGATCCTCTATTCGGGAGGAGGATCTATCTCTCCAAATTCTCTAGACGCTGCTAGAGCCCAAAACCTAAGAGATATCTCAAATTTCAGCCAAATTCAAGATGTCCTAACCCTAGCAAAACATACTACGTAATACATAAAATTCAAAAGAAAATATCTAAACAGCCCCTACTTTGAAATTTCTCTCCTAACTCCCTAAAATATCCTTCCTAAACAGCTTTGTTGGCTCCTGTGGTTCGAATGACAGTACAGGAGAGGCGGAACTCTTCCGCCTCTGTCTCCGTGAGCCGGTCCTATATGGACTGGCTAGACCGGTCTAACACCTGATTGCAATGACATTGTTATGTTATGGTTACATACCATGCATGAATATTTTCTAATTGATAATCTTGCAAGTGTTGAGCCATAAGACACACTTAATAGAGCATGAGGCTTTTGTTAGCTGGTGTTATCTTAAAATTGGTTGTCTTGGCAAGCTTTAACATGTTATACAAGGTCTCATTAGATGATGTAACCCTTGATTGTTGATAAAGATCTTTCGGTCAGATTGGGTTGACCATATTTGTTGATTAAGCTGATTGATCTCTGAGAAATTGGGATGATAGAATCATGGGTGTTAATCAGTTGTCATCCCTCCTGCCACCATCTTCTCTGAGCCAATAGAGATATTTCTTTAATCTAAATTATTGTTATTAAAATAAAGTATCATAGAATTTGTAGATTAGTGTGAACTAGAAGTGCTCGATGTTGGTCGAGGGGTGGGGTGATTAACTCGAGGGGCTTGTGCTTATTTAAAATTTTAAATCAGATCATAAAATTCTTGTGAGAAGATAAATCCCTTGGTAGTGTCATATTTGATATTTAATATGTCTTCTAAAAAATCAACCCCTTGAATATGATAGAGTTCGGTGAAGATTTTTAGAGGCATCCAACAACCCACAACATACATGCGCGCGTGCACATACACACACACAATTCTAATCATATCTTGGTTTGGGTTGCCTAAAGTACCTCAATAAGGTCATATTCTTTTTCCTTGATCCTTATCCATCATATCATGATCTAAAGGTTTCGAATAGATTAAAGATCATATTACAGAAAACTCAAATGGCTTAACCGTAATGCTCCACATGCCCCATTCTTTTCCTCTTAAATTTTCTTTTATCATATGCTCTGTATCTATTTCATAACCAGTGTTTTGTCTCCCATCATTGTTTTATTACATTTGATAGCAAAAAGGCTGGTCTTGAACCATTTTTTTTACTTTATCGAGCTCAAGCCTGGAATGAGATTGTGTTTTGTTGGTTGATAAAAAACTGCGCTGAACTAGCATATAGCTCATAAACTCAACTTGGTTGTACCCCTATTTTTCAGTGCTAATATTGCTTAGTTATTTATCTAGTTAAAGCATACCATCATAAAAACCAGCTTTTATAAGACTACTTGAACTTTATTAGGTTGGTTGTAAATTGATGGAATTGTGGGCATCTTACTGCACTTTGTTAGATGCTAATCTCCGGATAATCTGGCAACATGCTCATGTACTACTTAACATGAATGTTATGCATCTCTAGTATAGTTTTTATTGAGCTATTGTAACAGACAGATTTAATATGACAGCGTTGACCTTTTCACACGTCATCCTGACTTATGAGTTAAATATGCATCTTTTATGTACCTTTCATTGGTTAATTGTAACCCCTTTCTGTTTGCAGTGGGCTTTACATGTTCTTAAGAAACCCATCGTTAACATGAGCTGGTTATGCCAATGTTGGATTGAGCATCGAGTTGTGCCCCAAGAGCCTTACAGGGTTCTTCCTTTTATGGGGTTGACAATCTGTGTTACCAGAATTCCTGCAGGTCTGTATTGCAGGATTGACTAATAACCAACAAATAAACACTGATTATCTCTGTTTTCATTGATATTTTCTTTACAACGCCTATGTACACCACAGAGTTTAAACTAGTGACAGTATTTTTCTCAAAGATGTCCTTTTGTTGGTAATCTATCCTTGAATTATAAAGGTGTAAGCATATATGCAGTTAACAATGATACTATGATTCGGTTTTCACAAAAATTGTTGCAAACTCAACTATTGAATTAACTTTTGCTTCTATGTTTTAATTTGGACAATTTTTAGTGAGCGATTTTATGTTTCCAGATGAACGGAAGGAGATTGAAAGGCTGATCATACAGAATGGTGGCCAGTATTCTGCTGATCTGACCAAAAAATGCTCCCATTTAGTTTCAGATATATCCTTTTCATTGATGCCCTTATTATTATTCTTTTTTTTTTTAGTTTCCTTACAGTTGCGAACTTTCCAGAGTTTCTTAGTTCTGTTATTTTTATTGCCAATGAGCTATTGGTTTGGATTCATACAGTGTCCATTCAAATAACTATTTCAACCTGAGGAGACAAGTTTGAACTTCTAGCTATTATTTTGATGAATTGCACTACGCAAAGTTTTACCTCAAGCATTCTGTCTCATTGTCCTTCAATTTGAAACTATACCTCGTAATTCCTCATAACTACTTTTCCAATAGCGTTGAACTTGTTTGCATGGATCTTGTATCTGTACTATCCTTTAGATGCTTGACATAATTAATTTAATTGATCTAATCGATATAGCTCATTTATATTAGTGGCTTCAATCCTTTCTTATATACAACTTCACTTAAAATGAAATTATTGGGAAATAGGCAAAACCTCATTCAAACACCAAGAGCAAAAAGGAATGCAAGCAATATGATTGGTGCACAAAAATACAAAGAATTTAATTATGTTCACCCACCCAATTGATGTCTGCGTTATATTTTTGTTGCTATATATATCACTATGACACTATGACTTGATTGTGGAGAATTACAAAGCTAATTCCTCGGATACAAACACAGGAAGGCTACTTGTGACTATGTCATGTATCGCATTTTCTATGTAGGGAAAAAATTAAACTTAACAACTTAACAAAAGTAACAAAAGTTTGAGTAAGGCCTTCGTTGATCTTTGGTTCTAGTTTTCCTTTTGCACTACTTCATGATGGTTGGATCTTTAAAGCCCAATTTATTATCTCCATATTGTATTATGGTCAAGTGTCAAGTATAAAAGATGCATAGCTGTTCATGAACATAAATGTTGGCCATTACAATGGGGTTTTTGTGGGTTGTTCGGTCATTTAAGCCTGCACAATACATGGAAACAAAACCCAAAGGAGCTACAACTACAAGGATCTTCACCTTCTTTAAGATGATTGATGCAAAAGTGTAATAATGGATATTCAACTTAGGGGTGGTTTGATCAGAAGTATTAGTATTGATTGTATTTTTTTTTGTTGCATTTCATATTTTTTAGTGTTTGGTTTGAAGCTAAAGAAATATAAGATAAAAATTTGAGACATTTGAATACCCTCAAACCCCTATTTGTCATGCATTTGAAAATTACTTGAATAAGGTGATTTTCAAATCCGAAGCTGCATCGACCTCTAGGTAGTTCGTGCCGCTTCATCCTCACCACACCCCATGCCCCTTTACTCGTTGCCTCCCTAGTCTGCCATCTCCTTACGCCTTGCTACTTGCTTTCCTTATGAGTTTACAAATAAGAGAGAGAAAGAGTGAGAGTGTTTGAAATATATTTAAATAGACATAATTTTTTTTATGTATTTAACTTGCATCCAACTAAACAACTCTACATTTTTGAAATGTATGCATTCCAGGTGTTTTGCATTTTGAAAATATCTAACCAAACAATCTTTTAGAAAATAGAGAAATCATGGCATTATTTTAAAGAAGAAAAATATACATTTTAAACTTTGACCATAGTCCATATCTCATATGAACCTAATGTTGAAGCTTAAACTATAGAGCAAGTGAAAAATAAAAAACAACATGAATGGCAATGCAATAAATTCATTTTTAAGCTCACTCAGAAAAAGAATACTGCAGAGGACGTTTTTCCAGATGGTTTATGCTTAAGGCATCATGTTTTTGCTGTATTGTACATAATTGAACTCGTATAACTGTCCAAAGCTTCCGATCTAGTTAGGGCCTAATGTTCAGATATTGTGAGGTGCAAACCAATACGAGTTGCAAGAACTCAAGTTTAACTCCAAAGGATGCCATTGATTCATACTCAAAAAATGTGAAGTTCTCCCAAAGGACAGTGATGAGCAAATGTTGATAATTATCAACGTAAGATGTGTTCGCTGATTATCAACCTAAGCTTATTCGATGTCTGAAAAATTTCCTATTCTGTTATAGTTGGAATGGTTTTCATCTGTAATACTAAAGACCTTTCCCATTGCATTATTCTTGCATTTTTCAATAGCCTATCTCGTTAGAAATCTTAGATACTTATTGCTTTAATCTGTTTTTACTGCCATTCATTTCTAGAATTCATTCATTCTTTAGTTTAATTTGTAGTTGCAAACTAGTACCTTTTTTTTTAGTTCCCATATTTTAGGGGTCCTCATCAGATATTACAAATTCTGACCTTGACGTTCCAAAAGCTCCAGCTGGAGACAAGTATGTTGTTGCACAAAGATGGGGTCATATACATATTGTTAGCCGGAAATGGATTGATCAATCCATTTCAAGACGAGGTAATGGTTGCAGATCTCCTTCCTTTTTTCTCTCTCAGATATCCAGACAAGTGTGCACTAAGATGGACATCCTTTTCAACTAGTAGCAATGATTGCATACTTGGTTTTTAGTAGTTTTACTGCCACCTTGTGCATGTAATACTGACTACTGAATTCATCATTTATGCTTATCTAATATGTAGCCTGTCTGGATGAGCGGCTGTATCCTGTTCATGAAATTTCTCATTCTGGTAATGATGCAAAAGTTTTGCATAAGGAGCAATATTTCCAAGAACCCAGTAATGTAACCTCACAGCTTCTGCCACCAACCAACATTGAGGACCTAGAAGCAGCTTCATCACAGAACATCTCTATTTCAGAAAACTGTACCATTAAAAGTGAGGTTGCAGAAGCATATCCTGGGAAGATGGAAGACAAAAATGTTGAAACAAATTCTGAACATGTGGAAGACAAAGTTAAATTTGATTGCCGAGTGGCTCAAGACTCAGAAGAAGATGATGATCTTTATTTATCAAGTTGCAGAATCTTTCTGGCTGGCTTTGAGGAGAAGGAATTGAGAAAGTTAGTTAATATGATACGAAGAGGTGGAGGCACTCGGCATATGTTATTGAGTGAAAAGCTGTCACACATAATTTTAGGCACACCTTCGGAGTCGTAAGTTTTTATTTGAACTGCCATTTAGAAGTTGTCATAACATTGTTTAATGAATCTTCATTCGGAAACTATTGATATTTTTTCCCAGAGAAAAGAAAGAAATAAGACGCTTGGCTGTTTGGGGCGTCATTAATGTGGTTAATGCCACCTGGCTTGAGGAATCTGATCAGGCAAAGAGAGAGCTTCCTGTATCATCCAGGCATATTTTTTCTGCCTTAATGATTTCAAAGGGTATGTTGTCTTCCTTTGAGAACATTTCATCCATTCAAACATCTTGGATTTTGTAAGATACTTTATTATCTAAGAATCAGCCTAAATTTTTTTATTACGTTCGTTATCCTGATAAATAGATTCAACATATTCTTGTATGGAGCCATCTGTTGTTGATCAAGGTGTCAAGAAGGTTGAAAATATTCGTGTTGTTTCTTTTGCAACAACTAGTCCTGTTACAGAGGATAAAGTTCTTGTATCCAAGCCGTTATCTAATGAAAAGCAAGGAACCAATGAGAGCTGTCCAATCGTTAATGGCTTCACAGAAGTAGTCACTAGGTGTGAAGCATCACGCCAGCATTCCATTATGAAAGTTAATAAGCTACATGAAAGCAAATTGCATATGGTTTCTGCCAGGGGGGATTCTTCGAATAGCAAAGCAGTTTTCAAGGGGAAGTCATTTTGTTTTTCAAGCTCATTTCCTGTAGAACCTGTAAGTATTTTCATGCATTCTAGTTATCATGCTGAGGTGTTGTTATCTATTGCGTGAATAAGTCTTACTAAATGTTGACAATTCCATGATAGTATCTATGGGTCCTGTTTGCTGTCTACATTGACGAGAGCTTTAGTTTGTTGTAGGATACGCCTTATAGGTTCTAAAAATACTCGGCAGTTATCAGCTTTCTTATGGATTTATCTGGAGTCATACCATTGCTGAAAATTGTGTTAGTTTTTGAAGTGAATGTCTTGAAAACCACAATCTGTTTATGTCGAACCAATTTGTTTTAGTTTCAGTTTCAGTAGTTTAGGTGGTTTTGACAGTTCCAGTGCTTAGTTTTGATTTCTATTGGCTGCACTTTTAATAAAATTATAAATTTTTCTATAAGTTATACATTTTAAACTTCAAAATACAAGTAATGTTCAAGATAAATTTATCATAATTTTATATTTAAATTATCATAAGGTTCCATTGAATCACTGTTGACCTTTATTGGGGATAAGGGAGAAAGAATACAAGAATATAAAATACCTGTGCATGCTACAGTGTCCCATCCCGCCGTCACTACAGTGTCCGCAGTCTGTAAATCGGCGCCGAATGCAACTCGCCCATGCCTCGCGTGCACGATCCTGCCTCGGTCGCTGCCCTTTTGCGTTGATAAAAAGGGGAGGGAAGCTCTCGTTCTCTACACACACATACGCAAAAGCTCTTCCTGCTCTCCTCCCTCCTCTCGCGATCCAACCCAGACCCCAAGCAAGCTCCCGTCAACTTCCCGCAGGCCATCCCGACGCCCCAAGCCGAAGCCTCCTCCTTCCACGCAAGCTCTCGCAAGACCTCCGATCCCCCTACTCATCCCGTCGAAACCACCATAGCCAGCCGAACCCCTCCATCCCGTCGTCTTCGAAGCTCCCGACCTCCTTTTGTTCGCAATAACTTCGCAAGCCTCGGACGCCTTCTTTGCCTGTAGCCGACACCTTCATCTCCCTTCTCCCTCATTACTGACCTTCACAACCAGAAGCAGACCGAATCCCTAGCCCCGTCGATCCTCTACCTCGCCGACCCAGAGAAAGAAAGAGAGAGAGTGAGTGGGTGAGAGAGAGAGAGAGAGCTTACTCCTTGCCCTAACCGAAGCCGTCGCCTCCCCTCTCCCTTGCCCGACTCCGCCTCTTCGACGACTTTCCTTCCTCTCGGATTGGAAGTTCCGACCTTTTGATCGCAAGCAATAGGAGCTCGCTTGTGTGAAGGTAACTTCGCCCCTATCGCGTGCTTCTGCGGCCAAGTCCAGTAAATCCACCATTGGGATTTTGATGATTTTAGCCTAATTAATTATAGATTAATTATAGTTAATCTATAATTAATTTAAATAGGATTAATTTATAATTAATTTTAGACTAATTATAATTAATTAAATATAAGTTAATTATAATTAAGTTTATCACTAATTATAAGTTAAAATAACCTATTTATAATTAATTTTAAATTAGTTATGATTAATTAGAAAAAATTAATTATAATTAATATATCATTAGTTATAAATTAAAGTGATTAGTTTTTTTTAATTAATTTTAAAATTAAATATAATTAATCATAAATTAAATGTGATTAATTATAATTAGTTTGAAATTAATTACAAATTAAATTAATCTAATTTATAATTCATTTTGAGTTAATTTAATTAATTATAGATTAAAATATAATTAATTACGTTTTTTTAAATTAATTATAAATTAAGTTCAATTAATTTATGATTAGTTTAAAATTAAACATAATCAATTATATATTTAATTATAATTAGTTTATGATTATTATAAATTAGATTTGATTAATTTATAATTATTTATAAATTAATATAATTAATTATATGTTAAATATAATTAATTATATGTAATTTATAATTAATTATAAATTAAGAAAGACCTTCTATCACCTCGATCCACGTGCCAACCTCGACGCTCGCAAAGGTATAATTTTCTAACTCAGATTCTCGCTCTCGAAGTTCGCGGCGGACCGGAAAACCGCCTATACACGCTTTCATAAGCGTGGTGGGATGGGACCCCGGTGCGGCGCCTACAACGAGGCGGGTAATCACCTCAAAAATCCTATCCTCGGCGTTCGTGTCGAGCCGGCAAACCGCCTATACACGCTTTCTTAAGCGTGGTGGGAAGGGAACCCGGTGCGACACCTACGGCGAGGCGGGTAGGCCCTATACACGCTTTTCTTAGCGTGGTGGGGACGATTTTAAGTACCCGTATGCGGCTCTGTACCTGCGGGGAAACAAATGCTTTGCTTTTTCAGGTACGTCGAAGACCCATACACGCTTTCTTAAGCGTGGTGGGGGATTGAAGACTTTATACGGCCGCGGTGTCCTCGAAAGAGGGCATCTACCATACACGCTTTCTTAAGCGTGGTGGGAAAGGCCCAGTTTTACGTTATTTCTCCTAAACGGGGGAGATGCCGGAATGCTGCCGAAATTTCGGGTGAATTTGAAACCATACTTGGACCTGATTTGGACTCAAGTGAACTCGAACGAACTAAAGTGCAGAAGACTTGAACATAAATGAACTTTAACTGAAATCAAACTTGAATCGACTTCGGACTACAGTGGACTTTTGAATATTCAAATGTGATTTGGACAACATCACATTGAGCTCGAACTCAAGTGAAGAACAAGGAACTTTGATTTGAACTAAACACAGTAAATATGAACTTGAATTGAATATACAAGTTGACTATGTGGAGTTGAACTTCAAAACTAATAAATGAATGAGGTGGAACTCATAGTGCTCATGTCAATCAAGCCATGAGCAAGGAAAAGGAATCCATAATACAAGTGTTTGTCTTGAAGACGAAGAGCAGGACTTATAATAGCATTTGATCCACCCTGCAAACATAGGCAAGGAGATTCTGATGGAAGCTATGACACGAGTAAATATAAATGACTTATGATAAACATTGGAGAGTAACACTCTCATAATCAACATAAGTTGACATACAAGCTGTTGTATTAACACCTTGCAAGTGAGGAAGACTAGTGATTTGATGCATTCACTGAGTTATAAAGAATACACAATTGATGCAACAATTCCCTGCAGTCGAGATCAACATACAAGCAAAGGAAGGAAAACGATGACTTATCTCCAACCAACAAGCTAAAATGCCCTATGAATGTTGGAGAACTATCATGCCTGATTAGAAACATCAGCACCAACAAATACCAACTATCCTATGAGTACGACCATTTGATAAGTTTGATGAATGAGGAACACTATGACACCCCTTCCAATGTCAAATGTAGGCCATAGCTCACTATAATATCATGAAAGTCAATGTGCAAGGAATATACTAACTCACTAACCAGTATGCATGAGAAGGTTAGTGATGAATATGCAACAACCTTACCAACAAGTAACGATGATTGATATGTGTTGATGGCTTGCTTATGATCAACAACTATCAAATGACAACCGGCTATACTTGAACTTAAAAGGACAGCAGGGGGCTTGAATAAGATAACCTAGAACCTGAACTCAATTGAACTACAAGAGGTTTGAATTTCCAAAGATTTCAGAAGACTTTGAACTAGAACATGAACTTGCACATCAAGCTGGACTTGAACCCAAGCGTACATAAAGAAGCCAATGACAAGTGCAACCACTTATCAATCAACCAACGGAACAGAATCATCGATGAACGACATTCATCTAACGACCAATACTAATCCACAAATGAACATACAACTTCCTTTGAAAGTCAAATGGTGATCAATTGACAATAGATAAAAGCTCCTACGAGTTGCTGTAGGAGATCAGTGATACATCAAATATATTGCCTACAAGCAAAATGCTTAAAGATCTGCAAGACATACAAGTCTCCTACGAATACAAATGTGAGCACTATATGTCACTCGTGGGTAGATGCAGAAAGACTTTAGTAAATGCAGTATCCTGAAGTCAATTCCAACCTATGAATGAAAACATCTACCTGCCTACGAGCAACAGTAGTGGAGGACGTACGACGCCACGCCACCGGATCCGCAACATTCATGCAAGCGGACAGAAGGCGTTTAGAAATGTTCCAAAAGTACCCCCGCACATGCACCATAATATGTATACACATAGGTACACATAAGGGGATGTACTGAATACCTGCATGGGCCCCGGCGAGCGTGTTATTGGTACACACGTGACGTCTAGGGATGCTGCGCGGGTCAATAAATTTGAACCTGATCCTCCTAAAGCAAGTAGATAGGAGTAGACAAGGTTCAATAAATAATTATAAAATGCCCCAAACACCTGCATGGGCCCCGACGAGCGTGTTATTGGTACACACGTGACGTCTAGGGATGCTGCGTGGGTTAATAAGTGAATTCAGGTTCGAGCCCGATCCTCCTACACCCAAAAAACTCCAATCTTCTGAAAAATCCCAAAAATTCCCAAAATCCTAAACTCCGAAAATATTTAAAACTGAAATCCAATCATCAATCACATAAAGCAAATCCATCCACCCTCCGCAACAGTTTGCCGAGGTGGATAAATTAAAATTTACTTCAGCTCACAAAGAGCCAATGCCTAGTCGAAAATATCACTAGGATCCATTCTCAAACAATCTCCTGCCAGCAAGGACGTGGTACGAGTCCTCTAACCGGCAGTTTCGCCGCCAAATGGCACTGCAGGATAAACGGTTATGACTCGGGGCCCTCTGAACCAGGTGGTCGCCGCCAAATGGCACCATTATATTATGGTTATCGCCAGAGCCCGTATGCTCCCCAATGGCATCAAATCCTTGAGATATGAATCAATAGGATATGATCGATAGGGCACAAAGCCCTCTGTTAGCTGAGGTGGATTCAAATTTGTCCCCTTAGATAAACACTCACCCTAGGTCTACAAGGTACCCTTGGACGAAGCAACCCATGGCTGCCGACAAGGATCCTTCTGTCAGGTTGGGTCGACTACCTCCTCTGACTAAGTAGACCAGGGACCACGATGGCCCGGGACGACGGAACCATGGGATCTTGATCGGGTCCATCATCCATTCCCCCACCATCTGCTTCAAGTGCAAGATGGTGAAATTTCTATTTTAAATATTAAACCCTTCCAGTCCTTTTAACATTCCCAACCTATTGCTGCTACTATATGCCAGATCCACGTATCTATACGTATCTGATCGACGACTAGCCTTAATCGAAAGTTCTCTCTCGTTATCGGGAGGGGTAATTAACTATAGGGGCTTGCGCCTATAGGAAACCAGAACTCAGATCATAAAGTCCTCGCAAAATGAGGGCGAAATCTCTGGGTAGTGTCTTATCTACTATCTCATCTGCCTTCCAAAATTTACCCCGGAACTTAGTTCGTTAAAACTCCCCCCTCGAAGAAAGCACAAAAGAGCGGGCGGAGGTCGGGGCCTAATTTTCGGAGCCCACAATCACTAAAATATGTTAAGACTCTTTAGTTTAAAACAATTTAACGGAAGACTAGTCAAGACATGTTGTTGTGAAATTCTGTTTTTATTTATTTTTTATTCAGATTAAATAGTTAGCCTATTGTCAGGGGTTATCTGTGGCTTGGTGGTAGTGGGTTGGCTAAATTGCTGCGAGGGATTGGTTTGAAGCCTATAAAGGAGGCGTGGAAGAGAAAAATTTAAATTTTTTGAAGTCAGTACCAGAAATTGAAAAAAATAAAACACATGCAATTTCGTCTTAGACCCCAGAAGAAATGAATCCAAAAAGTGCAAAACCAATTGGATTTGGCTTTTTTTTTAAAACCCTAGTTTGAGTTTATATTCCTTCAGTTCTGTAATTCTTTGATCATTTCGTGGTACTACAAGAAATTTTTTTTAATCATCTAGCTTTAAGATTAGAGAGAGTCGCTTTAAATTGTTTGGTCACATAAGATGTCAGCCTTTTGATGATCTAGTTAGGAGAGTAGATGTGTAAGATCTGGCCTATTTTAAGAAAGGTAGAGGTAGACCTAAAAAGACCTAGTTAGAAAGTATTAGAAATGTCATTTTTTATCAGTTAAATAAGAATTTGACTCTAATAGGACATAATGGAGAAAATAAAGATTCATGTTGCCGACCACAAGTAGTAGAATAAAGGCTTGATATTGTTACATCTAACTTTTAGCTCATTTTGTTTGATCAGCGGGCTGAAGTTATTGAATGGGTTAGAGGAGGAGGAGGAGGAGGGACTTTGTTGGATGATCAAGCAACAAATGCTGATTTCATCATCGAGGCTCATGGTCTTTCACAGAGTTTGTGTGCCAGTATTTCTCAATCTACTTCTGTTTCCACGCATTGGATACGCGCTTCTATTGAGGTATATATATAGTGCTAATTTGTTTAGTGGTTTGTTGGCTAAAAAATAGTTATATTCTATCGTGTTGTGTGACTAGTTTCATACCGATGCTATATAATACATGCTACGGACATACTGAACCTGCACGTTTGGTCAATGCCATTCTCATTTTTCAATTTAAAAAAAAAATCCAAACATTGAAATGTCAAATTTACTATTTGTGCGAGGGATTTCTGCAGGTTCTTGTTGTCCAGCTTCACAAAGTTTTTGTTCTTTATTTTATAGTTAAATCTGTAAAACTTGATTATGGTGGAAGTGTTGTCAAGCATGCTTCATTTTCCTGGATAAGAAAATGAGATGCATGGCAAACAGACCTTAACCTTTTGGCAAAGATGTCCACTCATGGATAATTTTATGATCTTTCGTCAAGTCCAGTGATTATTTTTGTTTCTTTATTGAGATATTAAGTTTGTAGATATTTGGTTGGATGGAAGAATTAGACAGATTCCATAAAAAGATGCAAAGTTTATGTGTAAGTTTGGAGGAAAATCTAGACTTATTAATGAAGAACAACAGTATAACATTTATAGGATATTTGGCATCCTTACATATTTAATCTTCAATGATAACTTTAAAAAGAAAACACGATACAAATTTGAAATTCAAATAAAAAAAATGTCTTTCGATTAATTTAGACAACAATTCATTCATTTGTTTTCTTGTAGTGAAATTATCCAAATGCAATGAACACTTTTCTTTTTCTCATAATCCAATTGGCTTCCCCTTGGATCCCATTTTTCCTTTTCCTATTTTTCCTCCCGCTCAAGTTGGTAAATAGATATCAATCAATCCCAACTTACTAATGAGAAAATCAAAATTGAATTTGAGCAATCCTTTTGTAAGGATCTTTATGGTTTACTAGGATATAGGAATAAAATGCATGCAAATAATTCCTGCTTCAACTTTTTCTTTATAAAGTGGCGATTGCCTCCCCAATCCCCATGCTTGGTTCTATTGTATTGCATAGGACTGTGGGTTTTTCTTTATGATGCTTTATTGCCATAATATAGTTTCATTGCTAAATCTATAATTTTTTATAGTTCAACCCTCTTTGGACATGGCCATATGTTCAACTTCAATATTACTCCGAGCTACTATATTAAGTTTCTTACTCTTCCATGTGGTAAAGTTGCCTCATATAAAGATACAAAATAAATTATGGATATTCTGTCAATAGTAGAAACTACCAATCTACGTTTGGTAGACTTCAATATTGTGCTTAATGCTTTTCTTGAAAAGTTGTCCATTTTAAGGGCAATTTTTAAAATACTTCAAGATTTTGTATGTAGCCTTTGGATGTTCTTTTTGTGATTAGTGCATAAATTAACTGACTAGGTTTATAATGAAGGCTATATCAGATCTTTTATGGGATAAATAAATTAGTTTTTCCCCCCACTTTTTTTTATCAAACACCAATAAGTTCTCCATCATTGTTACTCTAGGTTTATGCGTGAATCAATAGGTCTGTTATCATGTCTATACCCATCCATTCCAATTTCATTAAGAAGATTCAAAATATACTTATTTTGAGACTGCATAATATCATTCTTTGATCTTCCTATTTGCAAGAAACAAATTTGAGGTATCCCAAATCCTTCATTTTAAATTATGCAACAAAAAAAATTATTTAGCATGTCTTTTTTATCAAATTCATAACTAGCCAAGACGATGACTGTTGGCATCAAAATTTGAAGCATATCAAATGCCACTTGATATTTGGACCTTTTTAGTTCTAGATGTTTTTTATGCTAGGCCGAGTTAACCATGCCTAATCTAAGTCACGTGCACTTAACTAAGGCTAACACCCATGCTTGACCCTCTAGCTATTTCTAGAGATGGTTCAAGACATTTTTTTTTTTTTTAAATTTAGTTCCAGCCTTTAAACTCTTTCTTATATTGAACCTCTGCTTAGCTTAGCCAGATACTTTAACTTAGCGCATAGATTTGAGCTATGATAAACCTAGACCTTTGAACCCAATGGATGATTTTAAAACAATTGATCCAATAATTGGCCAATCCTCTTTCATGGTTATGTGAATTGGCCCTAGTTGGTCGTTGGACTAAGTTAGAATCATTTTGTATCCTAGTTTAGTCCAATTAAATCCAATTAGGTCAACAAGATCCAAATCCTAGAGTTTGAGAGCTTAATCTTGGTTAAACTTCCCATTAGATCCCAATAGGTTTTACATGACCTAACTGAGATATAGACCTTTGGATTAGCTAGCTTGATTGGCCTTTGACCCAATTAAGCCCAAATAGACCTATTTGATCCAATGGAACCTAAATCCTTAAATTGGACAAATTGATTGAACCATAGGCTTTGAACCAATTTCAATAGGTCAACTATGGATGGCTCAACCCCAATTTGCCCTTGATTTGACCAATTGGTTCACTTTAACCCAAGTTGACCATTTTAAACCACTTAGACCATGTTGATCAATTTGACCAAATTGATCTAAGCCAAGCCTTGTGTCATGCCCCAGAATCTAATTTAGAAAAAAATTTTCTTTTATCTTTTACTATACAACAACCAGAGCTATCTAATTTTATTTATCAGTAATAAACAGCGGAAACAAATTTTATAATTCAAAACATCAATACACATCTATATTCATTGATCCAAAATTAAATCACATATAATACTTAGGAATCATATAATCACAACATATCTTTCTATTCCTTAATATAAAAGAATAACTAAAACAAAAAGAAATAAAATCTGAGGAATTTTGATCAGTCTCATACTCCTAAACATCTTCTCTGACCTAAAATCATTTAAATCACATATAATGAGCTAAACAACCTAGCAAGTCACTACAATAACAACAACAATAACAAGCCTTTGTCCCACTACGTGGGGTCGGCAACATGAATCCTTTTTCTCCATTGTGTCCGGTTCAAAGTCAAATTCTCGTTTAAATCTAATAGAGAAAGATCATTTCTAATATTTTCTAACCAAGTCTTTTTAGGTCTACCTCTACCTTTCTTAACATAAGTCAAATCTAATACCTCTACTTTCCTAACTGGGTCATCGGAAGGCCGCCGTTTTATAATTGAATTCAAAGCACGATAAAAAAAACAATATGCATATTGTCAGTCAATTCATAATAGTAATAGTCATATGATCAAGAATCAGTACAGAAATAGTAAAACTTATATACAATAGCGGTACAATCTGTAAACAATAAAATAGTACAGTACAAAAGCTAGTAAAACAGTGCAGTGGAGAAACCAGTAAAGTAGTATGGATCTTGAATCGATAAAGCAGTCGTCGTATCAATACTATCAATCAGTAAATAAATCATATAAAACAGTAAAATCAAAGCATTAGTAAAAATTATCAGAATCATATCAATACAATAAAACCCTATGATGATATATGCATGTTATCCAATTATTTTATATCAGTATCAAATCAATATCTTAATCATATGATCAGTATATCATGTGCTTAATATATCATATGCTCAATATTAGTAAAATGAATCAATAACAATAATAGTAACAGTGAATCAATAGTGGTATTAGTAACAGTTCAGTAATAATATCGGTGTTTATATCGTTACCAGTAAATTCAGTTGCCGTAGCAGTAAAATAATCAAATAACAGTAAATTTATACAGTGACAATAAATCAATATAGTATCAGTAAAGTTGTACAGTAACAATGAATTCGTAGCATACATTTCAGTAGTCACACTAAATAAGTAAGAAGTTTTGGCTATCACGGTGTTTTTAGTAATCAGTAATCGGTAATTGTTGGCTTAGCAAACATAGTCGTTACTCTTTGTTCGTTGGCACAATAATTCCTAATAACTCCCAATTGTTGTATCAGTAGAGGATAACAACCAGCCATAGTATTTTAAAGAAAGTCTGCCGGCGCAACATCCTGTATAGGTCAATCAACCTCCAACTAACGGGTCAACCAATTTTCTTTTCTTTCAAACATACATTATTATCACAGTACTATAACAGTAATAACGACCAACTATTACTCAATCACGTATCCACATTCATTTTCAATACATTACAATAAATAAAACATAATTGAGCTTAATTCAGAAAGTGCCAAAATATCTTAATGGTAAGCAATAGAAAACTCTATTGAGCATAAATTCACATTTTCAGAAATTAACCAAATTACCAGAGATTTTATATAACAACATTCTGAAGTTTTAATTGAACTAAAATATTATTTTAGGTATCATAATAAAATTTTGAATTGATAAAAATTGACTTTTTCAAAATCACACGGCGAAAAATCTCAAATAAATACTCAAAAAGTTCATAATCTCAATCTCCATAACATATAAAAACTTACATGGTGAAAGTTTACCAATACAAAATTATCTTCATTTTTTGGTAACAAAAATACAAATTTGACCAGAAAAATTTCAAAAACATCAAATTATTGAAATTAGAAATAGGACACTGATTTTTTACAATGAGACGAGCAAATCTCCCAACAGGGTCGATGGACAAAAATCGCTATACAACCTCTAAATCTTAAATCTTCTTTCCTCTGTTTTCCTCTTATTTTTTTCATTTTCTCTATTTTGCCAAACGAAGGGGAGAAAGAGCTTAATAATGGATTTAAATTTTATAATAAAATAATAATATAATCAGTTTTCAATATAAAATTTATATAATTCTTTTTGGGGCTTCAAAAATTATAAAAAATATTCATAAAATAGCATATCATATTTAAAAAACTTTGGTGAAATCGGTTTACAAAACGGACGGTTCCAAAACCTTCACTTATACCGGCATGCGTTAATTTCTTAAGGATTTGCATAAATACTAAAAAATTATGAAAAAATTAGTGTGATTAAAGCACTATAATATCTATGCTATGGCAAAGAAGGTTTGTTATTTGAACGTATAATAACTCTTGAAAAAATTTATTTGACTAGATTAAAATACGGGCTAGTACATGTTGGAATCATTCCAATAGATAAACAATAGTTTACTTGACCCTTGATTACACTTAATTTGGCTAATTAGTCCAATTGACCCAACTTGGCCAAATTGAAACTGTTGGGCCAAGTTGAATGAACTCATAAAATTTACTTTGACCAAGCTTTCCATTTTAGTTAAGTGACTCCACCATCCCCTTGGTTGAGCCAATTCAACCCAATTCAATTCAACCCAATTGACCCAACTTAGCCTAATTTCCTTAAGGTACCTACTTATGTAATTTGAACTTAAACCCTCAATTTGGTTAAATTAATTGAACCAAGCACCATGGATGAGTTCACCACACCCTAATTTAGCTCAATTGACCTTTGATTTCATCTAATCTAATTTGTTCAATTGACCCAATTGAATCAAAACCCATGCTTAACCTATTTGTGCCAATTAAGTCAAATTGATCAAATTAACTCAATTGATCCGAAACATCCCATTCAATTGATTCCCTTAAAACAACCATATGCAAATTGACTCACTTGACTCATTGGTTTGATCCAATTAGGCCAATTGACTAAATTAAACTAATTGGATTTGTTTGGGTTTACACGATCCAAATCATTTCCCAATCCAAATTGAATGAACCAATTGGCCCCATTTGATTCTTAGGGCATAACCCATCACTAGAAAGCAAGCTTAGCCATTGTTTAGCTCATTAACCATGGATTAGGATAGGATTAGTGGGTGATTTGGACAAACTCAAAACAAAGACCATCTTAGCTGGCTAAAATTATCTCCCAATCGATCTTAGTCATCCATTTGCAAAACCTAGAGTGCATCCATCACCTAACTAATGCAAGAACCATGGTTTAGCTCTCGGTTAAGGGGTGATTAAGCTCGACATTGTGGGAGGACTGCTCATTCCTTCTCCATCCCTTCTGTGAGCTCTAAGCATCTCCTGAGAGAAATTGATGGAGTTCAAGGCACCTGAGCTGCTCTAGCCACCAAGAAACTCAATTCTCAGTTGGTGGTTTGGTCTCCAGCCCTTTCTAGATCTCAACGAGCCAATTCTAAAAATGGTTTTGCTCCAACGACCTCAATCAAGGTGTAGAATTAAATTGGGCTCAACTCATCTACCAGGAAGATATAAATCTTAAAACCTAGTTCATCCTTAGGTGCTATGGATGGTGTGAGGATTGGAGGCATGATCTGCTATAATTTTTCTATTCATGGCTAGAGGTAGGTCTCCTAAAGATGTAGCCATTGAAATCTCTCGATAAAAGTGAAAGACCTTAAATTTCCATTCATCCTAGTTGCATTTCTCTTGTAACCCTGCTAATTGCTATTTCCAAAGGCAATGCTATGGAGAAAGTTGATATCTCAACTTCAGCATTTAAGATGAAGAATCACATTCACTTATCATAATGGTCAAACGGTTTCTCACACTTTCAGTTGGTTGTACCATATAAGCTTTTCTTCCTTTTTTGTTCAATCAAGTAGGATCAAGTAAAGAAATCAAGTTATGGAACTAGACGTCTCTTTAATGGGTAAGTATGAATGCTGACAACTTTCAACAGGAGTTTGCATCAATCATTTTTCTGTCATAAACCCTCTAATTCCATGGCTTTACTGTCTTTCTTACTAGAAGATTTAATGGGTGTGAAATTGTTAATATCAATTAGTAGATTTGAAATTGATAATTGTTAGTTAATCTTGCTAAAAGATCAAGTGATGTAGGTAAAATGAAGAAGAAAAGAGATATAACTTCTATGATTAAACCTATGTTCTTAGAACGAAGAAGTGTCTCAAGAATACTATGTGAGGAGAGAATATTATAATGGCTTGAAGGTAAATTTTTTAAATTATAATTAGATTACCTATGCTATATGATTGAGTTTTGAGTAACTATGAAGCTATTGATAGTAGTTTAATAAGTTAGAAATTAGTCTGTTAAGATTTATGTTTGTAAAAATTACAAAGAATTTGTTGAAAAATAATAATAGAGATATGGTGGGAATGACATCTATCAAAGATAAAGCAATGAAAAATAAACTTCGGTGTTTTGTGCACACATAAAACAAGGTAGAAGATGTATTAATAAGACAATTAGATAAAACTAAAGTTGTAAAATCATTAAACATGTATATCAAGTCTAGTTGTAGTGCAAAGAGATTGAAGCGAAATTGGGTTAAAACTTAAAATGTCAAAATGAATTGAAGATGAAGATTTATAATATTTGAGTAGATGGGATAAGGTTCAGGAAGTGATGAATGTCTCCATTACTGTTTTGACTCTTCTCGTATGCGCTAGCTAGATATTTGTAGCTGCTCTAATACTCGAGCTTGCTGCCTCCTGCTAGCGTCTCCCTACTAACAAGCTTTAAGGGAATGCATGTCAGGTTGAATTCTTCACTATTCTGTAGATAATACCTTCGACGTTGGAACCCCTGCTGTAAAGTCGATGCTTATTATGCTATGGTTAAGTGCAGCGCAAATGATATCGTTATTGTCTGCATTTGTAAAAATATGGGTATCATGCGTGATTATTAACTAGATATTTATACCAAAAACAGCTCATCTTAGATGCATTGAAGAAGTTTTTACAATAAGCTTTTACTTTCGGCATAAAATATCCTTATTTCAAAGTAGCATTGATAGCATCTATATAATTCCTTGCTCTACTTTAAAATGCTCTGTCGATTGATGTGAAGCACTTTTTCAAAATAATGCCTACCGTTATTGATTTCTGGATTCATTTGTTCAAGGAGTGCTGCATGCAAGATGTTGCAAGCCACATACTTTACTCTCCATTGAACTGTCATATTCCGTTACCTGGATTTGAAGACCTCCGATTCTGTGTTTCCCAATATGAAGGGAAAGAGAGAATATTATTAAAGAATTTATGCTTTGTCTTGGGAGCAAAGTTCACCGAGAAGCTAACCAAGAAAGTTACCCATTTATTATGCAAGTTCACTAATGGTCCAAAATACACAGCTGCTTGTAGAAAGGGCATTCAAACAGTTACTGCTGAGTGGATCACTGAATGCGTCTCACAGGTATAGATCTTATCATTTTTCAATTTGTACTTCCTGTAATATTGGGATTTGCAAGTTCTTTTTGACAGTAATGAGACACTTTTATATTTTCCAGGATAAATTGGTTCCACCTGATTCATTTCGGCCAAGGCCAGTAACTTCACAGGATGAAGAGGCAGGTTTATGTACTGTGAGTCAGCATCCAACACAGGCAGTTCACATGATTTCCTTTCCATCACAATCACAGGGTCAACCCCAAGGACTGATGCAAAACTCAAGAATGAACGTTGGTAGTTAATTTTGTAGCGATGAATGTATTTGCTTAACATTTTTTTTTCTATTTTTCCTTTTATAAAGCATGTGGATTATGCAGCAATATCTATTAACTCCATAAAACTATAAGGTTCAAGTTCTGATGGAAAAAGGTTGAAGTTATCGGAATTGGATGGAAATACACGTGCTTCTAAAAGAAAAAAAGCAAAAGAAATTCAAGGGGAAAATGGCAAAACTGGTCCTGATGTGGCCGAAGCCATAGAGGATCTGTTAGCGCAGTCAGACAAGGTACATAATTGCATTATTATGCAAAAAATATCATTTTGTTAGCACTGGTTTATCTTGCTTCTGGTTTCTGTCTAAGATTCAAGACCTAAAATCGCCTGGGACGTCTGGTAATGGAAGTAATGTATCCTCTAATTTATCCTTTCATGCTTAGCTTTCCTTAGGGTCGTACTTGCTTTTCCCTCATCACCTAATTACAGATATTTGCGCCTGATCCTCCCATTATTGATCAAAATCATGGAAATTCAAATACTGCTTCTGGAATATCAAACAATTGGATAGTCCGGTGAGTTGCTCCTTTTCTCTAATCCAAGGACTACTCAGTCGCCTACACATGTAGCACTTATATTATGCATGCTTTCTCTAATATATTCTACAACATTCTCTCCCGTGCTCCATTTCATTTTTACATGTCCAATTTCCGCCTTAAAATATGATGTTCCAAGCGAGTTGCTTTTCCTAAAGCAAATAATCTGTCTCAAAGACTTAATAATTATGAACTTCGTTTCCTGAAATGATCCAGTTCAGTTCTGGTATAATCACAGGGAGCAGAAACAAGGAAGCACTTCCCATCCAACAAACCAAGCAAGAAAGTCTGGCGCTTATGATGCTTTTACTGAAACACAAACAGAATCACAGGTTTGTAAATGGCATAAATTGGATTTTTTTGTACATATTTGAACATGTTAATGGCTGTGGTGATTCTATCTGTTCAGGTAGTTGGGTATGAGGAAGACTTGTCAGGCAGGCAGAAAATAATTGAGAGAGTTCGATCACAGAGCTTGACATTGACACCAGATGTGAGGTGAGTAGGAACTGTTTGAAAAGGTTTTTGTTATTTCAGTGAACTGATTTCTCGGACGGACTGGATAACAGAAAATGAATCATTTGCGGTCTTTAGAGTTCTGATGTGATGATCTTATTCTTTGAATACTTGAAAATTTGGAGAGCATTTGCAGATGAAATCATTGCCACCTTGTCCATTAATTTCGGGGAGAACATGCCTTCTACGTAGGCTCTGAGATATGCAATGAAAAGGTTTCAACACTCACCAATTTTTAATCCAAATTTACTCGCCCATTTGTGTAAGAAAATGCATGGTATGTAATATGATGCTCATCTGGGTATGTGCTAGCCTTTATTTTAAAAAAAGGGATGAGAATATTCTTAGCAAAATTTAGTTATTGATGAAAATGTTGACTTATTATCTTGTATTGCACTCATCTCAAAGTAAATCTAAAGATTTAAAATTTATTCCAAATAAATTTTGATCAAAGTATTCAAATCCATATTTTCTCCACCATTCTCATACTGAAAATCTGATTGAGCTGCATTTCAGGACTTGCTGCTGTTAAAATGGAAGTTTTGCTTGCTCTGTATGATTGCTTTTTGAGACTTGAGGGCTGTGGTTTCCGTCCACATTGTAGAAGAATAGAAGCAATGGATTCAGAGACTTGGGCTCTTTCTCATCCCACTGATGGCTGAAGCAATGGATTCAGAGATGCATCTATTTTTATTCTTTAAAAATTAATGAATGTATCATGACATCTATCACCTTGCAGCCCATATTCTATTTAAAATGTGATTTGCTGCTTGTTCAATTACTATTCCAAAATAGTTTATGAAACTTTCTGACTTAATATTCATGATTTTGAAAAGCGTAAAACTTGATAGCTATGTAATTATGTGATCCACCCAAACCTATCTAATTTTGAAGAGATTATTATATGCGGAGTCTGGGTGTAACTTTTCGACTAAACTTTAATTAGGTGAAGACATTTGGATTCTCTCTTTTGTATAAACCCTTTGTACAATAGAGAAAAAAAAGTCTAGCTACCTTCACCTGATTGGAGTCCGGAGGGCGTCTATACTCCGCACGTAATAATTTTTCCTAATTTTGCAGTTACATGGTGTGCAGGTGTTGCTTACAGCCTTGTCGTTCAAAATTCTTTCACCCCAAATGTGCTTATAGTCATTGGCTTCACAAGCTATTGAAAAAAAAAAAAAAAAGCCAAGCAAAAGGCTTCATCTCTGCTTAGTACTGTGTATCTCCTAAGTACGATAAAACGGTACATAAAAAAAGCAAAGCAGCATGGGAATAAGGAAGAATATGATGATTACATTTCAAATTTATTTAAGGTAACTTCAGCCATGACATGTTTTTTGATAGAGTTATTTAAAAAGCATGATTTTAATATAATATTACATATATGTATATATATTTGCATATATTATAATTACATATGTCATCATAAAAAATTAATTACTGGCATGATATCATAATGATATTTTAGATATGATTACCCATGAGTATTAAAGTTCTCATTCAAAAGATAAACAAATCATTTTTCTCCAGCTCATTAAATTAGGGTATGTAAATATAATAAAATCATGAAATTTTAATCAAGTTTTTCATTATTTTGCTTACATCTCCTTCATGCATGAGAATAATCATTAATTATTTCAAAATATTATGAAAGCGAGATCTTACAATTTATAACTTATTGTAGAGTCTAATCATGGGAACTTAACCAAACTGCTTAGAAAACATCCCAAATATACTGATGATCTATAGTGGGTGACCTATCTAGGGTCCACACCAAGATTTATAAATTAGCCTTAAATACAAGTTATTTTTTATCCCATAACATCTTGATAGAGCTATGAAATTATATCACAAATTATTTTTTTTATATACATCCTTTCATGTAACTTTCAATTCTTATAAATATAGGATTGATAAGCATTTTTTTGAACACCATGCTAGTCCAATTGTGAACAAAAAGTAATGAAATTCCAGAATTCTTTTCCTTATCCTTCTCTTTTTTCTCTACTCTCTTAGTTACTCTAATAAATATTGTTAGTAGGGTATGAATGTCACCTAAAAAGAATTTTGGATCTAACACCAAAAAAAACATTATATATATAAAATATTTATTTTAAAATTGACAAATTAAAAAATCAGCTCGAAACTTGATTCAAAATGTAGAATTCATAAATTAGTAACAAAAAATAAACTAAGCAGAAAGCACACAGTATTTACGTTAACAAAGAAAATATGCATAAATTACAGGTAAAACTATTTAAAGGAAAAGAAAATACATCTCAAGCAGACTGACCGATGAAATTGGGCCCAAACAGTAGGTTGCTGTAGCTCAGGTCTATCCAGCTTGAGATTGAAGCACTCACAAACCAACAACTAGGAATTAACCACCTCTGAAGCAGTAGCTAAGCTAGAACTGGACTCATCATCAACAGCAATAGATCTTAGCAGTTCCTGTCTTTTCATGGAATTCACTTTCCTGCGATTAGCCTCGAGGAAAATGAGAAGGGCAAATATGTCGGCAGGGTTCACCCCACCAATCCGGCCTGCTTGACCAATTGTTTGTGGTTTGAACTGCATGCAATTCAAGCCCAGTCTTTGATTAGAATGATCTTCAGGCAAAAATATAATTCAGCAAAATACGATTAAACTCCAAATAGATTTTCAATTCCTTGTTGATGGCCAAACAAGAGTTCATAGGCTTGTGCAACAAAGGTTATCATTCAAACTATGTGCGTCAAGGCTAGAGAAAGTGATGATTGACACACGGATATGATGCAATTTTCACATATTTTATCGTCAAAATCAATTCTTTGTTGTAGAAATTGAACCTCTGATCTCTTCTTTGGAGGTAAGGGCAATATCACTGGGTTACAAGCCCAAGGGCCATTTCAAAATAATTCATAAGTTACTGACAGAAACAGTGGCTATCCAAAATACCTGGGAAGATGATAATAGCGTCCAAACATATCCTCCTCAAACACTTTTGTTTAAACAAAATCATGGTATTATAGTAAGAACTCTACTAATAGAAACGCCCAAAAATAGCTGGAAGCACATATATGAATAAAGATATTGTCTGTTTCGAAAAATTTTATGCCTAAAAACAAAATAAAATGAGGCTGTGCTTCAAGAAAATTCAGTTTTAATTGACATTTGAGATGATGGTGATCGCCACATGAGAAGAGTCTACTCTCTCAAGCATCCAAGTATACAGAGGAATTCTAATCACCACAAGAAAATCACAGGGTTGGTTTTCATCCAACATATGTAGCATAAACAAAGGTTAAAAAGTAACATAGTCTTACGAAATAATTATTCTCTAAAACTCTTTTTGCCAAGCTAACATTCACAGGCTGTTAATACCTTCGAAAGTTTCTCACGTGCTTCAAGGGATAAAGTTGTAATCGAATGGTAATCCAAATCATCAGGAAGTTTTCTGTGTTGCTGATTGACTATCTGAAAAACAACAATAAAAAAGAATGGGCAACTAATTTTAAGACTAAATAGCAAGTGATTTACAACCAATGAAGCAATAGCACAAGTAAATCTACAAAATCCATCGTAAACAAATCATTGCTGCAGTTATGATTATGACTAAGTCTATGAATGATACGAAACATCAAACAAGTGATATTCAAAGCAATTTGATCAAGACAGTGGAACAGGAAGGAATAACAGTGTCTCTACAAAACAGGGCAAAGATGTTGTGAACCCTGAAGTGGATTGAAATATTTTTCATAAAACGAAGGATCTAGATATCAAAAGAACTAAGGTTTTCAAAGGTAAGATTTGTCTTCTATTTTTTGTACCGGATTACCCAATTTAACATCAGCATTTGACTACTAACTAAATTGGACACTTGGGTTAACTGAGACACAATCTGGCTGTGGCTAACCATGTTCAACTGTTCAAGTAGGCAAATTGAAAGATGCATGCTTCTGTGCCTGGGGTAATGGCAGCATAGCCCATAGAATAAATCACAAATGATACTCATCTTAAAATCATGCTAAATCAGAATAAATTATTTCAATAGCACTACTAAGCTATTTAAAACTTAATAAACCCCATATGAAGATAACTAGCATTATGATAGGCATCTATAATGATTTATGTGAGTTAATAAATATGATGGCGTAGATTAATAGGTTTTTGTGAGTCATTTAGTTCATAGATAGTTTATGAGTTTAGGTTTTCCTAGTATTCCTATAAATATTCTCTATTATTAGTATTAAGGCAATGAATAAAAGAAGAAGTAAGCCTCCCCAGACTTGAGTTTTGATCTTTGTCTCTCCTCCCCCCCCCCGCACCCAGTTTCTAGAGTTGCTGGCAAATTAGAATAATCGTTTGTCCTTCACTCAACAATGGATTCACATAAGATTATCCTTTTAGTCAGACGATAGCAAGATCTATATTTTTGAACTTCATTTTCTTTGCCCCCAAGGGGCCACGATATAGCATTCAATCTTTGCTCCACCAAGTCTCTCCTTAATTCAGGACATGTATCTAAACCCACTCCATGTTTTTCACCGCTCTTACCCTTACAGATAGAGACTGACAAAGCACAGTGCTCTAAAGTGCATAGCCACCATATATTGTTAAATAAACCTTGTGATGCAGGACAAAACGGGTAAAAAGTAGACTTCATTTAGGATAAATACATATGGTTTCATAAAAACACTCCAAGGAGGAATATCTATCAACCTCGTAATTAAAGGGTTATAAAAGTCTCTGCAAGGAAATGAAAGCTCTCATTTTCTACAGTTTTACCATGATGGCTCCAATCCTAGAATAATTCAAACTATTTTCAATAAGATTCCAAGATTACAAAAATATAGTTCGTGACAAAATGAATGGAAATATATGCAGAAGAAAGAAATTAAATACAATCCAAACAAAATCCAGGCCAAGCAACTGAAACTAAAACTTATTAATTCACTGAATAACTACGACAGTGCATGCTAAACTACAGAGACTGCCTCAATCCATGCTACAGTACCTAAAAAACCATAACATCATTTTTCTCATCACCTCCTGCAGCAAAGCAGGCGGACAAAAAGAAATTACTACTACGAATCTGCTCACCTGGTGGAGCTGGCTCTGCTGGCGCAGAACAAAGCCTTCATATTTAATGTCAATTTCAACACAGTCTTTCTCAATCCCGGAAAGAAGCATGTTCCCATAGCCATATCTATCAAAAACCTCGTAGTGCACATGTGGCTTTTTCAGAAAGTTTTCTAGTGTGGAGTCTTTCACAGGTTGTCCTGACAACCGACTAACTTCAGAAGCCAAATCATCTTTCGCTGTAAAACAATATTATAATCTCAGGAACATGAATATATACACTAAAGCATGTATTAACCAGATATAAGCAGCTATCAAACATACACAAAGTTGGAAGCCACGTGAAGACCCACGTAATATGAAACATATTTCCAAATAATACCATGTTGCATATAAAGAATGCAAATGAAAATGTTAACCTGATATATGGACAGTCTTTAGCCGTTGTTTTTCTTCGGATATCAAAGATTGCTTGGACTTGTACAGATTCCAACGTCTGTCATCTATCAAACCAATTTCTCGGCCTAGAGGAGTTAAACGGCTGTCTGCATTGTCAGCACGAAGAAGTAACCTGTGCTCTGAGCGGCTTAAAAAAAGCAAGAGAAATGAGATATGAAGAATATGTTAAATACCAGAATAGACACTGAGAAGCATGCTAGAACCAGAAATGACATGTAACATATGACCTCAAAAAATAGAAGTTACTAAAAAAATGAGAGGCTAGTCTGCAACCAGTTGTACAGATAAAACTGCCTAGGATATTTTCCAAACTCCTATCCCACCAGTTCGATTCAAGAAGGACGTTGTTAGGCCGGCCCAAGGGCCAGCTGAACCGGTCCATCCTAGACCGGTTCAGTGCTATAGGAGGCGGGCCAGGGGGTGGGCGGAACAAGAGAGAAGGGAGATGGGGCCACTGGAGTTATGGGGCCCACATCTTAATTAAGTTTTGCTTGGGAGGGAAATTTGAATTAAGGGCTGTTTAGGGATTTTGCAATTGTCCTATTTGCTTTAATTAGTCTCTATTGTTAGGGTTAGGTTTTCATCTTGAATTTGAATATAAATTTAGGATCTCTTGTGTGGTGCTATGGCTCTAGTCTTTGGCTAGGGATTTGGATCTTCCTCTCGAATTGAAGATCCTTGTATCGGTTTGTTGTTTTCTTCGTCTATTATTGATTTTGAAGTGATTAATCATCGTATTTCTTCGCCAATCTCCAAAAATCTTCTATACTTTGCTGTATTTCTCTGAAATGCAGTGATTTTTTGCACTATTTGTGGCTTTTTCCTATCAAATTGGTATCAGAGCACGTCAATTTAAGGTGAACCAATGGCCAGAAGGAAAGTTGAAGTTTTGGTGAGAGAACTTGGGCAACTCAAATCAGATTTTGAGGAGAAGATTTCTGACTTTCAAAATCAGATCACATCCGTTAACGAAAGGATGGAAGGAAAGTTCGTCATGGTGGAAGACATGTAGAAGAAATTGCTTGAAGCCAAACTCAATCCAGCGACATCGGAAGCAAAGGAAACTACCGCCGGCCATGGAAGAGGTGGGAACCCTAACACCTTTAGGGGAAGGGAAAATTCAGAAGTGGAGATCCTGGAGAGAGAAAACGGAATGCCATATCTAGAACCACTTTCTAGGGAGGAGATGAGCATTGTCTACGAATGAAGTGGCTGCAGACTTTGGGGGATACCAAGGTCAATTTGGGAGCACTGAGGATGGAATTGGTGGTGGGAGGAAGGAAGATGGTGATCCAGGGCGATGCAGGACTGTCTAGAGCCGGAGTATCCCTCAAATCCATGATCAGGAGCATATAGGAGGTGGGAGGAGGATAGTTGGTGGAACTGCAACACTTGGAGGGGGTCAGTGTGGGAGAAGAGGGGGATATCCCTCTGGTAGTACAATCACTAATACAGCAGTTCAGTGAGGTCTTCCAGCCGCCTCAAGGATTGCCACTACCCAGAGAGCAGGAGCATGCAATCATTTTGAAGGAGGGAGTGTCACCAATTAGCGTACGGCCATACCACTATCCCCAAATTCAGAAGGATGAGATTGAGAAGTTGATTAGGGAGATGTTGGAGGCGGGGATCATCAGGCCAAGTGTGAGTCCTTTCTCCAGTCCAGTCTTACAGGTCAAGAAGAAGAATGGGAGCTGGAGATTTTGTGTGGATTACAGGGCATTGAACAAGGAGACTGTGCCAGATAAATTCCCCATCCCGATGATCGATAAGTTATTGGATGAGCTACATGGAACAGTGGTGTTTTCCAAGATGGACTTGAAGTCTGGCTACCATCAAATCCGAATGAAGGAGGGTATTCAAAAGACGGCTTTCAAGACACATGAGGGGCATTACGAGTTCTTGGTGATGCAATTTGGGCTTACAAACGCCCCTGCTACCTTCCAGTCATTAATGAATCGGGTGTTCAGGTCGTACTTCTGGAGGTTTGTCTTAGCTTTCTTTGATGACATACTTGTGTATAGCAGACCATAGAGAAGCATCTGGAGCATTTAAGGGTGGTCTTTGGAGTTCTACAGGGGCATCAGCTCAGGGCCAACCTGAAGAAGTGCAGCTTCGCACAGACTAGTGTGTAGTACTTGGGGCATGTGGTATCATAAGAGGGGGTGGCAGCCGACCAAGCCAAAATTGAAGCAATGCTGAAGTGGCCTCTGCCTAGGAGCTTGAGGGAGCTGAGGAGTTTCCTGGGCTTGACCGGTTATTACCGGAGATTTATGAGGGATACAGTACTATAACTTGGCCCTTAACCGAGCAACTAAAGAAGGATAGCTTCTTGTGGGGAGAGACAGCGACACAGGCTTTTGAGAGATTGAAGAAAGACATGACTACAGTCCCAAATTTAGCTCTCCCAAATTTCAGCCAAATTTTTGTGGTAGAGATCGATGCATTTGGATATGGGTTGGGGGCTGTATTCATGCAGAATCACAGACTCATAGCATACTTCAACCAAACACTGTCAGCCAGAGCTAGCTTGAAGTCAGTATATGAGAGGGAATTGATGGCCATTGTGTTGGCTATTCAAAAGTGGCGCCCTTACCTATTAGGTCGGCATTTCATAGTCAGGACAGACCAGAGAAGCTTGAAATACTTATTAGAGCAAAGGATGGTAACTGAGGAGCATCAGAGGTGGTTGTCCAAACTGTTAGGCTATGATTTTAAGATCCAGTACATGCCAGGTCTGAAAAATAAGGCAGCTGATGCCTTATCAAGATGTGTTGGGGTGCTCCAGGAGATGGCACTTTCAATGCCACTGCCGGTGGATTAGGGGGCTATCAAGGAAGAGAGTATGCAGGATGAGGAGATGAGGAAAATTAGGGAGGATTTGATGAAAGATACGAGTAGCCATCCAGGGTACCCACTTGAGGGGGAGAGACTCTTACATCAAGGGAGGTTTGTGATGCCACGAACTTCCATCAATATTCCCCACCTACTGCAGGAGTTCCATGGGAGTGTAGTGGGAGGCCATTCCGGGCTACAAAAGACATATAGGAGACTGACTGCTGAGTTATACTGGAAGGAGATGCATAAGGATGTGGAGGAGATGGTGGCGAAGTGTGAAGTGTGCCAGAGAAACAAGTACATGGCGATGGCTCCAGGGGGGCTACTCCAACGCTTGGCACTTCCAAACAGAGTATGGGAGGAAGTGTCCATGGATTTCATAGATGGCCTACCAAGATCAGAGGGGTTCACAGTCATCATGGTGGTGGTTGACAAGCTGAATAACTATGCGCACTTCATTCCCTTATGACATCCCTACACCACAGTGTCAGTGGCAACAACATTCATCAGGGAGGCGGTTAGACTGCACGGGATCCCATAGTCGATAGTGTCTGACTGTGATAAAGTATTCCTCAGCCATTTTTAGAGGGAACTGTTCAAATTGCAGGGCACTATTCTCAAGAGGAGCACCACCTACCATCCTCGGATGGACGGGCAAACGGAGGTAGTCAATCGGAGTTTGGAGACTTACTTGAGGTGTTTTGCTTCTGAAACACCGAGGATGTGGGCAAAATGGTTAGCATGGGCCAAATATTGGTACAATACGTCGTACCATTCTGCTTCTCAGATGACTCCTTTTAAAGTGATGTATGGAAGGGATCCCCTACACTTAGTGCACTTTGGGAGAGGAAACACCCCATTTTCTTCAGTCGAGCAATACTTGGAGGAAAGGGACAAGGTGTTGGAGGAGCTGAAGAAATATCTGTTGAGGGCACAACAGATCATGAAGAAGCAGGCAGATGCACATAGGAGAGACATACAGTTTGAAGTGGGGGAGAAGGTGTTCTTAAAACTATGACTCTACAGATAGAGGACAGTGGCCAACAAAAGAAATGAGAAATTGTCCCCGAGGTACTTCGGCCCTTACGAGATAGTGGACAAAGTCGAAGCAGTGGCATACCGTTTAAAGTTTACCCCCATCCGCCACCATACACCCAGTCTTCCATGTGTCACAGTTGAGGAGAGCTCTAGGGGAGCATGCCGTTAGTGCAGATTTATCAGCTACACTGACAGAGGAGTTAGAAGTGGTCTTAGAACCACTGGAGCTAAGGGAGATAAGATTGATAAAGAGGGGAACAAAGAAGTGCTTATTGAATGGAGGGACCTTCCAAACCTCGATGCTACTTGGGAGCCATATGAGAGAGTGAAAGATCAGTTCCCTTCATTTCATTGTTAGGTCAGTGCAGGAGACCACCCAGTCGGCCCCATATAGGCCGGCCTTTGTCTACAGGAGGCGGTTAAACCGCCTTCTCTGGACCTTGCCGCCTATGGTAGGACCCACCCTTGGATTTAATAATTAAATTAAATATATATTAGGCAAGTAGAGAGAGGCGGCTAGGGCTAGGGAGATTTAAACATAGGGAGGAGAGGGGAAGGGCATGGCATGCTTGAGTATTGGGATCTCTTGGAGCCTTTTGGAGTTTTGGGCTCTAGATTTAGTATCTAGAGAATTGGGATAGAACGATCCTCCTCTTGAATAGAGGATCAATTGTATCTTTTCTTCTAGCTTATTTTGCTTTGAGTATTTAATAAAATCTATTGTTTTCTTGATTGTTTCATCTCCGATCTTGTGTATTCTTGTTGTTTCTACCAATTTCTCATTAGAGTTGCTTGTGAACTCAAGTAGATTCGATAGGATTACTTGTGAACTCAAGTATTACCTATCATTCACCTTTAGGACAAGGTGAGTCTTTAGGAGGGGGGTAATGTTAGGCAGGCCTAAGAGCCGCTGAACTGGTCCATCCTGGACCGGTTCAGTGCTACAGGAGGTGGGCTAGGGGGGCGGGTGGAACGAGAGAGAAGGGAGATGGGGCGGCTGGAGTTATGGGGCCCACATCTTAATTAAGTTTTGCTTGGGAGGGAAATTTGAATTAAGGGCTGTTTAGGCATTTTGAAATTGTCCTCTTTGCTTTAATTAGCCTCTATTGTTAAGGTTAGGTTTTCATCTTGAATTTGAATCTGAATTTGAGATCTCTTGTGTGGTGCTAGGGCTCTAGTCTTTGGCTAGGGATTTGGAGGGTTGGATCTTCCTCTCAAATTAAAGATCCTTGTATCGGTTTGCTGTTTTCTTCATCTATTATTGAATTTGAAGTGATTAATCATCGTATTTTTTCTCCAATCTCCAAAAATCTGCTATACTTTGCTGTATTTCTCTGAAATATAGTGATTTTCTGCACTATTTGTGGCTTTTTCCTATCAGACGTATATTATAAAAATCAAGCAAACACAAATAATATTACAAGTTAATATGATATAAAACGTTGGTGCAAATCAATGCCTAGCGAACGGGAACATTCAGCCTTTTCTAGAATGCTATGTCTTACTGCACAAGCCATCCTGCATAATCTTATAATCCAGTAAGGATACGATTTATAACCTGCAGCAGTTCTTCTTGCTACAAAAGTTAGTTTAGTGTATGATGCAATCATCAAAAAGCAGCAGACAAGTTTGAGGCATATGTTCCACAGGAACAACCAAGAGTTAGAATGCCAAATTGGAATGAAAGAGGATGGTGAAACCCATATATCATGAATAAAAGTATAAAACTGCTTGGAGAACTACGGAAAATACGTAAATGATACAATGTCAGAAATGCAACACTCTTTTAACTACTATTATGATAACTTCTAAGACATCTTCTACAGCCAGATAAATAATAATGTATGAAAAATTCCATGGAATCTCTACTCAGGTCCGAGAACTTTAAGGTCTTTACTCTATGTTTGTCCAGATACTTGTCAGGTAACACAATAGCTGGGATGGAGAACTGCTCTACTATGCCTCCTTAGTTCATGAACCCATTTTTTGTCGCTTTCCAGATGCACCTTGTAACAAAATCGAAGCAAGACATGGAGAAGTGTAGGGTTCAGGGAGATCAAAAAAAATTCTTACAGTTTATTACCAGACATGTACTGAATAAGTCTCAGGTTTACCATGGATAAGAATTTTCTGCTAAATTAAGTTAATTACAAGAATGTTCAGGGTTGAACTTAAACCATGTCCATAAATATGGAAAGATGATGATACCTTGTTAACATGCGATATGGCTCCCTCAGATCTTTAGTGACAAGATCATCAATGAGAGTGCCAACAAAACTGCTTTCTCTCTCAAGAATCATGACAGATTTGCCAGATGAATGCCTTGCAGCATTGATTCCAGAGATAAGACCCTGCATTTACAGATATTTAGAACTTATAAAAACAAGAAGAAATGACATAGCAAATAGCAATATTCAATTTCATGAAGGAGGTAATATCTATGAATCAAAGTTGGTTTTACAGGGGTTTTGCAAACCAAACAGTTTTTTAGTGCATGCAATGTGGAGATAAAGGACCTGAGCCGCAGCTTCCTCGTAGCCTGTTGTACCATTTATCTGACCTGAAAAGAAGAGTCCTTCAAACTTCTTGGTCATAAGGGATCTGGAGCATTGGTGAGCAGGCAAATAGTCATATTCTACAGCATATGCAGGCCTGAGCATCAAACAATTTTCTAGTCCAGGTAATGTTCTCAGAAGTGCTAATTGCAATCTCTCAGGTAGACCTGTTGAAAACCCCTAGTTAAAAACAATTTTATCTTTAGTTTAAAAACATAAAAATCTGCCATCATAATTACAACCGGATGGATGTTTTTTGTGGAAATCATGAAAATACAAACGTGCTAACTAGAACTTTCGACTGAAAACATTTTGAAGAACTTACACACTATGCAAGAAGGATTATTCAAAACAAACCAAAATAAATGAAAACAGAGAAAAACAGTCAGAAACTTCAACATACAGATGTATGAACTTATCCTTGCAAGTAAAAGAAATAAAAAAGTGAGCAATAGACCAATAATCTTTGACTGAAATTTGGTTATATGAAGGGAAGAAGAACTAATGCTTCTATACAGCTAATCGTTTTATGTAAAACCTGGCATTTCTTTGGAAAAAAAATAAAAGAGGATGAATCATAGGCTAACAATTAAAAAATAATATATCTCTAATAGAAACTGGTTACCTGCACATAGAGCTCAGGAACATTTCTGCCCTCAGGTTCAAGAAAAATCTGATGGGAGTCTTTGTCCTGGAACCTTACAATCTGCAAGAAAGCTAAATCTTAGGAAAGTCCAAAAAAAGATTCAAGAACACATTACAAACCTATATTTTGCCCGGAGAGTTCCTATATACATGACTGCCATGACAGAATTTTTTCTCAGAAATATTTTGCAGCCTGCATATAGCTGATGATATATATTGTTATATGATGTGTGCATGAACCAATTGGAGGTATTGTTCATGTCAAACCTAATTAAAATTGTTGGAAGCATTTATATATGGGAATAAAAGCAAAACATTAATTCAACCTTATAAACATGATGCTTCAAAGCATTGAAGCAAACAACACTCTAGAAGGAAAACGTGCATATATTTTACAATCACTTTTTTCCCATCTTTCCTTGTGGGATACAGCGGTGGTGTGGGTAATTTGGCGGTTTGGTTTGTGTACTGAGGGGCATGGTTTGCTTGGAGGTGATTGATGATAAGTGACTAGCATTAAATTGATAGTAGCTTGCCAAATTTTATGCTATTTATTAGCTAAATGATGGATAATGATGAATCACAAGATAAATATGATTAAGATACCAAACAAACCATATGGTGTACCTTATCTTCAATTGATGGGCAGTATCTCGGTCCCTTTGCTTCCACCCAACCACCATAAGTTGGCGTTTCATGCAAGTTATCTCTAATAAGCTGATGGGTATCTTTTGTTGTTCTTGTCAAATAGCAGCACATTTGCTGCTTTTCTATGTGGTATTCAGAATCAAAACTAAACCAGCTCACCTGCTCTAACAAAACCACTGGTCAGACATAAAAAAAATTGTGATGGCTATCTTCTGTCTCACAAAGACTTTCTTAAAATGGGATCCATTAAACCAAAATCTGTTAAAGTTTTAACTACTTTATTATTCATCCCTTAACAGGATAGAAAGTAAACTTCTCACGATTAAAAGAACGGGACAGAGGTACATGCCCAAACAAGGTAAACAAATAAAATAAACAATCTTTGATAATCAATTTGCTAATTTACTCATCGTAGCATACAAGATTTATTTTTTGGAGTTTTCCTCAAATCTCCATCAAAAGGTAGATTGGCATGAAATCGTGAATAAACAATTGTATAAATTAAAATTAAAAATGCATGCAACACTTAATAAAAGTTAAAGAAAGACTCCAAAATTGACCCTAACTAGTAGAAGTAAGACTAATGATTTTGATCTTAACCTCCGAAAAATGACACCTTGAAACATCTGGACAAAAAATATGCGGACATAAACTTCTTTATCCTTGCATCCAAAGTGCTCCAAATTCCTAACTAGTACGTAAATAAGGCAATTAAAAGTTAAACTAAAAAGACTTATGATGGGCTTGCCAACAACTTGTCTTGCACTCTATCTGTAAGAGACAATTGGTTTTTTAATTTGAAAAATTGTTGCTTTATGATTTTGATCTAGCTTGCATTCTCTTTTTATTTATGGAACCAGATCAAATCATCAGCATTCCAAAATTAATAACAAAAAGCACTTGCGGTGACACTTTATACACAGTATTTTTTGTCTTTTTATGAAGTGATTATGATGAGAACATCAACAGGAGATTCCGGAATGTTTATCACCGGAAGCATCGCAGATCGACGGCGACGATTAGTAGTCTTTATTTTTTATATATGTTTTGTATTAGTTGTTTTTTTATTTGAGTTTTGACGATTATACCCTTTATATGTTTAGTGTGTGAGTTGTAGCCCTGAGGGCATTCTTGTCTTTCTTTTTCTATTTGTTTGGAGGCCTATATATAAGGTCCTCATCTTGTATGAGATTTTTAATGAATGAAATTATATTTTCTGATTTCTCTCTAGAGCTCGTGAGTTCTTGAGTGGTAAGTCCCAAGGTGTGTGCAAAGTAATACCCACCAGTCGCCGGAGGTATTCGGGGCTCGTGGTCTGACTCCTTCTCCTCTTACTCCACCGCCGGCCTCCCTAATCTCTCCACCTTCTCCCTCCTTTCCCCACAACCGCCAACTATCACCCCACTATCATCCAACCCACCTACACTCTAGCTCTCCTCCCTCTCCACCCGCCAACCGCCCTCTCTCCCAAGCTCGACCGCCGGCCACCCCTTTTCCCTTTGATGATGAATTCAATCATCATTATCCCTTAACCTAAAATAGCCTAAATTATTTGGGAAATAAACTTTCTCAATTTAAAATTCAAAATTTGAATTTCAAATAATTTCCTAAATTAACTAAGCTATATTAGGAAAGTTTTAATTCTAATTACAATTCAATTTTAAATTGAATTGGATGGAATTATTTCTTCCCTAATTTAGATAACTCAATTAGGAAGTTCATTAACCTCACCCCAAACCCTTCTCCCTCTCTATCAACCCCCCCCCCCCCCCCCCCCCCCCCCCTTGACCCATCCCATTAATTTCCACCTCCAAACCCTAAGCCTTATTTGAATTCGGAATTAATTCCAAATACAATTCCCTCCAAAATCACTTATCCTAAATTTAACTTCAGATTTCTAAATATTCTTCCTACCCACACCTAAACCTAGCCACCCCCTCTCTCCCTCTCCACCTACCCGTGACCCCCACCCGCCCCTCTCCTGCCTCTCTACTCACAAACCGTCGGCCACCCTTGTCTCCCCGAAGCAAAGAAAGCTTGTCCATGGATGGCGGATCCCGAAGTTGATCATGGCTTCGCATATGACGAGTATGGGCAAATAGATATTCTACAATCACCGTTCTTTGACCCGGGATTCGGCTTTGACTTCACCATCAAAGAATACATCGACCGCATCCTCTTCACGTTGGCGGACATTATCGACGAACAACGACCATCAGAATCTTAGCAAATCATGGGACATCCACCAGCGCCTTCTCCTTCTCCCGTGAACTTTCGTTGGGCTACAACCATAGGAGTCGCCTCAGTTTTGGTGGCATCGTTTGGGCGCGCTAAGATTCTTTTCCGCTAATCCCTACTAGACGAGCGTGAGTGAGGGAACCTCCAGGTGAACTTTCTATTTGTTATGTGTGGGATTTCTTGTTAAAGCATTCAAGTTTATCTTTATGGATGAAATTATTTTCAAGTAACTGTACTCTACATTGTAATCGACTGCCCTTACAGTATTGATAATCTTGAATTCTAAGCATCCAATCTTGTGAAACATTAGTTTATATTGCAAGCTTAATCAACTATTTATAATCTCTTATGCAATTCCTAATGGTTTCACATCATCTTGGTATCAGAGCATGGTAGGCATAGGTAACTTGTGCTAGCAATCATCCTAGGAGTCTACCTTACCAACCATATGTTTGTGTGCATGCATTCCATCAACTAGATAATTTAATTTATTGTGTTTAATTGCTGTCCAGAACTTTTCTGCATCATCTAGTGACCTTTAGGAGAGTCTAGTTTAGTGTTTAGGTGCTGTCCTCACTCTAGAGACCTCCCTAAACGCCTAGACAACTTAACCTATTGCTGTAGTTTGCTGTCCTTATCATTTCTGCATCAATTAGTTGCATTTAGGTGAGTACATTTAGTGTCTAAGTGCTGTCCTCTACCCCTTTACCCTTCCTTAGTGTCCCTTAACATCCATCAATTGATCCGGAGCAAATTCAGCGGACATTAGACCTGATTGTAGATCAATTAACAATGGTCACCCAACAAATTAGAGAGACACAAGGCGAATTAGCTGACTTTAGGCGACAGGCTGGAGACCGCTTAGATCACATCGAACGACTAGGGAATCATACAATGTGTACCCCTTCTAGACCACCGTCCTCGACGAACCTCGAGCTGACTACGGACCACCTAGAGATCAACACCGTCAAGACTACAGACCTGCTCAAGAACCTGTAGGAAATGGTCCGACTTGGAGAGATAACGATGCTCAATTACTCAAGAACATACGAATCGATGCCCCGTCCTTCGATGGCACTCTTGATCCACAAATTTTTCTAGATTGGCTTAAGAGAATGGATAGTTACTGCAGGTGATACAACATTTCGGAAGAAAGGAAAGTGAGATTCGTAGAAATGAAGATGACCGATAGGGCGAATCAATTCTGGGCCAACCTAGAACATATGCGAGAGACTCGAAGAGAGTACCCCATAACTGATTGGAGGACGATGAAACAAGAACTGAAGCAAAAATATCTTCCCCCTTCCTATTACCCTAGGCTTTTAGATCGTTGGAATAGACTGACTCAGAGAAGTAAGCCAGTGAAAGATTACATAGCTGCCTTCGATGATTTTATGATCCGTTGTAGTGGTGAGGAGACCACCACCCCTGCCCAACTTCTCTCTATGTTTAGAGCTGGACTTAGGGAAGATCTTAGGAATGAGCTGTTCGCTAGGGGAATTACTACTCTTGAAGCTGCTTGTAGTCTTGTGTTGGACCTTGAAGAGTCTAAGAACCACACCTACTCTAGGAACCAAAACTCCCGACCGAACCCTTTTAAGCCTTCATCTAGTCAATCACAAAACAAACCCCCTGGACCCCCGATGAGCCGTCCCACTTTTGGGCAATTCCAGCCCCGTTCTGACTTTAAGAATAAAGCCCCTGAACGTGAGTCATCTAAAACCCCTGCGGGAACTAAGTGTTTCAGGTGCCATGGATATGGACACATTGCCTCTCAATGTTCTAGTCCATATAAGGTCACTATCATCGAAGAAGTTATCGATGAGGAGGATGAACCCGACACCGAACTAGTTCATCACTTTGACGATGAAGAGGACTTCTTCTGCGAAGAAGACACTGCCGTAATCCACTGCCTCCAGAAGATGGACCACCTAGACCTGCAAGTTGTTAGGTGTGCCTTATCACAACCTAAAATGAGTGACGACTGGCGTAGGACCTCCATCTTCCACACATTTACCAAGATCGGTGCAAGAATTGCAAGGTTATCATCGACAGTGGAAGCTGCGTTAACGCTGTTTCCTCTGCAATGATTTCTAAACTTCATCTGAAGACGAGCCCGCACCCAAACCCCTACAAAGTCGCTTGGATCAACTCGACTGCTATGGAAGTAAAAGAGAGGAGCCTTATCCCTATTGAATTTGTGGGATATAAGGAAAAGATTTGGTGTGATATTTTAACCATGGACGTCGATCAAATCATCCTTGGATGCCCCTGGCTTTTCGATAACGATGTTCACATCTACAGGAGATCGAACACCTATGTGTTTGAGCACGATGGAAAGAATATTAAGCTTTTACCTTCCCAACCCAAGTCTAATAGGGATGAAGTGAAACCCAACTCCCTTAAACCCAACACCGATTTAAATCTGCTAACCGCCAAAGACCTGAGCACTGAACTTGAGTTAGGATCCCCCTTATACGCTCTTGTAGCCAGGGAGAACCTATCCTCAAAGAGGTGAAACCTCTCCTGGAAACCTTCGCTGATGTCTTCCCTGAAGATTTACCCAACCAACTCCCTCCTTTTAGAGACATCCAACATGTTATTGACCTAGTACCTGGAGCTTCCTTACCCAACCTACCTCATTATCGCATGAACCCCATGGAGCATGCTGAACTTAAGAAACAGGTAGATGAATTACTTCAACGTGGGTTTATTAAGGAAAGCCTTAGCCCATGCGCTATTCCTGCTTTATCGAAACCCAAGAAAGATGGCTCTTGGAGAATGTGTGTCGACAGTAGAGCAATTAATAAGATCACGGTGAAATACCGTTTCCCCATCCCTCGTTTGGACGACATGCTAGACATGATGACAGGAGCCACCTTATTTTCTAAAATTGATCTCAAGAGTGGCTACCACCAAATTAGGATTCGTCCTGGAGACGAATGGAAAATGGCGTTCAAAACTAAAGATGGACTCTACGAATGGACGGTTATGCCTTTTGGCCTGAATAACGCACCTAGCACATTTATGAGAGTCATGACCCAAGTCCTCCGACCCTTCCTCAGAAAATTCGTGGTAGTTTACTTTGATGACATCCTGATCTGTAGTAATTCGGTTGACCAACATTTAGCTCATCTGAGTCAAGTCTGTGAGGTTCTGAGGAAGGAACAACTCTATGCAAATCCTAAGAAGTGTATGTTCCTCACAGATAGCATCACCTTTCTAGGGTTTATAATATCCTCACAAGGAATATCGGCTGATCCTGAGAAGGTGCGAGCAATCAACGAGTGGCTTGAACCTAAGACCATCAGGGATGTTAGGAGTTTTCAAGGATTGGCCACATTCTATCGGAGGTTTATTTGGAACTTCAGCACCATTGTAGCCCCCATAACTGACTGTCTTAAGAAGGGAGAATTCCAGTGGATCGTATCCGCCTCTAAGGCTTTTGAGGAAATCAAGATGAGGATGGTAAAAGCCCCAGTCATGCATTTACCTGATTTCTCAAAGGTCTTTGAAGTAACCTGCGATGCTTCTGGAATTGGCATTGGTGGAGTCCTATCCCAAGAGAGACATCCAGTCGCTTACTTTAGTGAGAAGTTGAATGACATTCAATAGCGATACTCCACCTATGATAAGGAGTTTTATGCTATTATCCAATCTCTTAGATATTGGAGACACTATCTACTCCCGCAAGAATTTGTAATCTTTTCGGATCATGAAGCGTTACGATATATTAATTCTCAAAAGAAACTCAATGCCCAACACGGAAGATGGGTCGAGTTTCTACTAGAGTGCACTTACACCATTCGACACAAAGCATGATCTGAAAATAAGGCTGCAAACGACTTAAGTCGTCGAATAATGATCACTAAAGAAATGAGGGCAGAAGTAATTGGATTTGAACAAATTAAAGAAGACTACCTGGATTGCCCTGACTTTAAAGAGATGTATGCCTCATTAACTGCTGGAGATGCGCGTATCGTTAGTGATTTTCTTCTGGAAGATGGTTACCTATTTAAGTCACACAAACTTTGTATCCCCAACACTTCTCTTAGGGAATTTCTCATTTGGGAATTACACGCTGGAGGTTTAGCTGGGCACTTTGGGCAAACTAAGACCATCGCCGCGGTAGAGCATAGATTTTTTCTGGCCAAGTCTTAAGCGCGATGTTAGCAAATTAGTGAAAAGATGTCGCGTTTGTCAATTAGCTAAGCAGCGAATGCAAAACACTGGACTTTACATGCCCCTCCCTGTTTCCCATTGCCCTTGGCAGGACGTTAGCATGGACTTTGTCCTAGGTCTGCCCAAGACTGTTAGGAAGCATGATTCTGTGTGTGTAGTCGTTGACCATTTTTCTAAGATGGCTCATTTCCTCCCATGTTCTAAAACATTCAATGCTTCCAGGATCGCTAAGCTTTATTTTGATGAAATTGTTAGACTCCACGGGCTGCCCAAGATCATCGTGTCAGATCGAGATGTCAAGTTCACTAGTTACTTCTGGAAGACTCTTTGGCACAAAATAGGGACGAAACTTAAATTCTCTACTGCCTTTCACCTACAAACTGATGGGCAAACCGAGGTTGTGAATAGGAGTCTAGGAAATCTACTTAGGACCTTGGTAGGAGAGAACATCCGGGATTGGGATTCTAAACTCCCAATAGCTGAATTTTCCTATAACAATTCTGTCAATAGAACCACTGGTCTAAGTCCTGCTGAAATTGTGTACGAGTACCAACCAAAACAGCCTATAGATTTGATCCCTATGAACCCTAAGGTTAGGATGCCTGAGTCTGCATCTGCATTTGCATCTCATCTACAGGAATTGCATAAAGAGATCTATAAAAAAATTGAACAAAGCAATGCTAATTATAAACTCAATGTGGATCTTAAGAGAAGATTCAAGGAATTTAAGGTTGGAGATTCTGTAATGGTTCGGATTCGTCCGAAGCAATTCCCACATGGGGTCGTTAAAAAGTTACATGCTAGAAGCGCAAGACCTTTCAAAATAATTTAAAAAATAAACGATAATGCTTATTTGCTAGACCTACCTGAAGGTTTTAACATTAATCCTGCATTTAACATTGAAGATCTTGTAACCTTTGAGGGACCAGAGTTTAACCCCACTAATCCACTAAATCATGAGCCTTGCGAGACCATACCTGGTGAGACCCCTAGCCTACCTCCACTCCCAAATATCCCTACTTCACCCAATGCGGAAAAAATTGAAGCAATACTTAACGATGAAATCATCTCCACCAAAGGTGGGGGGTGCCGAAGGTATTTAGTTCAATGGAAAGGGAAACTGGAGACCGAGAATATGTGGATTGATCGTGTTGAGCTTTAGAGATTGGATCCTGACCTTCTAGAGTTATATGAGAGCACTCTTGACGCTTACTCGACAGGGTTGAGTAATCTCCCACCCGAGGAGAATGATGAGGACATCAGCAGGAGATTCTGGAATGTCTATCACCGGAAGCATCGCAGATCGACGGCGACGATTAGTAGTCTTTATTTTTATATATGTTTTGTATTAGTTATTTTTTTATTTGAGTTTTGACGATTGTACCCTTTATCTGTTTAGTGTGTGAGTTGTAGCCCTGAGGGCATTCTTGTCTTTCTTTTTCTATTTGTTTGGAGGCCTATATATAAGGTCCTCATCTTATATGAGATTTTTAATGAATGAAATTATATTTTCTGATTTCTCTCTAGAGCTTGTGAGTTCTTGAGTGGTGAAGTCCCAAGGCGTGGGCAAAGTAATACCCACCAGTCGCCGGAGGTGTCCGGGGCTCGTGGTCCGACTCCTCTTACTCCACCGTCGGCCTCCCTAATCTCTCCACCCGCCGGCCACCTTCTCCCTCCTTTCCCCACAACCGCCGGCTATCACCCCACTATCATCCAACCCACCTACACTCTAGCTCTCCTCCCTCTCCACCCGCCAATCGCCCTCTCTCCCAAGCTCCACCGCCGGCTACCCCTTTTCCCTTTGATGATGAATTCAATCATCATTATCCCTTACCTAAAATAGCCTAAATTATTTGGGAAACAAACTTTCTCAATTTAAAATTCAAATTTTGAATTTCAAATAATTTCCTAAATTAACCTAGCTATATTAGGAAAGTTTTAATTCTAATTGCAATTCAATTTTAAATTGAAGTGGATGGAATTATTTCTTCCCTAATTTAGATAACTCAATTAGGAAGTTCATTAACTTCACCCCAAACCCTTCTCACTCTCTATCAATGCCGCCCCCCCCCCCCCCCCCCTCTCTTTGATCCATCCCATTGATTTCCCCCTCCAAACCCTAAGCCTTATTTGAATTTGGAATTAATTCCAAATACAATTCCCTCCAAAATCACTTAACCTAAATTTAACTTCAGATTTCTAAATATTCTTCCTACCCACACCTAAACCTAGCCGCCCCTCTGTCCCTCTCCACCTACCTGTGACCCCCACCCGCCCCTCTCCTCCCTCTCTACTCACAAGCTGTCGGCCACCCTTGTCTCCCCGAAGCAAAGAAAGCTTGTCCATGGATGGCGGATCCCGAAGTTGATCATGGCTTCGCATATGACGAGTATGGGCAAATAGATATTCTACAATCACCGTTCTTTGACCCGGGATTTGGCTTTGACTTCACCGTTGAAAAATACGTCGACCGCATCCTCTTCACGTTGGCGGACATTATCGACGAACACCGACCATCGAAATTTTGGCAAATCATTGGACATCCACCCGCGCCTTCTCCTTCTCCCGTGAACTTTCGTTGGGCTACAACCATAGGAGTCGCCTCAGTTTTGGTGGCATCGTTTGGGCGCGCTAAGATTTTTTTCTGCTAATCCCTACTAGACGAGCGTGAGTGAGGGAATCTCCAGGTGAATTTTCTATTTGTTATGTGTGGGATTTCTTATTAAAGCATTCAAGTTTATCTTTATGGATGAAATTATTTTCAAGTAACTGTACTCTACATTGTAATCGACTGCCCTTACAGTATTGATAATCTTGAATTCTAAGCATCCAATCTTGTGAAACATTAGTTTATATTGCAAGCTTAATCAACTCTTTATAATCTCTTATGCAATTCCTAATGGTTTCACATCAGATTATTTGTGGTGTTTGTATTGGAGAGGGGAGAGTTTCTAGAAGGGAGGAAGAATATAGATTTATAAATTAAAAAAAAAGAAATAAAACATAAAAAATAATAAAGAAAAATATAACAAAGTGGCATCCTAACGCCACAATTTCAGGAAGAAAAAAAAATGCATCATCCTCTATGCCCATAAACAATTCCAGTTCATGACTTATGGTAGTACCTCTTCATCTCCATGTTGCGGTTCTAATTGAGAAAATTCAACAGTACGGTAATCAACACGTGCTGGAGTTCCAGTTTTAAGCCTGTCAGTTTCAAAACCCAAATTCTGCAGGTTTTCAGTAAGCCCAATAGAGGCTGATTCTCCAGCTCGCCCAGCAGGCATTGCCGTCCTTCCAACCCATATCTTTCCACTCATAAAGGTGCCAGTGGTGAGTACAACAGAGGGAGCATAGAAGTTCATTCCAAAAAAGGTATGAACACCTTCCACATGGTCGTTCTTGCCAACCAACACCTCTGTTACCATGGCCTCTCTGATAAAAAGATTCGGGGTGCTGCAGGAGTATCACAAAATAGATCATGCAAAAGAAATAATATGAAGGAAATTTTTGTGTCAAGATATCCTCATACAAATTATATTAATATGAGGTTGAAAGTCACTATATTTGCTTTGAGATCAATGCTGCATATGAAGAATTTGTATTGTATTAATCTCAACAACAATAACAACAACAACATCAACCCTTTATCCCACTACATAGGGTCGGTTACATGAGTGTTTTTCCTCCATTGTTTCCTATTAAAAGTCAAATTTTCATTGAAATATAATTTTAAAAAAAAAATCATTTCTAATACTTTCTAACCAAATATTTTTAGGTCTACCTTTATCTTTCTTAACATAGGCCAGATCTAATACATGTACTCCTAACCGAGTCATCGGAAGGCCGATGCTTAAGGTGACCAAACCATCTAAGGCGATTCTTTCTAATCTTATCTACCACTGGAGCTACTCCAGTCTTATCACGTATATACTTGTTTCAGATTCTATCTCTAAGTGTAAAGCCATTCATCCGCCTAAGCATCCTTATCACTGCATCACTTAATTTTATGCTTCTCTTTTAACGGCCAATATTCTGCGCCATAAAGCATTGCAGGTTAGGTCTCACCACCATCTTATAAAATTTTCCCTTAAGTTTGAGCGATACTTTTCTATCACACAACAAGCCCGGAGGATTTTTCCACTTCAACCATCCAACTTAAATTCTACTAATAATATTACCATCTATTTCACCATCGTTTTGAACAATAAACCCAAGATATCTAGAACATATACTCTTTTTAACTTGATCACCCAAAGTCACAAACCCCCACTAGAACTATTACAACTAAAATTACACTACATGTATTCAATTTTAGATCTACTTAGGCAAAAACCTTTAGACTCTAAGATTGACATCCATAATTCAAGTTTTTCTTCAATTCTCTCTCTAGTCTTATCAGGCTCAAAGCAAATTTAATAGTTTTTAAGCTCATCCTGATACAATTTATATTAGGATATCCTAATAAGAATATGTTCAAATCCAAAGCAACATGCAAACATCAAAGAAAATTGTTTGCAACAAAAAACATTTGAATAGCTTTCTGTTCTCAAACAACAATTAATGTAACTCTGGACTGAAATCTTGTTAGTTTATATATAAAACTAAAGGAAAAAAATCTTCGTGTATCTATATAACAACTTAGAACACACCACAAAAAAAAAAATCACCATGCTAAAATATCATGCAACCATACAAGAACAAAGAGAATTTTCAGCACTAGAAAATATTCGGATAAACTTATGTGCGTAATCAACATCTATAAAGATCTGGCATTGAAACTTGTCGGTTGACTAAAACACTACGAGGAAAAAAGTGCCCAAGGCATTACATACAGTTACAACAAGGATGGAATGTGAATCACCATGAATTGGCAAAAAAACTGACCAATATAACAACCTAAAAAGCCTCCCAAAACATTGAAGTCATACTCATTTACATGTGAATATGCATCTCTGACTGTCAAGCAAGGAATAAAATAAAATTTTAGAAGAAAAAAATGGGGTGCCATATTAACAAAATAAATTAAACGCTTGGAATGAAATGAAATATGGTCTTTTATTTGTCTTTCTTTACCTTATTCATATAAACAAATTTTCTAGTATTAAAAAACAATGGGTTTTTCTAGCTATGTTTTTAGATTCCACATCGGATTAATACACGCATAAATGTTTAGGCTAGTCATAGCTATTTCAAATTTATTAAAGCCTCGAATAGCTTTTGGAATCGGAACCACCTAAATTGTTTTAAACTTTAGGGTTTATAGAAGGTGGGCCTTTACAATAGGAAACCTTGAAAAATGATTCAAAGATCATCAATCCAACCAACACAACAGTACAGTACATTTCTTCTTCATTAAACTAGCAAAAATTGGATCAATAAGGTTTTATCTTGATTGAAAATAAGATTGATCAAAAGCCAGCTATCTGTGACAACGTCAGCACTTGTACAAGAGGTGAGTCATTAGCAAGGTGTTAAGAATCAGCATTAAGCAGATTCTTTGACAAACATACAGGGATAATATTGGTGAAAAAGTGGTGAGCTTATCATATGATTAAAATGATCAACCAAGCGCTAGAGGCTTTGTAAATTATATTCTTCGACAAACATAAAGGGAAAATAATGGTGACAAAGTGGTGAGCTTACATATGATTAATGATCAACCAAGCGCTAGAAGCTTGGTAAATTCTATAGGGAAGCTTCACAAATGGCCCTAGATAAAAATCTGAAATAAAAAATGTTTTTTCATAGAATCACCTGAAAATTAAAAATTATATATGCTATGAAGAACAATACCACCCCCCCATCCCAAAAAAAATTCTTAAAAGAATCGAATGTTTAAGTAGACCACAGCCTGAAAAACATTCCATATAAATATCAATTTTATCTAGAAATGCCAAGGAGTATGAATGATTGACTAATCCTCATATTTGCACTCGACAAGGTCAACATAATAAACCAAGCAACATGAAATAGCATTAGGTGTTCATCAATATGCAACAAGGGCATTACCACAGCATAAAAGGATTCAAAACAAAAAAATATGGATATAACATTTCTAAAATGCACCAACCTCTCAACGACTCTTTTCATTTCCATGGCATACTCTCTCTTATCTGTCTGAGCACGTAGTGCCCTCACAGCAGGGCCTTTTGAACGGTTCAAAACCCTCTTTTGTATGTAGCACCTGCAAAGAAGAGCATAGCCAACATTACGAGTGCCAAAAAAGTTTTTAATCTAAATAACCATTTTGCGAACTTAAAGTTATGCTTTATGCGCATGCTGTGAATTACTTGCTTAAACTTCAGTTCAAAGAACAGTTAAGAAACTATGTATATGGGATTCCAGAAGGCATAGAAACCCTGTCACAAAGCATTTTTAAATGAAAAAAAAAATCACCTCACAGTTCAACTGTATCATACACCAAAAAAATAATAATAATTTAAGAAATTGTGCACTTTATAATATGAAAAGCTTGGAATGTATAACCAAATAAAACACAGTTCCAAGAAAAAGGAGAATTAACCAAAAACTCCAAACCTTCTGTTTGAATGACAACAAATATGAAAGCTTTCACATTTAATGTGAATTAAAATTAAGCAATCATACATGCATAATTAAGTTCAATCTGCGAAAAATGCATGCATTAAAATCCAAAACCCACTTTACGGGTTATCAATATAAGAAAATATTTAAATAAGAAAGTTCTCTATATTTAGAGACTGACGCATGTTTATTTGGGTGCCAACAAGAATGCTATATTTGTTCCTCCATTATAAATAGAGGGGATCTCTAATGAATATGACACACAAAACCCTCCTCCTCAACAAGATATAAAAGAGAGGAAACCTCCTCTCCTAAATCCCAAAATCCCTTATGGATCCCCCCTACCCACCGCCCATCTGCCTCGATCTTAACCCACATGCAATTGCTCGTACTTAGGCCCCCCCTCAGACCTGCAACCCACACTTATTACTCATGGTATGCCCACTGTCCACCCCATGTTCACGCTCACCCTTGCACCCATGACCCACCCCACTTTGGAGACTCGCCCCAAGCCTAAAACCTACTCTATACTTGCAACCCACCCCATGTATTCACTCACGCTCACTATTGTACTCTCACTCTCTAGATCAATAATGTGAATCACCTCATGCTTCTATTCATGCTCACCAACGTAATGTCAATCCCCAGCATCTAACATGTGCATGATCCCTTTGATACAAGCATCTACTACTCTCACTAACGCTCAACCCTTGATTAGAAAGTGACCACTTCATGTATCTCCTCTCTTAAAATATTTAATTTAGCCCTCATAATTCTACGAGTCTCTTTTACACAATGTTATCGCTTCTTAATCTCTTCTCAATGACTCAAAAAACCTCCTCCACTATCAATAGCACAATCAAATTATATTGTCTAATCATCTCATATGATTGTCTTCCACATCCTTTTTGGTTCTCACGACAAATTCCATCATCTTACTATGTCTCTCTCACATAGCAGTGACACTACTAAGTTTTCAAATGGCAAGTGTCTAACTACATTGTTCTTATCTAGTTGCTCAATAGTCTTGAATCTTCAATTTCCTTAACTTCAATGTTTCAAGGTTTAGACAAGAAGATGTTGAACTTCCTTCACTTCACATACTTATAGAAAAGTGATATTTCTCGTTTGTACTTTGTATACTCTTTACTTTGAGGTTTTTTCTCATACGCAAATTTAAAAATATTACAACACTTTAAGATATAAATGAGACGAGTTATTTTAGTACCACCTCTTCACTACTAACCAAATTGTTTGTTTTAAGAAAAGTGTCAAATATATCACTGCTATGCATCTTTCCTTGAAGAATGTGCAATCTCTCTCTCTCTCTCTCTCATGATATATCTTCTATTATATTGGTTTTATTTTGTCTCTATTGGCACAACCTGACTTTAGAATTAGGTGTCACTTCTCATATGCAAGTAACCACTAATTATTTTAATCTATCCATATTTCAACTCTACCTTTCATTATCATTGATGGTTACCACTCTCCCTTTTCTAAAAATGGCACTTTATAACCTTGAAATATTATATCTTAAATATTTTCTATTTCCCACAATTTCTTATCAACCTATTGTTTATTCACTGCTTTATGAAGACTCATACTTGTTCAGTAACTTTTTTTATCCTTCACATCATATTTCGGTATACTGACTCAACAAAGGCAATTGGTGGAGGTGTTAAAGCAAGCAAAGTCTACTTCTTGATGATCCTTCAACTTTCTCTTCAAGCACTACGTCATAGTAATGATAGTGGCAATTGGGCCATCCTCTTCCAAGCAAACTTCAAGTTTATATTTTTCTCTACTCTCCTCTCTCCGGTTTGACTATAACTTACTTGTGAGTTAGGTAAACACCATCACATATCATTTCCTTATTCTAGTAGTCATCAAAATATTCTTTTTGAGCTTGTCCACCCGAATATTTGATCCTAGCCTTATTCTTACTCACCTAGGATTCTGGCATGTCATATTCAATGATGATTATTCTAGGGCCACTTGGGTATGCATGCTCAAATGTCGGTCAGAGGTGCAAGAATTTAAAACTATTTCCCAAGAAATAAAAATTCAGTTCTTTCCATTAATCAAAACACATTCATAATGCAATAGCATTTATGCAATCACAATAATGCCACTAGATACGGGTCATTTCACAATTTTATATATAATTGCCTGCATCATCAGTATTTACACAAGTTGGCTTCACCATATCACTGCTGTCACCACAAGACTATCATATATTTTTTGATCAGTTGGGTGATCATGCACAATGGCACGATGAATGGAGACATCTTGCTCCAAAGTTGCAATATTATCCATTAGTTGCAAGTTCTCTCTCACTACATAGGTCCTTTATGATAGTTATCGGCCTAAGAACATTCATAAATTATAGTGCTTGTTTGCTTTTTGGTTCATTGAAAGAGTTAAATGAGATTGCTCCACCATATTTATCTTTATGGTACCAAATCATCCAACTCATTGAGGATAAGTTTTTCGCACCGCAAAGGAGTTGATGCAATACCAAATTATATGACTAATTTTTAGAGCCGACGTCCCATCAATTAGCTTATTTGGACACATCATCACCTATCTTATTTAATGATGTCTTCATCTTTCTCCTTTGAATTAATAATAATCGTAATGATGGAATCAACATAATATTTTACTCTTAAGATTCTTCATAAAAAATTACCTTTTTTGAAAGATCCATCATGATTCATTTTATTTGCTTTCGATTTACTTATTAATATTTTCTTTGGTGTAGAAATCATCTTCATACATAGAGAATAATTGCTCTCTCTCTATATCTCTTCCTTTGAATGATTCCTCTTCTCCTACCCATCTTATAGGTCCTCTAATGCAATCATATATTCTCTTATCACTCAAGAAACATTCATACAAGGATGTATCAATATGCTCAAGTCATCACAAAACCTTTGCATCAAGATGAGTCTTCCCGCTTTGACGTCCTCCCCCAAACTGCTTATTATGGAGTTAGTAAAAAATGTTTTTTTTTCATTTAGTGGCTTTCTTTTTGATATACATATAGTGTAGATCTCAGAATCTTAAACCATACTGTGATTACCACTAACAAATTCTCATAATAAGCTATGTTGCGTTGCAGAAAAAAAAATAGAAAGAAAATTTAAAAAAATTGAGAGTGAAGGTAATTCCTCTCCACACATTTTCTTGGGGAAAGAAGGCAGCCCAAATTTTCGAAAAATGCTTTCAGTACATGCAAGTAAATCAACTACTAATAATATGTTCACATAATCAAGTATGCAAACAATAATTCACAAAAAAGGAATACTTAACAAATTTAACCAACACCAACAACCTCAAAAAACAGAAAGAATGCGAGGCAAACAAAATCAGAACCTGAAGCATCACAACGCACATAAAATGTTATCAACGTAACATTTTATAAATGCTTTAACCAGACATTAGAAGCTCATGGATAATATCAGTACGAGTCATTTCAAGTTTTTCACCTACTTATCAGCAATTTTCCCAATCTCCCCACCAAGGGCGTCAACTTCATGTACCAGCTGAGATTTGGCAGGGCCCCCAACTGCTGGATTGCAAGGCTGTTTACAATGAAAACACTAAAAAATGCCATCATTTTTCCACATAATTATTCTTGAAATCAGACAACATAATTATGAAAATCAAATACATGCACTATAGTCGTGAAAAAAAAAAGCTTATAATTTCTGAACTGATATTTAAGTCTAAAGACACAATTCAAATAAAAAATAGTAGTAAATGACAAGCTAAAAATTGGTGATCAAAGGTGCAAAAGAAAGTAGGGTCAATAAAGACCAATCCGACTTGTCAGGTGGCAAAAGTGCATTTCAAAGTTGAAAGAGGAATAAATAATGAGAAAACTAAAGAAAAAAATGTTATTTACCTTAAACGAATAATACGGTTTATAATGGAAATCATCTACGGGTGCTAAAAAAATATAGTTTCCATGTCGCTGCTCTTATAGTATGATGGTGCGATGCAGCTCTATATAACTACTATTTTAGTAAGAGCAATTTTTAGCTTCTTTTTAATAACCATCTATCAAAAAATTTTCATTGCTAGCTTCCATCTAGACTTAAAGCAAAATTATAGTCCCCCTAGAATCAAAGTATCAAAATAAAAAATAAAAAAGTAAAAGCAATGTACTTTAACATGAAAATAAGTAAAAATTTTGTCTATCCAAAATGGGCAGCCATTGGCAGAGTTGTGTCACAACATAGTTTCCCTCTTCCTGCCTTCAGATTGAGATAACATAGCACAGCTTATAACCTCGCTAAGATTAATCTTTTTTTTTTTGTTCTCTGTGAAATTAGAATCAGCTCACTTCAAAAGGCATAATTAAAATCCCATATCTGCTTTTTTTACCAAATGAACCCAATTAAAATCACTTTTATGAAGTAGGGATATTCAAAGAAAAAAAAAATTAATAAGGAATAAAGTTTAATTCTTAGTATCCTCATTATACTTCTTTTACTAATCCTCTACATATTCACCCTTCACCTTGTCCTCTTCTCCACTGCCGCCTCCTCCTTTCTTCTTCTTTATGTAACAATCTTTGGTAGAAGTACTTTGGCTATTCTATTTTATGAATAAAAACATAGCTTATCTGGATGGTTTATTTGTTTCACTATTATATTGAGTATTTTATTTTTTTAATCACATTTCCTCAATAATATGAATTTTTATCTTCTTTGTTTCAAATTTCTTTTAATTTTTCCACCATTATAGTATTCCCTACTATGATGTATTGGCTCATTTTTGTACAAGTATAAAGCACAAAGCTTATGAGAGTCATTTCTTCTTTACTTTGCAGCTCTTTATCATGTTTTTTTTTTCTTACGTATTAACCATAGATCCATCAAAGAAACTGTCAAAAAATGCCCAAAGACAAAACAGAAAGAATGCGTTTTCTAAATATCAAGCTTATATTGAATCTAGTAGAGCGAATAGCCAGGGAGCTCGGTCTTGAATGTAATGGTTAGTTTGTGGCCAGTGTGACAAGGAGAAATAGATAAAGAATCCTAAAACAAATCCCCTTAGAAGGGGTAAATTTGCTTATCAACCATTCCTCAATGATACAATCAGTGAGGGGCTTACATAATAGAAGAACCCTTCTGTCTAGTGGCTAATAAAAGATGAAAAGACAAAAAGTGACCTGCCATGCAATGCGATCAATGTTAAGTGTCAAAAGAAGAGTTTGTGCACCAAGACGAGCAGATGCAAGTGCAGCTTCACAGCCTGCATGGCCCCCTCCAACAACAATTACATCATATCTCTCTTCGGAAGCTTCAACATGAACTTTTGAATCTGTGTTCATAAAAAAATTTAAGTTTAATCAGAAACCAATATTTTAAAAAAGAACCAAGTTTTCCTGAGAAATGAAATGGAAGCAAGCCAATGTTGTTTATAAAATAAATATAAATGCAATTTCTATCTTAACACAATACACTAAAAAACAAATAAAGACAAAACATAGCGATATAGGATAAAATTCATATAGATACAACTGTAATCAGCATTTCCAGATACAACTGAGAAAAAAAAAAAAGAAAGATATGTTAGTTAGTTAATGAAATTTTGAGTTTTGCCCAATTTCATCAGAAAAATAAAAGAATCCATAAAAATTATTGAGCTTTGAACTGCTCTTAGCACAAGAAAGTGTACCAGATGTTGAAACCTTCACAGAATAAAGGCATTAAGGGGCTGTTTAGCTACATATAAGATTTGATCCAATTAAGATTTGATAAATCTTATAAATCCAGATTTAGTAAAGCTTAACAGGATTAAAACCTGAAAACTTTTTGACATAACAACTGTTAAATATTATTAAATCCTAATAAATTATTTGGCTATTGATCTTATGATTTAAAATTTGTGAGAAGGGGAAATACTTAAATCCATTAAATAATGTGAATTGTGGGATTTAATAAATCCTAGATTTCACAAATAATGAGGCAGAAACATAATTTATCAAAATTGTGGGATTTGAAGTCTCCAAAATTCTGTCCAGATGAAATTAAGCTAAATCTTAGTTAAATCTTGGTGTATGCTTTTTGCTGATGATATTCTTCTTGTTAATAAGACTAGAGAGGAAGTTGAAGGTAAACTTGAATTAAGGAGGTCAATCTTAGAGTCTAAAGGTTCTCGTTTGAGTAGATCTGAAACCGAATACATGGAGTGTGATTTTAGTAGTAATAGATCTAGTGAGGGGGATTGTGGCTTTGGGTGATGTCATTAATAAGAGTACTCGTTTTAGATATCTTGAATCTATTGTCCATAGTGATGATGAAATAGATGGGGATATTATTAGTAGAATTCAAGTAGGATGGTTGAAGTGGAGGAATGTATTCGGCCTGTTGTGTGATAGAAAAGTACCCCTCAAACTTAAGGGAAAATTCTATAAGATGGTGTTGAGACCTACAATGCTTTATGGTGCAAAATGTTGGCCATTAAAAGAGAAGCATAAAATTAAGTTAAGTGTTGCCAAGATGAGGATGCTCAGGCAGATGAGTGGCCTTACTCTTAGAGATAGAATGCGAACTAAGCATATACGTGACAAGGTGCGTAGCTCCAATGACAGATAAGATTAGAGAGAGTCGCCTTAGATGGTTTGGTCACATAAAATGTCGACCTTTTGATGACCCTGTTAGGAGAGTAGATGTTTTAGATTTGGCCTATATTAAAAGAGGTAGAGATAAACCTAAAAAGACTTGGTTAGAAAATATTAGAATTGATATTTTTTATTAGATTTAAATGAGAATTTAACTCTTAACAAGACACAATGGAGAAAAAGATTCATTTAGCCGACCCCACGTAGTGGGATAAAGGCTTCATGTTTTGTTGTTGTTGTATAAATGAGAACCTGCACTCCAAAACAGTAACTACATATTTAAGCAACTAAGAAAGTCATTTATAAAAACAACTCAAAGAATGAAATCCAGGGGCCTGTTTTGCCCATAATGCTATTTTCATGGGGTATTTTCACTTAGCAAAAAATTAAGGTTTTGGAAAACAAGAAACATAAACATCTTCCAATATGTGTAGCAGACCATCGGATTGAGAAGAATTGGTAGACAGAGATCAAATCTATTTCTCACAAAACTCTCTAACGTCGGTTAATACTGAATCATCGGTGTCAAGTTTACAAATTTGCACCATTTTCTACGTCATTCAACCATTCCAATTTTTATTTTGCGATGCTTTGATAATTTTTTCACCCTAAACCCTAAATTAAGATCCTCAAACACAAAAATAAACCAAAAAATTGAGATGCACCACAGCTACAAATACCAATGCATCTGATCCCTTTCGTATCTATTGCTCACAAGCTTCTTCTTATGAACCTGAAGATATAGACTACACAAGCCCCCACGTTCAAGTTATCCCTGGCTACATATCAAGCCGCCATCAGTTTCCTTTTAACCTTTAGCATAGAAACCACCCACTTATTTTGTTAACTAAAAGCTCCACGCCCCTAAACTATAAGCAAACACAAAAATTATATACCTATTCTGCTGGAAGATGCCATCGCTGTGGCGAATTTCCGGCGAGGCATCCATCTCAATGCGAAGTTTACAAGGGGAGGCCAAGGCTTTGTTTTTGGAGAAGGGGCGAGGATTCTACGATAAGAGGGGTAGGCCGCAGCGAGAAGAGGAGTGCAGCGGGGTACGGCGACGTTGGTCGCTCCCATTGGCCGAAGGCGTAGGAGCATCACAGCAAGCGTTAAGGAATGGCGGTCAGTGAAGAATATCGGCAAGGGGCACAAGCACGAGTTTTAAAGCTCGACCCCGACCACGCAGCTGGCTTGGCTTATTGGGTTCACTCTCGGGTCGTGAACCAACAGGGCCGGTTAATTGACGAAGGCCTGGTTATTGTTATTTAATTTATTAATGTTGGGTCAATCAGATAATCAATCCTCAATGGTAATAGATAATGAGAAAATACAATATGACCAATATTAATGTTACTGGTACTATGATTGATGATGTAATGAATTGAGATATGATGATCAATATAGATATTGATGCATATATATTTTTATATGATTTATAACATATTATTCTCTTTTATCTTGCATTAATTTCAACTGTAAGATTTTAGTTACTTGTTGGGTTATGTGTTCATTACGTGGTTTGTATGTTTTCAGGAAATGATAAGAATCCAATGATATGAGACTCTAGACAAATAAAAAATACAATCATATTTCTTTCCGTTGTTCATTGATAAGCTCTAGTTAAATGATTGAAAAATGGATGTAATTTTTTCAATATAGATTCTAGAATGTGACACGCTGCGCCTATTATACACATTTTCACCTCTTCAACTCATTTTGATTATATTAAATTATACTTAAAAATGTTAGAGCAGCTAAAAATAAGTCGCAGCTTAGTGAGTGAAATATGCTTCTAAACTATAATAACTCAAGACAATTTGAACAATATGCATGATTCCTTTTTCATTTCATATCATAAGATAATTATATCATTTAATCAAGACTTTTAATGTTATGCATAAATCATATATGTCATATATATCATATATGTATTCATATCTTTTGCATTTCTCATAAATAATGCAATCGTCATAAGAGCTATCATCTAATTTAGTACTAATGAAGTACTCCTTTTCCATTTCTTTTTCCTTTTTTGTAATATTTTTCATTTATGTGCACGGGTATATTGTGTCTCCAACCAATATCATAAGAGGGCGTGATCCATCAATCAACATGCACATGTAATCATATTATATAAATCATATCATTTACCTTCTCTATATCATTTCATTTTGAATTATACAATAAACATCATGACATAGAATAAATGACATCTTTATGATATAAAATTCAAGTCTTTTAATATAACATGATCAATTGTTTTAAATAAAGAAAATCATATAATATCAACAATAAGCAATTAGATAATAATAGTACTTGATGTATCATGCATAGGAGAAGCAAATATTATTATTGTAATTAAAAGATATTAGTATTCAACTTGAACTTTGAAAGTGTATTGCTTTACTTTTATTTCTTATTTCAATAACGGTAGATTTAAAATCTATAAAAGATCACTTCACCTCATTAAACTTCTCTAACTTGTTATTTATAATTAATTATTGTAAATTACAATTTTAAATTAACATCTCAAATATTATTGATTAGAACTTCTTTTACCCTCTTAATTAACTATTTATTAAATATATCCAATTAAGTGCTTGAATTTTGATTTAGTGATAAAATTTATTTTTATGTTTGATAAAATATCTCTTTTTCTATACAATTTATCTCATTCATTATTCTTCTCAATCAAGTTTATATAAAATTTAATATATACATTTTCTAACTTAAAATTATTATATTATCTTATATATATATATATATATATATATATATATATATATATATATATATATATATATATATATATATATATATATATATATATATATATATATATCATCATTTATTAATTTCTAATATATAAATTTTCTAAAAAAGTTTCTTATCATCATCTTTTACTAAAAAAAAATATTCCCTTCTTCTCTTACACGAGACCCTCGCATGCCGTACCCATCGAGTTCGCTTCCTTCTTTTTCTCTTTCTCTCAATCTCCCTTTTATATAACTTATCTTTTCTTAGGATTAACCACATAAGAAGAAAAACATGCCAAAAGAAATGAATTTGAAAAACTTACTTCATTCTTCTTCCTCTCAGCCTTTTTCTCTCGACTGACACTCTCACGCGATTTGCTCCAAAAGGAATGAGCGGAAAGAAGATATGACTCATGAGGAGTCGTTACTTTTCATACTCGAACGCAGAAATTTGCTCTACGGTGCGATCTGAGCCGTCCATCCCTCCGATCAAGTCACTTGCGTGCGTCTATTCGGTCCGCCCAGGCCTCTATTTGGCTTCTGCTCGTGCACTTTAAGAGTTAGGGCTAGCCGATTCAGTTGAACTGGCCAATTAAAATTGGTTCTTACAATCTCCCATTTTTATAAAAATTTTATCATCAAAATTTAATTATAACTTCTAGTTACATAAGTGGTTATATAAACAAATAACATTTTCAATTTTATTCAACATAAACTTCATCATTGGATACATAACTGAATAAAACTAAACATTTGATATAACATAATATGATAACCTGATAAATCCAAAATATTTGACATAGCATAATAGGTTATTATGTTACCAACGTTTCATTCATATTTATTAACATCTATAGATATAATAGGTTCCTGCTGAGTCAAAGCATAAACTTGGGGTCGAATATTCTGTCTGGATTGATTTTGTGTTGAAGTTGAAATTGATGGTTCTAACATCTTCTGTTTGCCAAAGCTTCTCTGCGAAGGTGCTTCACTTGATCTCATTTCTTTTGAAATCCTTTGAATCAATGTAGGGCAATATTTTGCTATGTGTCCAAGCTAATGACACCAATAGCAAGTGTTGAAACCCATCAAAAATTCACTCTTATGTAATTTGCCACACTTAACACAAGCTTTCATGACTTTACTGACAGTTGCACTACTGACTCCACTAGGACTAAGCTTGGGCTTCTTCCCATTTGATCCTTCAATTTGATTGCTTTGGATATCTTCTTCAATGCTCTTCCTTTTATGCTGGTCCCTTCTCTTCTGAGTGATTTGAAAGTCAATCTCCACCCTTCTAGCTCTTTCCACCAACACTGAATAATCCTCGATTCCTAAAGGTACTAAAGTTTGTCTAATTGCATCTTTTAGACTAGATAAGAATCGATAATATTTCTCCTCTGTTGTTGCAATCAACTAAGATGCATATCTGGATAGAGTTATAAATTCTGCTTCATATTGCATTACTGATTTGCCTCCTCGTACTAGTCTTATGAATTTATCATGTATTTGCCTCCTAACTGACATAGGTACGAACCATTTTTTGAATAGTTCTACAAAGTCTTCTCAGTTGACCAGTAAATTTGAAATATCTCCTAGCATGTCTTCACGTTGTCCTCTCCACCACCTTTCTGCTTCTCCGTCCAAGACAAATGTAGTGAGTGACATAGTCCTTTCATCAGGACATAACATACTATCCAGAATCTTCTCTATAAAAGTAACTAATTTTTGCCTCAATTGGTCCTTCATCATCCTTAAATAATGGTGGCTGCATGTCCTGAAATAACTTCAGATATTTATCCACTTCAACTACAGGCTGCGATCTTGATTGCTGAAGCATTTGGGTCATAGCCTCCTTTATCTAGGTAAATGTATTGGTGTTCACAGTCACTTCAGGTGATAGTTCTTCTCCTTACATATTTCTATCAGCTACTTCCTCTTGATCATTCGTATACCTGATATATTTATAAATCAATTAATTATACTATCTAATCGAATATTTAAATTCTTCTCAAATAAGTTTATAAATCATTCATTTGGTTATTTCATTACGATTCTTTTTCCTAAGATACTCCTGGGGCTCTGATACCACTTTTGTCACGACCCGTTCCGGAGACTCAAATTAACAAGGCGAGAACAGATGGTCAGACTGTTAACAAAATTTTCAATTACTAACTAACTATTTCCAATAAGCAGAAAGAGCCACTAACCTCAAATTTTGAAATAAATTTAAATAAAATGAATTAAATACCTTTCTTCTGATGTGTTGCGTCTATGATATAATTTTTCACCTTTTCTACTCATTTTAATTATATTAAATTATACCTGAAAATATTAGAGTAACTAAAATAAGCCGCAACTCAATGAGTGAAATATGCTTCTAAACTATAGTAATTCAAGGTAATTGGAATAATATGCTGATTCTTTTTTTCATTTCATATCATAAGATAATTACATCATTTCATCAAGACTTTCAATGTTATGTATAAATCATATATATCATATATGTATTCATATCTTTCTTATTTCTCATAAATAATACAACTGTCATAGGAGCCACCGTCTGATTTAGTATCAATGAATGTACTCCCTTTTCATTTTCTTTTTCATAACATTTTTCATTTACGTGCACGGGTACATTACATCCCTAGTTAGTGTCATAAGGGGATGTGCTCCATCAATCAACATGCACATGTAAGTATACTATATAAATTATATCATTTACCTTCTCTATATCATTTCATTTTGAATTATATAATAAATATCATGACATAGGATAAATGACATATCTATGATATAAAGTTCAAGCCTTTTAATTTAACATGATCAATTATTTTAAATAAAAAAAATTATGTAACATTAACAGTGAGCAATTAGATAATAATAGTACTTGATGTATTATGTGTATAAACAAATATCATTACTATAATTAAAAAACATGTATACTCACCTTGAACTTAGGAAATACGCTGCTTCACTTTTATTCCTTATTCCAATGTTAGTAGATTTAAAACCTATAAAAAATAACTTCACTTTGTTAAATTTTTTAAACTTATTATTTATAATTAATTATTATAAAATTTAATTTTAAATTAACATCTCAAATATTATTGATTAGAACTTCTCTCATCCTCTTAATTAACTATTTATTAATTATATCCAATTAGTTCTTGAATTTTAATTTAGCAATAAAATTTATTCTCTTTCTTTTTATATTTATTTTTATATTCGATAAAATATCTCTTTTTCTATACAATTTATCTCATTCATTATTCTTCTCAATCAAGTTTATATAAAATTTAATTTATATATTTCCTAACTTAAAAATATCATATTATTTTATATTATCATCATATTATTTTTATTATCATCATCTTTTACTAAAAAAAAATCTTCCCTTCTTCTCTTATACGAGACCCTCGCATGCCCTACCCATCGAGTTCGCTTCCTTCCTTCTCTCTTTCTCTCGATCTCCCTTTTATATAACTTATTTTTTCTTAGGATTAACTACATAAAAAGAAAAACATGCTAAAATAAATGAATTTGAAAAACTTACTTCCTTCATTCTTCTTCCTCTCAGCCTTTTCTCTCGACTGACACTCTCATGCGATTTGCTCCAAAAGGAATGAGCGGAAAGAAGTTATGACTCATGGGAGTTGTTACTTTTCACGCTCGAATGCAAAAATTTGCTCTACAGTGCGATATGAGCCATCCATCCCTCCGATCGAGTCATTCGCATGTGTCTGTTCGGTATGCCCAAGCCTCTGTTCGGCTTCTGCTTGCGTGTTTTAAGAGTTAGAGTTGGCCGGTTCAGTTGAACCGGCTAGTTAAAACCGATTCAACCTGGATTTCATTGTAATATTTAGGGTTGAGTCCCGCTTGTTTTTTTAGTTTATAAGTCATTTGTACTCCGTGATTTGCAGATCATTTATGTTTTGAAGATTGTAGTAAAAGCGCAATGTTTTTATGCCCTGACGGGAGAACGTATGCTTCTGTAAATCAACAATGTAAAATTTTTAGTGATATTTTTATTTTTTAAAGCTTTCTCTGCTTTTTTTCACATGTGTATTATAGAAATTATGTGAGAAATAGGTTTTTTTTATTATGTATTGCTATGTATTGTTGTTGTGTACTGTTGTATGATGTTGTGTATTATTACTGTGTACTGCTATGTACTGTTGTGTACCGATGTATATCGATGTGTACTACTGTGTAACATGTACTATATATTGATATGTATTGATGTGTATTCAAGCTTATATGAATCAAATATAAACTTCGAATCCAATTGAATTCATATATAACAAATAGTAAGCTTCATAAATAGGTGACTCTCAAATTAGTTGCCTTGAAGTTCTTCCATGATTATTAGATTTTGATTAATCTTAAATGGATTAATATCATCACAATTATTGAACAGTAGCACTTTCCTGTCTCAGGAATTCAGGGAAAAGCAGTGTTAACTCTTAAGCATTGCTTGAAAATACAAGTCAAAAAAGCAAGCGCCTCGATTTTTTTTAATTTTTAATTTCTCACATCAAAATTCTTTAATTTTCTATGTTATTTAATAAATTCATTCCTTATAAAAAAAGGATCAATGGTGTATCTATTGCCTCATCCAAATATAGGATTTAGGGGCAAAACCAATGGGATAGCTTTCTATAAGCTTCATTTTTCAAACCTCAACCATATTAACATATAGCAGTACACAGTAATGATACACAGCAGCGGTACAAAGTATCGGTACACAACAACGGTATAAAGCGGTACATGTGAAACACATCAACGGTACACAACAGTACACAACACAATACAAACTAGTATACAGTAGATTATGAGCATGAATGACATGAACAGAAAGACATGTAAAGTCCAAAATTATGTTATGTTTCATGATGAATTCCTCTGTTCAAGATTTTTATGTTTTATTCTGTATCATAAAAAAAAAGTCCAGTCAATAGAACAGATTTTTATGACTATTCCAAACTGTAAAGCGGTACATAGATGCAATACACAGCCGTACACAATGTATATCTAACTAATTCAGTCCGCCCGTAATAGCTCAAAACACCAAACTATGTTAGGTAACCTCTTTTAGGTCTAGTACCACAGATTTATTGATGCATCAAGCAACCCAAAACATTTTCTCTCGCTCAGTTTAATTAAAATGTCCATTGACACAAGCCAAAATTTTAATATCACAGCCAATATAATATGTAGATGCACAACAGTATACAACGGACTTTATTTAAGAATGCGATATTATATTATCGAAATGAATCAAATAGAAAAAGAAAAACTAATCAATCTTTATCTTCATCTTCATCAACTGCGTATTTAAGAATGCAGTATTATATTATCGAGATGAATCAAACACAAAGAGAAAAATAAAGCATGATCTATAAAATACAAACAGAACTTTAACTTCAACTTCGACATATTTCCTAAGTGTACAAAAAAAACTATCATTCCTTCAGCCTGTAGTTCTTTCAACTTCAACTCTTCTTCTTCCTGGACGTTTGCATAGCGCCTTTCAGACTCCGCGTCTTGTGGGCATATCATCTGCTTAAAGAATGAACATTCTCCTCCAAATTAGTCTTCATCTTCATCGGCTTTTCCTCGTTTCTTCTTTCTCGACAGTCATGAAAAATTTATTGAGCTAAAATCCTAAAAATTACGGAACTTTCACATGTATTTCATTTAAAAAAAATACCGTCAATCTTAAACTCTAAATTTGAATAGAAAATTCTTGGGTTGGGTTGGTCTGGCAAGAAAAATAAAATACACAATAGAAATGATATCCCAGTTTACAATCCAAATATCACGATTTTATTGTAGTCTAGACACAGAGCTACGTCCAGACTCCGCACAGAATAATTTCTCCTTTAGAGGACTGAAAAGTGGGCGGCATAATTAGTACCATCAAATATCAAAGGTTAGCGAACATTAGATGTGTTGTCCGTGGATGTTGTTTGACTATAGAAATCGGATAATGTTAGTAAGTGAACATCTATTTGATCTAGGAGCATTTGAGTGGACATTTTGGTGGCTCTAAAACTACCTAGAACTCCATAACTTTATATGCTTCATAAGCTCCACCAGTTCATAATATGAAAAACAAAAAGGTAGAAAGATTCATATTTATAATTTTGAATGGGAGTATCAGCAAATCAACCTGATCAGGCCACCTGAACCACGATTAGGTTGGGTGACCAATATGTGATTGTGTTTTGAGGATGCTGGTGGCTTTGATGTCTCATTTCTAATATTCCATCAACATGGTCCATATGACATGATAAAACTTGAAGGAGGTCAACACTTCCAGTAGTTGTTGATGACGATTATAACAGACGATTGTCATTATTATATTGTAAAACACTTAAAACACCTCAAAAGTATTTTCATGAGTTATTTAAAAATGTGAGAGAGAGAGAGAGAGAGAGAGAGAGAGAGAGAGAGAGAGATCTTTCTATTATGCTTCATATTCATGTCTCAACTCATGTTTAGCAGGATACTAAATAGTTCTTAACAGGAAAAGTAGGCCATGTACAAAAGATATCTTTCTGTTACAATTCTTTGAAGAACTGCCTATTCACCAAACAAATAATCTTAAAGCAATTCAGAACTATCTTTAGCACATTGGAGGCAGAGAAAAAAAATGCTAAAAATGAACCCATATCTTCTACCACCTCTCCTTGACTGGCCATATTTGCTTCTCTGATCAGTAGGCTGTGTTTGAATGCTAAGAAATTGATATTAAAGGGCTGAAAACTTGAATAAGATGTTGCGGATTTATAATCAAAAAATAAATTATAAGGATTTTATGTGAATCCTCAAACTTTCTTTTGCTCCTATTGTTCTGCTTCTGCATATGGTTCTGGAGCCAAGGGCTTATGAGGCATAGTAGATTCATCCTTATCTCCAACCCTGTACCGACTATCTGTAATCGACAAGCCTGATGAATGCAGCTGTTTCTGCCTCTTTATCAGACGAGATGCAGTTCGGCGGTCGCTCTGAGCTTCCTCGTTATGAGGCTACATAAATTCAAGAAAATTTTGACATAGGATTACTGAAATGAAAAGCTTGGTTGAAGATCCATTTGGGGTGGCTGCATTTGTAAGTATTTGTAAAATTTGTGCAAAAAATATACTTTTTGAAAGCTGCTAGGGTATTATAGATTTTGTTCCTTTCTTAAAAAAAAGTTAAGGCATCAACTTTCTTATGACTACCACATTCTATCATATATTACTGTAAAAAGCAAAAAAAAACACACGGCATTTGAAGCGGCTTTTTTTGTTGCTTTGCTTTATAAACGGCTGCTACATTTTTGTTCGGCTGCCATTTTTTTTGAATTTTTTCAAAAATTTTCGCAGTGAGAAGCAAATTTTCAGTCATATATGATAGAGTGTGGTGCTTGTAACAAAGATGTAACCCAGCTTTAAAAAAAATCTATAATACCCACAATAATTTTCACAAAATATGTTCATATGCCAACAGTTCTACAACTATATTTATAGATAATTGTAGCTACCTTAAATAAATCCTTAGTCAAATAGAAGTGCGGAAGTTTTTTTAAAAAGTAGAAGTACGACAAAGATGCCCCAAATAAATCCCAAGTTATAATAGGATTTAGAAATCTGCACTGCTGATTGCAAGAAACATAATTCTTTTTATGTTTGCAAGAAGTTATGTGTGTACCTGGATCACCAGAGCTTTATCAAAGCTTTCAATTGCCATGCCAGGTTCTCCAAAGTTTAACTGTGCCCTACCAAGCGTGATCCAAGCCTGAGAAAAATGCAAAGTAAACCAATGAGGATAAAATCATAAATAAATAATTTTCCATCAATAGCAGATTATCGCAAGAGAGATGAATGGGTGCATTAAGAGGTTCTCAAAGACTAGTTACTACTGGTTGAAGGCAAATTAGAAGAGTCAAAATGCAAACTGAAATGTACTGACTAAGAATAATCAAGAAGCTCAAAGATTAGAGCAATCAAGTGGGCCAGGTCAACCCATAAACCCCTCTAAAGCTATAATGGGTATGAGATTTAATGGGATAATCCTAATGGGATAATGACCAAGGCGTGAGCTCGCTTATCATTAAAAAAAAAAGGAATGCAACCCTCACTGGCCATCCACCGACACAAAATTAAAATAGAATTAATATTTGAGTATGATATGAATAAAAATCTCATATAAATATAATTAAAATTTTACTAAGAAACTACTTAATTTTATATTATGAATTAAATATAAATATATATATAACTATTTTTGAGGTGGCGATTTTCAAGCTGGATATTCTCAATTGACACTTCAACCTTAACTCAAATAGATTTGAGTTGATTTTATTTCAACTAAAAAATCGAGTGAGTTTTGCACTAGTTTTTATTGAAGTAGTATAGCACATTAAAAAAGGCCCTAAGTGGACTTTAATGAATAATCCATTAAAGCTTAGATTAAATCTGAGCTAGCCTGACAATCAAGATTATCATAGGCAAAGGCGATCTAAGGGAATTTAAATAAAGATATTAAAAATATGAAGAATCTTCATCTTAGCAGGTTGTTGAATGTAGTACACAAGTCAAGAAAACCTTAAGCAGTCAAACTAGAATTAACTAGCAGCTAGAAGATACAAAGAGCATCTAAAGCAAGCCGGGTATTTTGAGAAAGATTCATTAAGGGTACTCAAAAAAAAAAAAAAAAAAATCAACCCACATTTATGAAGCTGGTAGAGAACAGATGCATTAAGTCATCTGTAGACAACAATTATGGTGAAAACATGCATTGATAGGCTTCTGGGTATTTAAGACTGGATGAAATGGAATTTCCAAGAATCAAGGATAAAGTTCATTATTTTGCTCTGTTATAATAATGTAAAATGATTGGCATACTAGAGGATTTATGTATTGCATGACTGAGTTGCATAGAGACGTGGCTTATTAACAAACCTCACACCAAGCAGGCTCCAATTCTGTAGCCCCTGCAAAACAACAATTAAAAAAAAAAGGATTCATAATGTTTTCAACTCATTAGTCCAATACAAGTTTCAAATTCAATGAAGCAACCTCTCTATAATATCAAATTCCGAAGGGCTTTCTCCCTCCCTTTCAATCCATTTCATCTTTCTTTCTTTCCCTACACCACCCTACAAACCATCCTTTTCCAAAGGAGTATTTTGCAACACAGTATTCATTTGTGATGGTTCAAACCATAATAGATTCTCATTATTATTAGCTTTGGGTATCCATGCCATCGTAATCAAGTTTCATTATTGCAACTTTCTAACGGGAAACGGGGAGACCTTCACGCAATACAAGTAATATAAGCAGCAATAATCAGAAAATTTAGTTTATAAAAGCCTAACCAATTTTGTAATAAGAAAAGAAAAGAATGTTAACATCCTTAACCTTGAATGTTTGTGATGAGGACATCGACCCGAGATTCCGACATGTGTACCGTCGGAAGAATCGTAGATCGATGGCCACGATTCAGAGTTTATATTTTTGATGTATTTTTATTCATGTATTTTGCTTTGAGTTTTCCTATTGTACCCCTACTAGGAGTTGAGTCTATGTTGTAGCCCAAGGGCACTTTAGTATTTTATTTTCTTCCTTTGGCCTATTTATAGGAGGCCCCTTGCATTGTATGAGATGATGATTGATTAATGAAAATTTCCTTTGTCTTCTTCTTCATCTTGTGTGAGCACTAGAGGAGAGAAAGAGAGCTCAAGGTGAGAGCAAGCGAAATACCCATCAGTCGTTGGAAGAGTCCTCGGCTCGTGGCTTCTTTTCTTATTTCATTCTCTTTTCCTTCTCCTTCACTACCACCACCCGCTAACCTCTCCCAACCTCTCCACCGCCGGCCAACTTCCCACCCCTCCTCCCCCTTACCCTACCCGAACACCCCACCCAAGACCCGCCGGCCTCCTCCCCTCCTCCCTTTGGCTAGCCGTCCCCCACCATCTCCCCCAAACCCTACCGCCGGCCCTCTCCTTGCCCAAATCCCTTGAATGATGAATTAATTCATCATTACTATTTCCTTAATTTGGCTTAGGAGGTTTAGGAAACAAATCTTATTCATTTGAAATTTGAAATTCGAATTTCAAATAGTTTCCTAAATTAGTACCACTAAATTAGGAAAGTCTTAAATCTAATTTCAATTTAATTTTGGATTGGATTGGATTGAATTATTTTCTACCTAAATTAGAAATCCCAATTTGGAAACCCCTCATAATTCCTCCCCAATCCCCTCTTCCCCTCTCTATGCCGCCGGCCCCTACATGGGTTTTCCCCCATTAATGATCCATTAAGGCTTTAATTATCAATTGATTTGAATTCAAATTCAAATTAAAATCCCTCCAAATCCACTTAAATCTGAAATTTATTTCAGATTTAATATTTTCCTAACTCCTCCTCTAACCCTAGCCGCCCCTCTACCCTCTCCCTCTCCCTCTCCAAGCCGCCGCCCACCTCCCTCTTCCCCTCTAGCCGGCTAATCCTCCACGACACCTCTCCCACGATCGTCCGATGTTCTCACATGGCGGATCCCGACCATGATCATGGTTTGGTCTTGGATGAACAAGGTAGGGTGATCATCTTGGAGTCACCTTTCTTTGAATTGCACTTTGGAAACGAAGACAACGTTGGAGACTACGTCAACCGCATCACCTACCTATTGGCTTTGTCGCTTGAAGCATACATCCGTCCGAACCCGTGGATAATCGTCGGCCATCCACCACCACCTCCACCACCGGCTACTTTTCCGTGGGCAAAGATCGTCGGAACCATCTTCTTCGTGATGATCTCAATTTTAGCGTGGAAAATCTTCTCCAAACCAAGCTTAGTCTAGCCGAGTGATTAGTTCTTCAATGTGAAATTCTCTTTATTAAGTTTTGGATTATTGTTGTAAGAGCAAGTAGTATTACTTTTACCTTTGTTTATCCAACGAGATTTGGTTATCTTTCATGTACTCCTTCGCCTAAGCAAGAGGAAAACTTAGGTTCTTTAATCACTTTGAATGTTATCATAATAAGTTTACCACTTGGAATATTTTGCCAATTATAATTTTGAATCTTTATGAGCTCTTGCATGGTATTACATCATCTTGGTATCAAAGCATGGCTAGCATGCAAAACATGTGCTAGATGCATCCTAGGAGTCTAAACTAACTTGTCCTAAGTTGGTTGCATGCATAACATCACCTAGATATCTTTATTTTCAGTTTTCTATTTGCTGTCCAGAAAATTTCTGCACTAGTTTCTTCATTTTACATGAGCATAACCCATTGTTTAAGTGCTGCCATCATCACTTTAACTTCCCTAAGAGTCTAGGCCACCTAGACATTTGATTTAACTTGCTGTCCACTTTTTTTCCTGCACCTTGTAGTAACCTTTGGGTGAGTTTTAGGAAGTGTTCACTTGCTGTCCACACTCTAGAACCCATCCAAAACGCTTAGGCAACTTAGTTTACTGTTGTAGTTTGCTGTCCTGTTCATTCCTGCATCATTTAGAGGTGTTAAGAACATTTTAACTTAGTGTCTAGTTGCTGTCCACTCCCCCATTACGTGCCCTAAGTGTCCCCCACCTCTACCCATGGATCCAGAACACATTCAAGCGACTCTAGACCTCATCGTAGGTCAACTTGGAACGGTTACACAACAAATGAGGAACACCCAAAATGACTTAGCTGATTTTAGACGCCAAACGGGTGAAAGACTTGACAACATTGAGCGAATAGGACAACCGGCAATCTACACCCCCTCTAGACCCCAATCCCCCTATGGGGATGACACCAGAACTGATTATGGCCCTCCTAGAGACAACTACCATCCCAATCACCGACTCAATCCGGAACCCTTAGGACGTGAGACACCTTAGAGAGACAACGATGCTCAACTGCTTAAAAATATACGCATAGATGCTCCATCTTTCGATGGCACGTTAGAACCACAAGTCTTCCTAGATTGGATTAAGGGTATGGATAGCTATTTTAAGTGGTATAACATTTCGGAAGAAAGAAAAGTTCGATTTGCTGAAATGAAGTTGACTGGGAGAGCAAACCAGTACTGGAATAACTTAGAACATATGCGGGAGACCCGAGGAGAGTACCCAATTACTGACTGGAGGACTATGAAGCAAGAACTGAAACAGAAGTACCTCCCGCCCTCCTACTACCCTAGACTTTTGGACAGATGGAATAGGTTAACTTAGGGTAGTAAACCTGTGAAAGATTACATCGCCGCTTTTGATGACTTCATGATCCGTTGTAACGGCGAAGAAACTACTACCCCTGCCCAGCTCCTCTCTATGTTTAGAGCCGGATTAAGAGAAGATCTTCGGAATGAGCTTTTTGCTAGAGGAGTGAGCACTTTAGAAGCTGCCTGTAGTCTCGTGCTGGATTTAGAAGAATCTAGGAACCACGCCCATTCAAGGAGTCAAGACCCCCGTCCCAACCCCTTCAAATCCTCCACTGGTCAATCCGTCAATAAACCCACTGGACCTACAATGACTCGACCCACCCCGGGTCAGACCCAACCTCGCCCTAACTATAAAGGGAAGACACCGGAACGGGAAGCACCCAAAACCCCTGCGGGCACAAAGTGTTTTCGATGTCATGGGTATGGACACATTGCCTCCCAATGTTCTAGCCCGTACAAAGTCACCATTATTGAGGAAGTCATCGAAGAGGAGGATGAACCAGATACAGAATTAGTTCATCACATTGATGATGACGATGAGTTTTTCTGCGAAGAAGATGCTGCTGTAATCCACTGCCTCCAAAAGTTGGACCTACAAGTTGTTAGGTGTGCCTTTTCACAACCTAAATTGAATGACGTCTGGCGGAGAACCTCAATATTCTACACTTTCACCAAGATAGGAGATAAGAACTGCAAAGTCATAATCGATAGTGGGAGTTGTATAAATGTTGTGTCCTCTGCCATGATCTCTAGGTTACATTTAAAGACCACACCACACCCGAGCCCCTATAAAGTCGCCTGGATCAACTCAACCGCTCTGGAAGTAAAGGAAAGGAGCCTCATCCCCGTTGAGTTCGTGGGGTATCAAGAAAAGATTTGGTGCGATGTCCTGACTATGGACGTTGGGCAGATCATTTTAGGCCGACCCTGGTTATTCGACAATGATGTGCACATTTATGGACGATCAAACATCTGTGTGTTTGAACACGGGGGCAAGAAAATTAAACTCCTACCTACCCAACCTAAGTCCGCCAAAGAGGCTGTAAAACCCAACTCCCTCAAACCCAACTCGAGCCTGAATTTATTAACTGCTAAGGACTTGGATACTGAATTGGAGTTAGGCTCTCCTCTTTACGCCTTGGTAGCTCGGGAAGTAAATCTGAACCCAGAAGAGCCAATCCCGGATGAAATAAAACCAATTCTCGAGACTTTTGCTTATGTCTTCCCAGAAGACTTGCCCCATAATTTACCACCTCTGAGGGACATTCAACATGTTATTGATTTAGTACCCGGAGCCTCCCTACCCAACTTACCCCACTACCGTATGAACCCTACTGAGCACACTGAACTCAAGAAACAAGTCGATGAACTATTACAACGTGGATTTATCAAGGAGAGCCTCAGCCCTTGCGCCGTTCCCGCCCTTCTCACCCCTAAGAAGGACGGAACTTGGAGGATGTGTGTTGATAGCCGTGCTATTAACAAGATCACTGTCAAATATCATTTCCCCATCCCTCGTTTAGATGACATGTTAGACATGATGACAGGAGCCACCCTTTTTTCCAAAATTGATTTGAAGAGTGGGTACCACCAAATCAGAATCCGTCCAGGGGACGAATGGAAGACCGCTTTTAAAACCAAAGATGGGTTATTCGAGTGGACTGTTATGCCCTTTGGTCTTAGCAACGCACCCATTACGTTCATGAGAGTGATGACCCAAGTCCTCAAACCTTTCCTAGGAAAATTTGTCGTGGTCTACTTTGACGATATCCTGATCTATAGCAACTCCGTGGAGCAACATTTGAGTCATCTAGGACAAGTTTGTGAGACCTTGAGGAGGGAGCAGTTATATGCTAACCCTAAGAAATGCGTGTTCCTCACTGATCATGTCACCTTTCTTGGATTCATTATTTCTTCCCAGGGCATATCCGCTGACCCTGAAAAGGTGCGAGCAATCAATGAGTGGCCTGAACCTAAGAACATCAGAGATGTTAGAAGCTTTCATGGATTGGCCACATTTTATCGAAGATTTATTAGGAATTTTAGCACTATAGTGGGCCCAATAACTGATTGTTTAAAGAAAGGAGAGTTTCATTGGACGACGTCTGCTTCTAAAGCTTTTGATGAGATAAAACGAAGGATGGTTGAAGCACCAGTTATGCGCCTACCCGATTTTTCCAAAGTCTTTGAAGTGACTTGTGACGCATCTGGTGTCGGTATTGGAGGAGTCTTAGCTCAAGAGGGACACCCCGTTGCCTACTTTAGCGAAAAGTTAAACGATATTAGGCAACGATATTCTACCTACGATAAAGAATTCTATGCTATCATCCAATCCCTTAGGTATTGGAGACACTACCTACTTCCTCAAGAATTTGTCATCTTTTCTGATCACGAGGCATTACGATACATAAATTCACAGAAGAAACTGAATGCCCGACACGGAAGATGGGTTGAGTTCCTCCAAGAGTACACTTACACTATTCGACATAAAGCTGGATCTGAGAACAAAGCAACAGATGCTTTGAGCCGTCGCGTGGTGGTTATTCATGAGATGAGAACTGAAGTTATTGGATTTGAACGCATCAAAGAGGATTATAAAGACTGTTGCGATTTTAAAGAAACTTATTCCCTACTCACAACGGGAGAAGAGCGAACCATTGATGATTTCCTTTTGGTAGACGGATATCTATTCAAGTCTAATAAACTTTGTATTCCCAGTACATCTCTCCGTGAATACCTCGTTTGGGAATTACATGCGGGCGGTCTTGCAGGACATTTCGGCCAAACCAAGACGATCGCCGCAATCGAAAACCGCTTCTTCTGGCCAAGTCTTAAGCGTGATGTGAACAAATTAGTAAAGAGGTGCCACACTTGTCAATTAGCCAAACAAAGGAAGCAAAACACAGGCCTTTATACTCCACTTCCTGTGCCTAACTCTCCCTGGCAAGACGTGAGCATGGATTTCGTTCTTGGACTCCCCAAGACCATTAGAAAGCACGATTCTGTCTATGTGGTAGTTGATCGTTTCTCCAAGATGGCACACTTCATTCCTTGTTCTAAGACCTTCGACGCGTCCCACGTGGCAAAACTTTACTTCAACGAGGTAGTTAGACTTCATGGCCTCCCCAAAACCATAGTGTCAGACAGAGACGTTAAGTTCACTAGCTACTTTTGGAAGACTCTTTGGCACCATATGGGCACCAAACTCCAATTCTCCACAGCCTTCCATCCACAAACTGACGGACAAACTGAAGTAGTGAATAGGAGTCTAGGCAACCTACTAAGGACTTTGGTAGGAGAAAACATTTGAGATTGGGATTCCAAACTACCTGTAGCTGAGTTCGCCTACAACAACTCTGTAAACAGAACCACGGGTCTGAGTCCAGCTGAAATTGTGTTCGGATACCAACCTAGACAACCCATCGATCTAATTCCCATGAGTCCAATAGGTAGGACATCCGAGTCTGCATATGCATTTGCATCTCATCTACAAGAGCTTCATAAAGAAATCAAAAAGAGAATTGAACAAAGTAATTCCAATTATAAGCTTATTGCTGATCACAAGAAAAGTTTTAAAGAATTCGAGGTTGGAGACTTTGTGATGGTACGGATCCGTCCGGAGCGTTTTCCTCCGGGCTCCGTGAAGAAGTTACATGCTAGAAGCGCCGGACCTTTTAAGATAATCTCAAAGATAAATAGTAATGCTTATGTGCTGGACCTTCCTAAAGGTTTTAACATCAATCCTACATTTAATATAGAAGATTTAGTAACCTTTGAGGGACCAGAACTGAACCCTATTAATCCACTTCAAAATGAGCCTTGTGTGACCCACCCTGGTGAGAGCCCTAGCCTACCTCCACTACCCAAATTACCTTATTTACCCCATACGGAGAAGATTCAAGCAATTCTAGATGATGAGATCATTTCCACAAAAGAAGGAGGTCGCCGAAGATACTTAGTTCATTGGAAAGGGACACCGGAGACAGAGGACACGTGGGTGGATCGAGAGGAGCTACAGAGCTTAGACCCAGATCTCCTCGAGATGTACGAGAGCTCCAGAGACACTTACTCGACGGGGTCGAGTTTCCTCCCACCTGGGGAGAATGATGAGGACATCGACCCGAGATTCCGACATGTGTACCGTCGGAAGAATCGTAGATCGATGGCCACGATTCAGAGTTTATATTTTTGATGTATTTTTATTCATGTATTTTGCTTTGAGTTTTCCTATTGTACCCCTACTAGGAGTTGAGTCTATGTTGTAGCCCAAGGGCACTTTAGTATTTTATTTTCTTCCTTTGGCCTATTTATAGGAGGCCCCTTGCATTGTATGAGATGATGATTGATTAATGAAAATTTTCTTTGTCTTCTTCTTCATCTTGTGTGAGCACTAGAGGAGAGAAAGAGAGCTCAAGGTGAGAGCAAGCGAAATACCCATCAGTCGTTGGAAGAGTCCTCGGCTCGTGGCTTCTTTTCTTATTTCATTCTCTTTTCCTTCTCCTTCACTACCACCACCCGCTAACCTCTCCCAACCTCTCCACCGCCGGCCAACTTCCCACCCCTCCTCCCCCTTACCCTACCCGAACACCCCACCCAAGACCCGCCGGCCTCCTCCCCTCCTCCCTTTGGCTAGCCGTCCCCCACCATCTCCCCCAAACCCTACCGCCGGCCCTCTCCTTGCCCAAATCCCTTGAATGATGAATTAATTCATCATTACTATTTCCTTAATTTGGCTTAGGAGGTTTAGGAAACAAATCTTATTCATTTGAAATTTGAAATTCGAATTTCAAATAGTTTCCTAAATTAGTACCACTAAATTAGGAAAGTCTTAAATCTAATTTCAATTTAATTTTGGATTGGATTGGATTGAATTATTTTCTACCTAAATTAGAAATCCCAATTTGGAAACCCCTCATAATTCCTCCCCAATCCCCTCTTCCCCTCTCTATGCCGCCGGCCCCTACATGGGTTTTCCCCCATTAATGATCCATTAAGGCTTTAATTATCAATTGATTTGAATTCAAATTCAAATTAAAATCCCTCCAAATCCACTTAAATCTGAAATTTATTTCAGATTTAATATTTTCCTAACTCCTCCTCTAACCCTAGCCGCCCCTCTACCCTCTCCCTCTCCAAGCCGCCGCCCACCTCCCTCTTCCCCTCTAGCCGGCTAATCCTCCACGACACCTCTCCCACGATCGTCCGATGTTCTCACATGGCGGATCCCGACCATGATCATGGTTTGGTCTTGGATGAACAAGGTAGGGTGATCATCTTGGAGTCACCTTTCTTTGAATTGCACTTTGGAAACGAAGACAACGTTGGAGACTACGTCAACCGCATCACCTACCTATTGGCTTTGTCGCTTGAAGCATACATCCGTCCGAACCCGTGGATAATCGTCGGCCATCCACCACCACCTCCACCACCGGCTACTTTTCCGTGGGCAAAGATCGTCGGAACCATCTTCTTCGTGGTGATCTCAATTTTAGCGTGGAAAATCTTCTCCAAACCAAGCTTAGTCTAGCCGAGTGATTAGTTCTTCAAGGTGAAATTCTCTTTATTAAGTTTTGGATTGTTGTTGTAAGAGCAAGTAGTATTACTTTTACATTTGTTTATCCAACGAGATTTGGTTATCTTTCATGTACTCCTTCGCCTAAGCAAGAGGAAAACTTAGGTTCTTTAATCACTTTGAATGTTATCATAATAAGTTTACCACTTGGAATATTTTGCCAATTATAATTTTGAATCTTTATGAGCTCTTGCATGGTATTACATCAGTTTGTTAAGACTCTATACATTGACCATACAAATCTCCGTTATTGTGATTGTCTCAACGACGAAGGTTTCAACCATAAATATCTAATTGTTACAAGGTTTGCGACGACAAAGATTGTGGCAACTAAATTGATTTCATGATAGCACAAATTACAGAAGTGTATAACATAGTCGACTACAAAGTTTGAATACATAGTTATCACAAAAAACTATAAAGAAGTATTGCATATTAAAAGATTTTTATAGGAATTAAGATTGATGCAAGAGAAATACGTAATTTATTGTGACAGATAAAATGTGATTAACCACTGTAAAAATTCTATATTTTATTGTCACTAGAAACGTATTGATGTAAGATATCATTTGATAAGGACTGTTTTGCAAGTTAGAATGGTATCTCTTGAGAAAATTCATGTATATAAAATTGATAGGATATAAGAGAAAAGATTAAGATGTGTAGATAGATTGCAAGTTTGAAGATGCCTCGCATGATTCTAGAGGGGGAGATTTTTGGAGTCCAAACTCATGTGTCTTAGCCAACTTAAGAGAACTTAGAAGAATGAAAATAAAAGGCAGGCAGTCATTTGAGGTACTATGAAAAAAGGGTGCTTGCTCTCAAGCTAAATATGAATGCTCAATTGGCAGCAAAATAGAGAGGGAGTCGAGAAAGAGAAGATAATAAAATAGGTAAGTTTGTTTCATGATGGTATTAGTTACAAAAGTGTATAAGATAGTCGACTACAAAAGTTGAATACATAGTTGTCACAAAAGTCTGTAAATAAGTGTTGCAAATGAGAAGGTTCTCATAGGAATTGAGATTGATGCAGAAGAAATACATAAGTTATTGCAATGAACAAAGTGTGAATAACCTCTATAAGAATTCTACATTTTACTGTTGCTCGAAACCGATTGTTATCGAATAAGATTTTATAAGGAATGTTTTGGAAGCTAAAATGATACCTCTTAAGAAAATTCATGCATATAAGAATGGATCAAAAATACTAGCCAAATCCTTTCCAAGAGAAGAGTTTGAGATGGATAGAAATATTGCAAGTTTTTGAAGAACCCCCCGCCCACCCGCCGATTCTCGACCGGGAGATTTTTTAAGTCCAAACTCATGTAGGTCTTAGCCAACTTAAGAAAACTTAGAATAATGAAAACAAAAAGGAAGATAGTCATTTGAGGTAATATTAAAAAAAGGGTCCTTACCTCTCAAGTAAGTTAGGAGTACTCAATGGCAGTAAAATGGAGAGGGCAAGGAGAAAGAGAAGATAATAAAAAGGATCGAAGGTTTCACCAGCAACGTTTTTGTCGATGAAAGGAAGGGCAAAAGAGCTACGATCAAGTCCAAATTTCATAGATTTGCTTCTCATTTCACTCTTCATGTGCTAATGGTCAAATTTTTCATTGGGACTTTCTCTTTAAGTGTTAGGTATTTTTAAGAGTTTTGCCTTAAATTGTGTTTCTTGTTCAATCCACTCATCGGCAATGTTTTAAGTTTACATGAGTTTCCTAGCTGGCTAGAAGAAATTTGTACTCACTGTTTTAATGATATTGAAAGGTTTCACATGATTTTGGTCTCGTGATCTTTCCTTCAAGGTTTTCTAGGTAAGATTACGATGTTTAAAGAAATTCATGCTTAATTACGCCAATTAAACAACAAAAAATTTACTTGCACCACACTCCAACCTCAATCAAACAACATAATCAAAGCCAGCTTCAAGTCCATGCATTTTCTCATCATAAAAAAATGAAAAATTATCAAAATAAATCAAAGTAAGCATTTGCATACGAGTTGCAGCCCGTAAAGCATTCCATGTATCTCCAATCTCGAGCAACACTTGTGCCTTTTGCTCATGCAACTTTGCCTTGTCAGGCATCAGGGTAATTGCCGTCTCCCACTTTGCAAGAGCCTCACTATATCTTCCACTCTGCAGATAAATAAAAAGAATAATGAATGACTGGCTCCCACGGAAACAGCAACTGAACAAAAAAATACCAAAAAATTGCCTTCTTTCCGACCAACCTCGGCAAGCTGGATACCCTGAGATTCGAAGGACTCTGCAAGCTGCTTGGAATTGGGGTCTGACGCTAGGGTATCTATATGACTATGATTCAGAGATTCGGCTTCCTCTGCGGATTCGAACGGGAGGTCTTGTTTTGAAGAGATCAATTTGGCTCGCGACCTCTTCTTTCCATTATCGTCCTTCTTCTTCCACACGATCTTCATGCCTCTCTCCTCTCCACTTCAGCCTTCTGACGCCACCCGCTCCCGGTTGATTTCATGCCCTGACTCCTGAGATGATACAACGGCGCACAGGATGACTGTTCGGACTTCTACATATAAACGCCCGATGAGTTTAGCCATCAGCATCGGGGACATAGACAAGACTCATCTAACTTAATATATTTATATGAAAATTACAGTTATGGACATGACTAAGAAATCCAAATGCTTGGGGCTTATGATCTCGTTAAAGAGGGACAAAGTAAGCCTATGAGGCTTTAGATTTTACGTGTAATGATCAAGGTTAGGTCTTATACTTAAAGAAAGGATCTCAAGAGATGGATTAATTATTCTGTGCGGACGTCAAATGTTATTCAAAGATCAATCAGAATGTGTCATGTCACCCTTCTCTCGGTACCGCTGACGTGGTTGCACCTATTCACCTCAAGATATGGAGCTGCGTCCAATCTCCGCATAAAATACTTTCTCGGAAGAGACTTATAGCTCTAGATTTAGAGAGAATCAATACATATAATAAATCGGTAGATAAAAAATTAAAAAAAATTAAAAAAAAAATCGGTAGATTTTTTTTCTGATAGCTGACCAAAAGATTGAGTCTATATATTAAAAATGCCCAATCTATGAGACTTACAACTTTAAATATAACATAAATGCCTAATGATGTGACTTATAGCCCTTGACAAGAGAATCTCAAGAGCTGAGGTTACTTTTTTGAGCTTAACATAAAAAGCACAAATAGGGGCTTATAGCACAATATGGGAGTTAGGGAAAGTTCAATAGTATGGTATGGCCTAACAGATATGATAGCTTTGAATTAGGCCAATCAAAAGATTGTGTATTCATCATGTAGATGACCAAATAGTGGTGACTTAGAACTTCGAATAAGACAATGAAAACCATATGCAATACTTAGAATATTAATAGGATAAAGGTCCAGGACATGTGACTTATGTCAATGAATTTGCCTGATAAGATTTTATATGGACTTGCAGCACTTCATTTGAGGTATGATAAGTGCAAGCAGGGCATGACCTAATGGGCTTCCTAGCTTTATACCAACCCAATAAAAGAATTGGTGTTTACATCATGAAGACAAACCAATGGTGAGGATTGTAATTCTAGATATGATAGAGAAACCTAAATGCAAAACTTATATGTCTAAAATGAGGGATGCCCAATATATAAGTCTTACATATCTAAATTTGGCAAGGAATGTCGACATGGAAGCCTACAACACTACATGTAGGCATGACAAGTCCAAAAATAAGGTAAGATTTATCAGGATTGTTGGTAATGTACTAGCTAAAATATAAAATTGGGTATTGCATAATTAGAATAATCTAAGGGGTGGGAATTATATTATAATGGCATCACTAAAGGGCTTATGAACTTAAATGAGTCCAATCAAATACCCTTGATAACTTAAACCATATATTTAGTCAAAGAATGTTAGTGGCTCCTCCCTAAGCACGTAGATCAAGGGGGTGGCAAATGGCTCAAGGTTGAGCCATCTTAAGCACTTTAGACCCAAGTATGTGGGGCTAGAGAGGAAAGTGAAGGTGAGAGGGGTTGCAAGGATGAGGGTATACTTTTAATGGTGGTCTAATAACTTTTTTTATTACAGCCTCTCAAGAGCTTAGACTGGTGAGCTCTATTACTAGATATAGATGGAGCAAAAGACTCTGGAACCAATCAACATAGTTGGGTTGTTGAAGGGAGGTGATGGATGCCTACTAAGCTTCTACCCATACAATTATTTTCCTGACTGACTCATTTAAATCAAGTTTATTGTAGATTCACCCAGCTCCAATTGACCTATGCGAGTAGCCGGGTAAATGTGTACCCATTTCATGGAGCTCAATGTAAGCTCAATTTGACTGAGGATATGCCAATTTTGAGCCTATAGTGAGATGGAGCACATCCATGGTTTAACACAATCTAGGCCATGGAGAACCTATAGCATGGATTTGGAGTGTGAGCTCCCAGTGTTAATTCTTGATTTTACCAAGCACCAAATGGCTTTCATCTAGTTAAAATTTACATGCGAGATCCAACCCCACCTTGGCTTGATAACTCTTAAGCCATAGGAGCCCCACTAGGGCTAGGTGAATCCTTAGATCCCAACTTGGGTTAGACTAAGCCAAATAGGGGTTTTAGTCTAAGGACTGAGTGAGTCTAATATTAAACTACACAGCCCATAAGAAGGGTCACTGGATTCAACTGAATCAAGGCCAAACTAGCTAGGATTTGGATGACCTTAGTTAGCATTATGATAGCTTAATTGAGACTCGTTCAAACTTACTTTGACCTAGGTGAGCTCGATTGGGCTTGACCCTAATTGAGCCATCAAATGAATTAAAGGAACCATATAAGGGTGGTTAGGCTAGGTTCAATAGACTGCGCATCTATGTCAACTAAACCTTAGCCCCTAAATAGTTGCCTTAATAGGCACTTAATATTGTCCACTAGAAATTGGCAGTTTATTTTTTTTTGGATGCTGTGCTTTTGCCATCATCAGTTCATGTACTCCAGCCAACAAACATAGATACAATGAAAACAAACCAAGAAATGTAGAGCTTCAAATATTCAATCAAATATTCAAAAAGCATTCAAAGACTGAACCGAACACAACATCTAACATTTACAACAAATTGATTACACCCTTGCCCAATTAAGGAATGCACACAGACAGAACTAGTAGATACCTTACACTGGTATAAAATTTATGAGGTAATATACTCATCGTGTCCACAACAAATTTCAAAAATTTTACTTCTATCACAACAATTTTCTCCTAATTTTACAACTTACAACGATCCAAAAGGAACACTTCATGTGAGAACAGCTGATATTTTTCTACCTCTTCTGGCAGAAATTTTTAAAATACCATTTTCTCAATCACAATTTCCATTCTACTTTCACAAAACTAAAATTTCCCAGATAGATTTTGAATGAAATAGAGAGAAAGAAAGCAGCATAGTATTTTTCATCCAGACATAAATTGCTTTTTGCTGGCTGCTTTTCCTACGAAAATGTATTTGCCTCGACTTAGTTCGGCCGCCACTTTGTCTTCTGCACACAGAGGAGACCCTCACTCTCCTTAGCAAAAGTCATTCTGATCTCCCAGCTTAAGGATCTTGCAATTTCCTCCAACTCATTGATGATTTCCTTTGTATCCCTAACTATAAGCTTACCCTCTGGTCTAAGTAATCTGTCAACTTCCACAAACACTGGAAGTATTTTGCACCTGAAAAAAGAGCCAGAAAACAGGATTCAGTTCAGGTTATATTAAGGAATGATGACAGAAGAACCGGTAACTGAATGCAACATTTATTCCATTCAAAGTATACACAGCATGAGAATTTTTCTAGTTCGAAAATCGAATAGCAAGTTACTTTGTAACCGCCGCGCAGGAGGGGGGGATTAAAAAAATATATCGAAGTTCTGAAAAAGATACAATGATGTGATACGTAATTATTGGAGTTGTTTTTGGCATAAAATATTTGATTTAATTGGTAAAGCTCATAAAATTAAACTCACCAAGCATGAATTTATGTGAATTGTTTTGGACTAAAAAAATAGCTCAAAATTAAATTCATAAACTTTCAAAATTGTTTTAGAAGCTATTTGGATTTTAATTCTATTAAATTTATGATGGAGATGATATGTTTCTATGAATCAAAATCATCCAAATATGAGTCCAAACAACTTTAAAAAATGATTTCAAGAGTATACATAAAACTTTTGGAAATTATTGAAGAATTAATGAACTCTTATTTCCATGTGCTCATAATCAAAACAAGTCTTATAGAAATGAGTACAAAAGGTCGAAGATCATGTGAATATGTTTGTTTGGGCATCAAAAAGAAAAAAAAACATAATAGTGGAGCTCCTTTCCTCTTCCTTACTTGAGGCCAAATCTTCACCCTATCCTTTCTTATGGGCAAACCCACATGTGGCATGCGCCTCATGCCGCCTTTAGGGGTCATGAACATCTGTGAAACAGATTGCTAGGCTGATACCATTTTTGAAAAGCTTTAATTGCAAGCAGACTAGTCGGGCCAATGGATTACGATGAGGTTCTTTGATTTGTGAGTCATTTATTGGAGAAGATTTGAAGATCTAAACATATTGAGGCTATTAAAACCTCTACAAGCGACAAAATCATGAGCCATTCGCGACACTAGATTGCTCTTGGAAAGAAAAACAATTCACCACCAAAATGGCAAAGTTTTGTCGGCATTTTTCTTAGACCCTAAATTTGATCCATGACATTTCTTAGAATTATTATGGATCGAACAAGTATCATATTCACCTGTCAACATTCCTGATTGCCTTTGTCAACATTCCTGCGTCCTATTGCTACCTTAGGATATAATCATCAACTAAGTTTTTGGATTGTATTCCCTCCCTTCTCCAACTGCAGAGAAGGGTGAACCTTTGTAACCTCAAATAAAGATAAAAAAAATCTATTCTAAATGAGCAAAACCCCATTAATTTTAACTCACCAAGTTTTTCGAGTAAAAATCTCGTTGTTCTCTAGATTTTAGTAGCTTTACCTTTATTTTTGCTGTGTGTAGGATCGTCATGATAGCTAATGTAAATCTCAATCTTTATTATACTAAATTTTCTAGCATGTAAAAACAAGCATGGTCTATAAGAGCAACCTCCCACCTAGTATTATATCACAAATCGCTAGCTCATCTCCTATGTCAAGCAAGTGAAATCTATATAGCATTGGAGCTTCTAGCTCGAATTCTAATCAATTAATGTATCAACCCACAAATTAGGTGATTCTTGGTCCAACTACTGCACTGCCTTTGCCCAATGGGTGAAGTCATATTTAAGAATCATCACTAAAAAATTGTCATTGTCATCTTGAAAAAACCAATAACAAGATCCTTCACAAGACAAAGCCAATGGGTACCATCACAACGCGATCCCACTAGGACCCACCTTTCTTAAGCTCAACTACATATCAGAAGCACCAATTCGAAAGTTCTCGATCACTGGCACCTCACTTGCAAGACGGGGCTCCTTTATCTCCAGCATTTCCAAATAATGATCATAATGATATAAATAATTCAACCCATCCATCACTTGCAACATCCCTAGCCACAGCAAATCCATCTGCAGCTCACATCAATAACATCCTGCACAATATACTTAGCAATGAACTCTGATGCTTGATGCATGAAGAATGGCTTGGGTAGGTTCCAACCTCCCCCACATCTTGATTTTCATGGATTGTCACCTTTTAACCAATGCAATTCTCCACCAAGGTTAAGAAACTTCAGAAAAACTTTAAAAAGAATCCCATATTCGCATTTGGACCTGTCCAAACTATTATTTGAGAGGAATCATAACCATGATCTCGAAAGGATAGAAACGGTTCAAAGGTAGACAAACTTTTACCCTTGATTAGAGAACTACACATTGATTGTCATCTCTAATTCAAGGTTCAATCAATCTCAAGGGGAGTCAATTTGACTTTTTTTGCCACAAGTGCAAGTTATCGGGTAATGCTCTAATGAAAAATCAAAGATGGCTTAAATTTTTTTATTGAGTTCTCCCGATCTCTTCCACATGTATTAAATTCATTAGTTTATCTTCTTATTGATAGCATAAAATGGATTAAAATTTCTTAGTGATCTCTCTCAAATTCCTCCATCATGAACCATAACCATCAAGATAGACCCTGACTAATGGTATGAGAGCGTAGTTGAGACTCAACCAAAAATATCAACAAGTCCTCGAAGGGAATGCCGGTCCAAAAGCTCTATAAGACACTATAACATACAAAGATTTGTTGATTTAATAGTTCCTATGAGGGTATCATCGCATGGACCCCAATTGGGTATAGACAAATGTTTATTTATTCAAAAGTCCCTACAAAGGCTCCATAATTTGTAGACCCAAGGAGAGTACAAAGGAAAACAAAAATTTATCTATGTAAAAGTCCTTAAGAGAACCATCATCATAAAAAGATGGACAAAAACCTCCTTATCCAAACAAACTTGGAGGATACATCCAATCAAAAGCCCAAAAGGGCAACTAGTCTTGGACAAGATTCTCACTAGAGATTCCTCACAAAGATTATTATTATATGAGTCATAGCATGCAAAACGCAATAAATAATATTAACTAATCGAATAATCAGATATTCTTTTCATTGAAGAGGTGATACCATCTTACGGCCATCTTAAAAATCGAGCTCCAACAACCTGGATTTTTCTCACTTTAGCAATACCTAAAAATTAGGTTTCATCCATTTTTTTCCTTTGGGGACAAATACTCAAAAATCTTAAACATCCTTATACAAGGGTTTGGGGTTCAAAGGTCATCACCCCCATCACTATCATTTGATTAGCATCCAAAAAGATCTTCCCCGCATGGCTCGAGGGCAACTCCACAAGGCTAAACAATAGCACATCCTCTCTATTAAAATTCAAAATAATTCAATGAGGTTTTAAATCAGGAGAGAGATAGATCATTCTCTTCCTTGTTGAATCATTTACCGCAATTTTCCAAAAAAAATATTCTATCTATCTAGAACAACAATTATGTTTTTTTCTCAATTAGGATTTGAATTTGACAAATTTTGAATAAATAATAAAATTTGTGGAGTCATCTTTCTAACGTATATTTGAATTCTCAAAAACTACATGATTTGACCACTCCACAAAGCAAACTCCCATAGACTATCCAACAAATCTTGAACCAATCCCCCAACAGACATCAAGGAAAACATTTTTTCTCCAAATCCAAATGTCCTTATGCCAAAACAAAATTTTCTGAAGCATGAACATGTTTTCAACAACTCAACAAACATATTGTCTTTATTAGGATATTCAATAAGTTAATTGAATTCACACAATAATATATTGGATATATAAAAAGCAAGATAAGCATAAGTATAAGATATGCAAAAATATCATGTATTGATACAAATTAAAAAGATTCCAGATTGATTCGGCCAGCTCATGCAATATCATTTAATCACTTTTTGGTAAGTTGTGGGTGCGATCAGGAACATTCGTTGCTGACATGAATAAGGGATATTTAGGGATTATTCAAAAATATGTCTCGATTGTGCTTCTTGAAATATATAAATAGGATTCAATTCTCAGTTTTTATATTAAAATTTGAGAAAACTCAAGAATTGTGGAGAATTATGGATAGCTATGTTAGAGCCACTGAACAAAGACACCAATACTCTCAAATCCATCAAATGTTTGTCGAGCAACATCAACCAACATTTGCAGTCAATCAACATCTCACTACTAATATTAGTCATCGCCCCTTCATAGACACAAAACATTCATCAACCAATGTCAAACAACTTCTTAATCAATCAATATATGTTAATATTCTAAAACAAACAACAATTGTCGTCTTTTAATCATATTGTTGACTATTAACCTCAATCCTTTGTCGACATCATCACCTCTTATTGCTATCTGAGAAGATAGTCTCCAACTAAGTGTTTTTATCACATTATTGTCTTCTTTAATTAAAGCGAAGGGCAAATCTTTGCAATATTAAATCAAAAGTAATGGATCTATTCTGATTGACAAATCATCGTGATTTTTTTTTCTAAGTTCTCCGCATAAAAAGAATGCATCTTTGAATTTGAGCAAATTTATCTCTTTATTTGTAGGTGCGGGATCTTTGGATAAGCTAAGATATAATTCTCAAGCTCTACCACTACAATATTTTCTGGCACGCTATGTATAGCATGTAAAGCACAAGTCCACTCCACATGTGAATTATCATTACAGACGAACGCAAATAACCTAAAACTGCAGGTTTTAAAAAGGTAATAAATGATTAAATGATCCATGGTAACAAGATAAAATAACCCGGATTGTGCATCTTGGTTCAGATAGAAATAATCCGTGGCTTGCCATGGGTGATACTTGAATTGTTCAATGAAACTGATGGTGAGAAATAAACCTAGATGCTACGGCTTGAAAAAACCTAACAAGATTGTAGTCAAATAGACTCTCACTATAAGAAATTAAGGTAATTTTTCAGTTTTTGAATCTAATACAAGCCGGGTGTGTAACAATACGAAACTAAGATAAAGTTACTCTATCTTGGAAATGCATACCTGCACAATCTGCGTGTAGTTAATTAAAATATCAATACTCACCTCTTTTTTATCCTGGAAAATATGTGATCTGCATGAAGGAGATCGTATGTTCTAGGATAGGTGCTGAACGATTCACACCAATCATGATATATTCCAAAAAGCCCGCGTTCATAAATGACAGGAAGTGTGTCTTGTGAATCAATAGATACAACATTCATAACCCAAACCTTCATGTCTCGCAAGGCTGCAGCAAAACTGTCAAAAACAACAAAGGCAATAATAATCAATCAGTTAAATGGAGAATATTAACAGACGAATTACAATAAGCTCATCTATGGATTTTAGCTCAACGTATTGTTAACAATTACTCCCAGCCACAACAAACAAAAAATAAAAATAGCCTTTCAGAATCAAGCTGCAGTATCCAATAAGAGCAAATAAAGCAAGAGAAAAAGGTTTAAAAACACAATAACAGGTTTACAAGATTATATTGATTTCCCTTCAATTACAAAGAATCTTTTCTTTGATAGTCAGCATATTTAGTATCCACAACTGCACAACATGAGGAAACCAATGTCAACTTATTCTAATATATATGATCTTAGCTATTCATAAAAATAATTTTGGATTACAACAGCTAGGGTAAATAATTTGATTGAATGGTGCATAATTGATCCCTCAATGACATGGCTTGTTGTGCGCACATAAATATAATGAATAAGTTCTAGTTAGCAAGCAAGACATAGTACATAATTATAAGAGAGCCACAAACAATATATAATATCACACATTAACAGATTGTCCCAGAGAAAGGGCAAAATAATATTTGAAATCAAATTTCCAATGGAAATATGATGATGAATGAATCCATGATTCGATCTTCAAACATAAGAAATCAAATTGTTTAACAAATGTTCTGGTGTATGCATAACACGTACATTATGCTCGAAAGAATTACAAATTAGTATTAGAGATGACAACCAAAATAGTACCCTAACTCGTTACGAATGACCAAAATGGCTTCCGGCTATTTACAAGTCTTATTTTAGTTCCTTGATTTTTAAAATAGGAACCTAAATGATCTCAAGGAATGACTAATTTGGTCTTTATTTAAAGAGTCGAGAGATCAAATTGATATTTTCATATGGTTGGGGACTATTTTGATACTTCAGAAAAAGTCAGGGGACCAATTTGACCTTTTTCTCATTAGCATTATGAGGGTAATAGTCTACATCTGACCCTAAAAGATGTGGGGCTAAGCTGCAATCAGAACTTTTATTGGTGAATTCATGGCAAGGATGACTTAAATTCTGTGATTACATTGAAATAAATTGTCTTCATTTTAGTTTCCAAATATAAACAAGCCTCAAAAGCAAGACAATTCACTTACCCGCCATATACTGATCTCATGTCCATGACATTTCTAACCGTGGACCAGTTTATACCCATTCCATTCAAGTATGAACTGCCAACAACCTTTTTCCAATGCTTATAATCTTCTTGGAAGTCCTCAGGGGTAGGCTTTCCATAAACACCAACCTGTGAGCCGCTTAGCCAATAAGGAGTTTTCTCCAACCTTTGTGGCCAATCTTCAGGCCAATGTGTACCACGTACAGCAGGATCACTAGGCAACTTGTGCATACATGCTTGCAGGCGAATATTCCTATACAATCATTGAACAAAATGCTCTGAGAAATGTCATGCTATCAAAGAGCCAAACACCTTGTGTTCTTTGTCTATAATAATCTTACCAGACTGCATTTGGATCGTCATGTTCTTGGCAGATAGGGGGGTTGTTCTGCTTTCTTGATTCATAGCAGGTGTTGTTTGATGGTTTTCTATAGATTGCCAAACCCACTTCGTTAAGGGCATCCCACCTTTTGGCTACCATTTCCCAGCACATAGATTTTGTCAATGCAGACATGGCTGTCATGAAGTCCCACATGAATGCAAAAGTCAAACATAAAGAGTTCCTATAAACTGAACCTCACATAAAATCTTAATAAAAAAGCTTCAAATTGGTCATAAAGCAACTTTTTATTATTAAACATTCTTCATCTGGTTTAGCAACATGTAAAAAATGTTTTAAGTTATGATGTGGGAATCCCAGCTCATCAAGTACTATAAAATTAATTATGTGTGCTACAAACAGCACTTGTAACATAATTTGGTAACAGATTATGGCTGCTGAGGTGAAGTGCATATAGTCAAACCAAGAAAAGGGGGCTTCATCAGATTCGCTAATATCGCTAGTTCTATACATTTTTCACCAAAATACTGTGTAAAGCAACTATGATGAAAAAAGAATACATCATACCATTCCATATCTCCTGATCTGCTTGTACCTTTCGGTAAACTGGAGTAGCAGACCACACAAAGTAACCACCAGGACGTAGCAACCGATTCAGTTCCAATAAAAGCATACCACCTGCATCCAACAACGTCAATGATTTTGCAAAGAAACAGTAAAAGAAATGAACCTTAAGTATGAGTGCGCATTACCTTCAATGTGCCATGGAACTCTACAACGAGCACAATGAATAACATCAAAGACCCCGCCAGGGAATGGTAGCCTTGTGGTGCCCATAACAGCTGATATGGCTGGAATTCCTCTTTCAAGAGCAAATTGCACTTGAGCTTCGTGCTCATCTTTTGGAGCAAAAGACATGGTTAGTGTATCTCTGTCAAAAAGATATCCTCCAAAGCTGGCAACTCCACAGCCAACATCCAAGACAACACGACTCCGTTTTCCCCATGCTATATCAGGCATTGACTATATTACAAAATAGGAAATATCCCAAACATTAGAATAAAGGAATTTCTATTTTGAAGAATTTACTAAAGCAGCATAATCCAAATGGTATAGAGATCAACATTTGCTCCAAAACAATAACAAGCAGTAGAATAACCTAATAAGCAGTAATAAAAATGACAGAAAGATTATAAAGATTCAAACCTCTTGGATGAAATCAATGTAGTGAAGGGCGCCATTTTTGAATTGAGTTCCACCCCCAGGGAAAATTAGATATTCTCCGCTAACTTTCACCCAATTTTGGTGTCCCTTGACAACTGCAAGCTGCGTATGAGGGACATTGTAGTACCATATCTGCAGATAATCATTGAGGCGTGAGTAAGCTTGCTTATTCAAGAAATTTGTGTGCAATATTAGGGCTAAGTTGTCAAAAGTATTATACCTTGTCTCTACTAGTAGGCCACTCAATTGGCTTACGGTAGCCTTTTGGAAGAGGAACAAGACAATCTGGACCCTCTTTAGGGCAATGCCTTTCCCGATGTTCAAAGTGTTTTGTGGATCGAAGCTTTTTGATGGCTTCCTCATTATCAAGGCATGGAATGTAATCCGACCCAGCAGTGACATTACAAAGTTTCCAGCTATGTTGTGTCACTGTCGATGAGGATGCTTGAACCTCATTCTCATTCCTTGATTCTGCAGCTTGTGTAGACCAAGCCCCATTTTGTGTATTCGTCTCATTAAGCAGATCTGCTTGCGCTCCATCAGGAAGTAAATCATTCACAGCCTGGTCCTTTGCCTGACTGTCAGATTTATTTTCAACATTAGCTTTTTCAGCCTCCATGTCTTGATTTTGTTCCACCTTCTCCTTTATCCACCCCTGATCTTTCTCGACCTTAGCATCATCATCATCAGATTTCTCCACCTGCTCTGAATTCTTCAAATCATCAGATTGTCGTTGCTCATCACTGCTTGTTTCACTGGAATTCTTCTCACTTTCAGGTTCTTGCTCATCTCCAACAGTTTCCTCAGAGTTGTTTGCATTATCTGATTGTTCTGATTGAGATTCTGCAGAATTCTTGTCCTTATTCGCTAACGGTTGATCATTGCCTATAATTCCATTAGAGCCCTGTTCGGAATTATTATTTTTCTCAGAACTTGTTTCTCGATCAAAATTTTGCTCCTTGTTTCCTCCCAGCTCAGTATTCATAGTTTCATTAGAATTATGCTCTGTGTTGCTGCCTTGTCCGTCCTTTTGAACTCTTGAATCATTTCCACCACTCTCCGTGGCTATGTCTTCAGCCGTCTTTGCCACTTCACCACCTTCACCTGTCCCACTCTCATCACTATAGGTCTGAGGTTTTGTTGTATCAAGTGAGTCATCCTTCTCTCCATTGGTTGGTTCAGCGGTGCTGTCTTCTGAATTTCCTAAAACATTCTGATCCTTGGAATCTTCAGAAGTAGTTTTGCTTGAAGTTGTATCTCTTTTGGATTGAATATCCTGTTGTGTTGTATCTTCAGGAACAACCCTAGAAATATCGTCAAAGGACTTTGCAACTGTCTCTGAATTTTCATCTGTCACTTCTGATTTGCCAGATGAGGACAACTCTATTGGTACCACAGTGGATGACGTCATCATCCAAACACCCACCAAACATAGAGCTACAAATACAACAAGCGTTGCTGTTGAGCAATACGAAGATGAACTCCTACTATCAAACCGTTGATTCCTTCCCAATGCCATTTTTTAAATGTATAACAAATCCTTAAGCGAATACCTGAGTTTGAATGAAAAAGAAAAAGGTTATTGCTCAGATGGTGTTCATTCACACAAGTAATTGTTGAAATTAATTAAATTAAAAGGCATGAAATTTAATTGGAAACATAAAAGGCCTATAGAAATCAAAGCTACTAAGTAAGGAGCAATCGAATGCCAGACTTGTGTTGGGAATACTTTTGAAAACATTTAAATTAAATCATAATATCCTCATCAAAAGTGTGAACTATGAAAAACAAGCTCTTTTTGTCTCAGAAATCCGTTGATTTTCAGCAGATAGATTATATAAATCATATTTCAATCTTTTTCATGATTTTATATAGATTTGAGTTGAGATTTGCAAGCCCCTAAATTGTTTGTTGCTCTCATTTCTGAGAGCACCCACAAATAAGGGCATATTTAGGCTTTGCTCTTTACATGTGTTTTCGTTTGCAGGTGATGTACATATTATTATCGTGTTATATTACTTAATGTATGGGAAATAAACTTTGTAGATTGAGGTAAACTTTTTTGGTTTTATTTAAATTTGAGTTGATACTTTCTATAGGCGCAAGCACCAATATCAATTACCACCCCCTCCCCCCTATTTGGGAGAGCGCTCACACTAGGGTATCATTTGGCTTCACTAATTAATGTGTTTATTATTTGCTTTTAAAGATGGCGTACTCATTATTATCTTTTTTATATTATTTGATGCATTACTGAATGGTTACGTAGAAAGAAGTGAATCGCCATCTACTAAGCTGATTATATCTCCCATATACTATGGCGTAATGAAAATACTTGTAAGAGGAAAGTATAAAATAAAATAGCAAAATCTTGCTCCTCATCATCAACATTCACATTAATATTCTGCAAACCTTGAATGATGGAATTGAAATCATTAAAATGTGATTTAATATGTATGGCTTATGATATGAGAAGCAAATAAGATCTCCACCTCTGTTAAAATTTATAAAAGAGGCTTTGGGTCCTATAAAACAAGTCTAGCTTAAACAACAAATCTTCTGCAGTTCTTTCCTCTAAGACATTTGCTAAGAACTAGAGCACAATAGCAAAAGCTTAAACTTCATCGTCAATAATGACATTAATCTTCTTCTAATATGTAAAGTACAACATCTATTTTTGGTGAAGTTTAGGTCTTTAGTAAACTAAGGGTATGTTTGAGGCAACCTTCTCACCGATTTGATTTTCCTGCCACTATCACTCTCATTTAATTATTTCTTTCTTGTTGTTTATAAAAGATTTATATGGTCGGAAGTTGTTTTTGAGAAACAGTTTTCCTAGAGTGTAGTATATAAAAGAAAATTGTTGTCTGTCTTTAAAAAAAAAGGATTTATAATGCTCACAAAAGCTTTCAACAAAATTATTTTTCCCATAACAATTTTATAATCACATTTACCAAAAGCTATAACAGCCTAAAATGGACTCAAAGACACAAGCTTAAGTAAAAAACTTTCTACAAGTCTTCCCTTTAAGAGCTTCTTTGAGACCTCATCGACCAAACACAATTGAATCGCTAAGAGATTCTTTTCATCTATCATTGTCTACTTTTCTTAAATTGTGGCCTTATACATTGTAGCACGTCACATGAGTGTTTCACAAGTCCCAATCAGCTAGATCATCATGCATCTTACTTCTCCTAAGCCCAAAATCATTTGAACTGCCAAGCTTCATGATCTTAAATTTCATGTCCATCATATTCTTCACAAACTTTCTCCATGATACAAATTATTAGAAATAATGCACGCCTAATTTGGCAATGTTTACATAAGAGTGAATATGATGAATACAAAGTAACTATGAAGGATATCAAGCACCACAAAAGAAAACACCAAAAATATGTGGCACACCTTGAGTAAGCCTACGAACATCATTGCGCAGAGAGGAGTTCCCCAATATGAGAGAAAAATAGATGATACATATAAGGGGTTTCAATATTTTCTATATTCTTTTCTGTCTCTTAATTCTAGTAAATTCAAATCCTAAAAGAAAAAAAAAAGATAAACCTAATTAAACGTCAAACTCCAAGTGAGACCACCATGAGTGCTCTCAGAAATGAGAGCAACAAACAATTTAGGGGGGGAAAAAAAAGACCACCATGAATGCTCAGTGCTCTCCACAAGGCACCACCTCCAATAATTGTGAAATTTAAAGCACAAGTACATGTACCAGAATAAGTAATATGATGAGAAAATATTGTTCCCGTGAAAACTAAAGCTACCCTACAACCTATTGCTAATTTCTATCACTTTAATTTTATTCAAACAATTACTAAAATAAAAACAAGCAAAACTGATATTAAAAACTATATGACTAAATAAAAACATGAATCGGAAGATGATAAACAAATGACGATTAAGCCTAGGTTTATAGTCTTTTCATTGATTGTTGAGAGGTATCCAATATGTGTTTGTTATTCATTAAAGGAGTTTTTAAGAATTTTATTATTTTTTTACTGCCCAAATGCTTATGCTTGAGAAATTAGAGTGGTAAGAAAACACCAAAATGAACCCATAATGAAATCTATAACGTCGGCAACAAGACATGGACAACAATTGGGTGATCATAAATAAAATTTTTTGTTTGTTTTGTGCGTTGACTTTCTTTTATATTTTCTATTATTTTTGCTCTCGATGATAATGTTTCACCTATTTCTCAACAATAATCATGCTTAGACTAGAAAAGGTCTATGTTTTTAGGTTAAATCTGAGGAAAGAATAGGTCTCTTCAGCACCTTGGAAATTGTGAAACAAAGTGGTAAACAATGAACATTCTCTTCCTTTAACAGGGAATATGAGTAGTTAACATTATTATTTAACCCAGGAAGCAAAACATTTGGCCGAAGGATTTCGTAAAGCACAAGTACTATTGGTCGTCAATTACGTGGATCTACCAACGGTGATAAACAAAACTAAAAAAAAACAACCAATCACCATAACACATTTTATATCAACATTAAATATCACAAGGAGCAATCCATAGTTCTATTCAATCTCCCCATCAAAACTCGAACCATCAACAAAAACCAGATAAAATCACTAACGAAAATCAAACTGATCAAATCGTATTCATCAGACTCCAAATACACATCAAAAAGATCCTTAAACAAAACAAAATTCGGAAGAAAAACATAATGACACCCCAAACACAAGCTCAATAACATAAAAATGCTTATTTCATCCAAAATATTGCTCAAAACCCACCAGATCCGGTCCTCAAGAACAAAATGTCAACGAAAAACTCCCCCAGCCAAAACAATTTACAAGCTCAAAACGACTCTAGCGCGCGTTAACAAGCCACCAATGCTCCCAAATTCATCAATACAACAACAAAAAGCACAAGCTACGAAGCGAACAAATCAAATGGAACTCAAAAAGAGACGCCGAGTTCAAGATCTAGCAGGATAAACAGAAGGGAAATCTAGTTTATACCTTAGTCTTCGCTGGAAAGCGCTTCAGATCTAGAGGGAGAGAAAGCTTAAGAAAGAGCGCAGAGGAACTTCCTCGCCATCCCGCTTGCAGTGGTTAAGAGAAAAAAAAGGAGTTAAATGGACGATAAAATAATTATAAATTCCTCGATTTAATAATTTCTAAAAATAACCTTCGAATAATATTACTAAAATTATCTTTATTTGTTTAACCCCTTTTGCTTATTCCATTGCTGAGGGGGATAATGAGCAAATAACCGCGAGGGAGAGGAGAATGACCTCACGTCGGTGGTTGCGCTACTCCTGCAATGTAAGTTTAATAAGTGATATATCATCAAAAAATTATCTTGATCGGGCACGAATCTCGAGAAAAAATTTAAGTTGGAAATTTCAAAAATTAATTCGGAGATCATTTAAACTCCGATTTCAGCAAGCTTATAGTCGAACTGAGAGTCTCGGAAATACGAACCCAACGACACCAAATTCGACTCAATCCGAGCCCAAATGAGTCCAAATCAAGTACCCGAAGCGCTGTTGGAAGCCTCGAACAGCAATTTGAGTTACCAAACGGTCTCCGATTTTGACAAGCTTATAGTCGAATCCAACGAGCCCAAGATCACAGAATTCTGATACAATTAAGACCTTAAAATGCTCAATAAACGGTTCACGATCAAGAGATTCAATATCAGCCGTTCATCCGGATCACTCCTTATTTGCCCCTGACCCCTCATCTATTTACGGGCTATGCCACTCCAGAAAAACTATAAATAGCCCCTCATTTCTCTTAAGAAAGGGCCCAAGCCAAGAAGAGAAGAAGAGAAGAGAAGTCTAGGAGGGAATAGCTCCTCCTCGACCACCGCCGGAACACCGCCGGAACACCGCTGGAACACCACCTGAGCATCGCCAGAGCACCACCGGGCGCCCGAGGGACGCCGGAGCTCTGCCCGACGCCGGAGCGACGTCGGAATTCTGCCCGACGCCGGAATTCTACCCGACACCCGAGTGACGCCGGAATTCTTTCTAAGTGACGTCGGAATTCTGCCGGACACCCGAGTGACGTCGGAACTCTGCTTGGCCTTGTAATTGATACTCATTGTAATCTGATCGTCCTGAATTTAAAGGACGAATCAGCCTCGTGTATTTCATACAACACTAGTGGAACTTTTTCAACTGGGCGTGGCCCCGTGGTTTTTCCCTCTTCTAGGACTTTCCACGTAAAAATCCTGGTGTTCTTTCATTCTTCTGTTTGTGCGCTGGATATACGTACAACGCTGAGACGGAAATTTAAACTCTATCGCCGCGTATATTTGAGTCCGCAACAATAAGCATAGACGATCAGAACACAAATCAACAACTGACACGTTGTCCTCTTCAACAGGTTTCATCGTTTGGAACTTGATAAGTAAGATGTTCCTGAGTGCAATTAGAGATGGACATTGTGCCGGTTATCAAGGGTGCCAAGCTTTGCAGCGTTAAGCCGACCGGATCCGACTAATGCGAATTGAATAGTTATGAATATGATACTAAACATAATTATCCTAAAAAAAATTTAAAATGTATCCTCACATATTATATATATATATATATATATATATATATATATATATATATAAGATCTGCATAAAAAAAATCGAATTCAACACAAGCTGAATAATTCAATCTCTAATGGCTTTTTCTTTGTGTTGAATCTAACAAAAATAACAGATATATTTTTGAAATAAATTTGATTTGTAATTTCTTTTTTTTTTTTTAATCCATACTCCATAACCATTGTTCAATCATAAAAATTTGATGTTTATGACACTAATTTAAAGAATTAAATTTAGGGTCATATGAACTTTAATTTCGTCAAAATTATAGTCAAATCAAATATCTTGATGAGGCGGACTTATCAATAGCAAAAGTGATTCGATCATAGTCCAAATCAAGTAATTGAACATTACTCAAATGATTTTCAAATACAACATGGTTACAATCAAATTGATCATCTCGACAAGACAAATCCAAAAAGCTCAATATTGCTTAATTACGATAATATTAAGGCACCTTGATGTTAAACGATTATATTATTATAACATAATTAATATGAGACATCTAATGGAATGTTCTTGATTCTCTCCATATTTTTTAGCATGACATTCTAAAAAATCAATAAATATATTTCACTCTTTATATGAATGGGGGAGGACCGTAGGCTTGAGATTTAAGAGAGCTTGATACATCCTCAAAAAATTATTTTGATCGGGCACGAATCTCGAGGCAAAATCAAGTTGGAAACTTCAAAAATTAAATTTGGGACCATCCGAACTCCGATTTCAGCAAACTTATAGTTGAACTGAGCGTCTCGAAAGTACGAACCCAACGACACCAAATTCGACCCAATCCGAGCCAAAATGGGTCCAAATCAAGGGTATGAAGCGCTATTGAAAGTTTCAAACCATAATTTGGATTACCAAACAGTCTCCAAATGCGACATACTTATAGTCGAATCGAGCGTCTCGACGAGACGAATCCAATGAGCTCAAGATCGCTAAATTTTGACATCATTAAGACCTTCAAATGTCCAGCAAACAGTCTACGATCAGGGATTCAACATCGGCCATCCATTCAAACCACTCCCTAACTACCCTTGATCTTCCACCAATTTACAGGCCATGCCACTCACGAAAATCTATAAATAGAGCCCCCTCTCCTCTTGAAAAAGGGACCTAATCCTAAGGAGAAAAAGAGAGAGCTTTTGCCTCCTTGCTCCTCTTCGACCACCGCCGGAGTTCCGTCGGACCACCACCTGACACTGGAGTTCCGTCGGACCACCACCTGAGGCCCTGCACTTCGCCAGACCACCACCTGAGGCCCTGCTCTTCGCTGGACCACCACCTGAGGCCCTGCACTTCGCCAGACCACCACATGAGGACCTACACTTCGCGCAGACCACCACCTGAGTCCCTGCACTTCGCTAGACCACCACATGAGGCCCTGCACTTTGTCGGACCACCACCTGAGGCCCTGCACTTCGCCGGACCACCACCTGAGGCCCTGCACTTCGCCAGACCACCACCTGTGGCCCTGCTCTTCGCCGGACCACCACCTGTGGCCCTGCTCTTCGCCGGACCACCACCTGTGGCCCTGCTCTTCGTCGGACCACCACTTGAGGCCCTGCAATTCGCCGGACCACCACCTGAGGCCCTGCAATTCGCCGGACCACCACCTGAGGCCCTACACTTCGCCGGACCACCACCTGAGGCCCCGCACTTCACCGGACCACCACTTGAGGCCCTGCACTTCGTCGGACCACCACCGGAGGCCCTGCAAGACATCATTAAGACCTTCAAATGTCCAGCAAACAGTCTACGATCAGGGATTCAACATCGGCCATCCATTCAAACCACTCCCTAACTACCCTTGATCTTCCACCAATTTACAGGCCATGCCACTCACGAAAATCTATAAATAGAGCCCCCTCTCCTCTTGAAAAAGGGACCTAATCCTAAGGAGAAAAAGAGAGAGCTTTTGCCTCCTTGCTCCTCTTCGACCACCGCCGGAGTTCCGTCGGACCACCACCTGACACTGGAGTTCCGTCGGACCACCACCTGAGGCCCTGCACTTCGCCAGACCACCACCTGAGGCCCTGCTCTTCGCTGGACCACCACCTGAGGCCCTGCACTTCGCCAGACCACCACATGAGGACCTACACTTCGCGCAGACCACCACCTGAGTCCCTGCACTTCGCTAGACCACCACATGAGGCCCTGCACTTTGTCGGACCACCACCTGAGGCCCTGCACTTCGCCGGACCACCACCTGAGGCCCTGCACTTCGCCAGACCACCACCTGTGGCCCTGCTCTTCGCCGGACCACCACCTGTGGCCCTGCTCTTCGCCGGACCACCACCTGTGGCCCTGCTCTTCGCCGGACCACCACCTGTGGCCCTGCTCTTCGTCGGACCACCACTTGAGGCCCTGCAATTCGCCGGACCACCACCTGAGGCCCTGCAATTCGCCGGACCACCACCTGAGGCCCTACACTTCGCCGGACCACCACCTGAGGCCCCGCACTTCACCGGACCACCACTTGAGGCCCTGCACTTCGTCGGACCACCACCGGAGGCCCTGCAATCCGCCAGACTACTTCTAGGGCCCGAAGTTCTGCCAACACGACATCAGATTTTCACATACGCCTTACTTCAACCCAACGGTTGATAACTTGTAATATGATCGCCCTCAGAGGCGAGTCAGCCCCCTGTAAATTACTCAAGTTCTAGTGGAATCATTTCAACTAGGCTAGGCCCCGTGGTTTTTCCCTTTTCAGGATTTTCCATGTAAAAATCTTGTGTTCTCTGTATGTGAGCTAAACATTCGTGCAACGCTAGGACGTAAAATTCAATCTCTATCGCCGCGTATATTGTAGCCCGCAACAGAGCTCAAATGCATGAAGAATTTCAAAGTTCCACCCGTGTATCAATGTTGTTAGATCATTAACTGACCACTGTTGTTGAACTACCGCCACATGTTGTCATTGAACTGTCATCACCGCCTAATTGTCATTAAACAACCACGGACCTTCCGATCATTATCGCCCAACTATTATCATTTCATCTTTGTTGTTCAACTGTGATCTTTCAAACACCATCACTTCACTTTATCCATTACATGATAACGATCCTTTTAACCTCCATCGCTCGACTACAGTCCTCCAACCATTATTGCCATTCTACGATATCCCCTTTCCATTGTTGCCCAACAACAGACCTCTGACCTTCTTAATGCAACTATGGTTCATACAACTACCACGATTCGATTATGGTCCTCCGGTCAAGGTTGCTAACTACCGTCGACTGTCCTTTAATCATCGTCGTCTAATTACCATCCCTCAACCATTATTGCTCAATTATGATACCCTGACTACAATCACATGACTATGATCCTCTAATCATTACAGCCCAATTAAGTTTCCTGGCCTCCGTCATCTGATTACGATCCTTCTAACCACCTTCGCCCAACTACGATCATTCGACCTCCATCACACAACTACAGTTCTCCAACTACTAACACTTGACTATAGTCCTTCGACCACAATTATCTGACTACGATGCTCTGATCACCATCGCCTAACTATATTTATCCAACCTACAATTCTCTAACCAATGTCGCCTTACTATAATGATGCCCCCTAACTTCATCACATGTTATCGCTTATGATGTCACCACACATCATTGCTTATAAGACTGATGTGTGTCATTTTCATCATATCTGACTCACAACAACAACATCAAGACTTCTTGGTCCCTGATCTCCCCACCTTAAAGGAGAAAAATGAAAAAAAAAAAAAGCAAATGATTATTAAGGACAACTCTCATGTCACAGGGTTCATCCATTTTCCATCGTGTAATTCATTCTGTATAATTTGTATCAACACCTTCCTCAGTTATGGGAAATGCCATCAATTATAATTAATGATAAACACTAATGAAGTCATCACAACTAGGCTAGACCCCATATTTTTTTTTTCTTTTAATAAAAATTTCACATAAAAATTATGATATCTCTCGCCATTCCTCTCTTATTTGTGTGTGTGTTAAGCTTTGTACAATGCTAAGACAATAAACTATCTGAATCTACTACCACCAATATTTTGGTACACAAAATGTAACATATTAATATAATCAAACAAAGTTTAATATTAAATAAATTATATAAATATTCATTAGACAATGTATAATAATTCATTTTAAAATATTTAAATGCTAGTTTATGGATAAATTATTATGTAAATTAAAAATTTATCTACTACTCGGATGATGTAATACAACCTACAAGAGAGAATAGATTGTGCTTATTATGAGAAGGCAAAACTCTAACCTGAGGTATGCCTTAGCTTAAAGGATAAAAGTGAGTAAGCACGGAGAATTCTACAAGGAAGTGAAACCATGTAATAGCTCGTATTTTAATCCAATCAAATAAATCTTTTCAGGAGTCATTATAAATTCAAATCATAAATTATTTTTATCATAACATTGATATTGTAGTAGGTTAATTAAATTAATTTTTCCATAATTTTTGGACATTGATGAAAATCTTTAAGAAATTGATACCTATTGCCCTATTGGTACAAGTGTGAATTTTGGGACCATCAGGTGCCCGTTTTGTAAATCGATTTTATCATAATTTTTTAAATAAAATGAGCTTTTTTATTGATATTTTTTTATAATTTTTGAAATCTCAAAAAGATTTGTATGAATTTTATGTTGAAAATTGATTAAATTAAATATTTATATTATTATTATATTATTATTTATTTATAAATATTATATTCCATTAAAGCCTTTTTTATTTTTCCCTCATTCGGCTAAACAGAGTGCGAGTAAGAGAATTTAGAAAGAAAATAGAGGTGAGAGAAAAAAACTTAGGGTTTGAAGGCTATAGAGCGATTTTCATCAGTAGACCCTATTAAAAATTTTCTCATATCATTGTGAGGATTCATTATCCTATTTTTTATTTCAATAATTTGGTGCTTTTAGGATTTTTTGGTCAAATTTATATTTTTATTACAAAAAAATTAAGATAATTTTATATTAGTAAAACTTTCATACCTAACTTTTTATATGTTATATAGATTGAGATTATGAATATTTTGAGTATTTATTTAATTTTTTTTGCCAGGTGATTTTAAAAATTAGCAATTTTTATCAATTTAAAAATTTATTTTGATATTTAAAAATAGTGATTTAGTTTAATTAAAGCTTCAGAATATTTTTATATATGATATCTGATAATTTGATTAATTCTTAAAAATGTGAATTTATGCTCGATAACCGTTCTGACATTTTGGATCTTTCTGAATTAAGCCCAATTATGTTTTATTTACTACAATATATCAAAAATTAATGTGGATATATGATTAAGTAAAGCTAATCGCTATTACTATTATAATATGGTGATAATAATATGTGTGTGTAAAAAATAAGTAAAAACTAGTTGACCTATTAATTGGAGATTGATTTACAGGTATATGATAGTGGGCCAATGAGCTTTTTTTTAATAATATTATTGGGTGTTATCCACTACTGACACAATGATATAATGATATAAATATTAGAAGTTGTAATGAGTTAATACTGTACCGACAGGCAAAGAGTAACGACTTTATTTACTGAGCCAACAGTTACCAACTAGTGATTGTTAATTACTAAAAAATATCATGATAGTCAGAACTTCTTTATTGTTTGTTTGACTATTACATATTATTGAGGCATTATTCCTATTATTGTATGATTTATTATTACTATACAGATTTAATGTTATTGTATTATTTGCTACTACTACCACTAGTTTTATTGATGCTTATACAAACGTCAATAATATTATTAATTTTTTTATTAACATTGTGATAAGTATAAATAATATTATATTTTATATATTTTTTTATTAGTGAAAACATACTTTTTTAGTTATATTTATGCAGAAAAATACATGAAATAGGCAAAAATTTTTAAGTATGGTATAATGTCATGACGTCGGACACAATATCGATGTGGCGCCATCATTGACACTGCCTAAGTGCCCAAATATGGACATGACAGCGCCCATTCTCTATTTAACAGCACCGCAACATTGGAGGAGCTGAGTCAATGCCGCAAAGTTTGGTCTCTGTTTGCACAGCGCTCCGGTGCCAAATTTCAGTGTCGCTAAGTCAAGGGAGTGCCACATAAACATTACAGAGCTCAATAGTCACCAGTGCAGCGGCGCTACAGTTGTAACTGTTCAGGTCATGATTTGCTAGTGAAGCGATGCATCGATTTATTAAGCAACAGGTCCATATCAGCAAGTGCCACAGTGGAGGAAATCCTTCAGTGCTGTTGTGTTAGTTCATTTTATGGGCATCACGGCGTTAGCATCTATTTTATGTATTTTTTTATAAATAGATCATTTGTAAATTGTGTTGAAGAATTTAGTCACTTGTTTAATTTTAGTATTTATAGTGTTTCTCTGATTTTTCCTTATGAGTGATAACTAAGAAAATTCAGAGAAGTACTATATATATTTTATTAGAGTGTTTGGCTTGTGTTTGTGGAAGTAATTTTGTAAATTCAAGGAGGGGTGTAGAGGAGATCATTGAACCTATCCAGTGATATCTTTTCTTCTATACTTTATTTCTTTTGTGTAATTAATAAAAATAAATATTCTTCACTTGTTCTTCATATCTAGCTAAATTATCTAGTTTTAGATTGAATGTATAAATAAAATATAAAGTACTAATAAATTATCTTCATCAATAATTTCATAATATTTTTAATATACTATATCTTCATTTAATTCATATAATAGTCATATGTATAATTAATATCAGGTGTAATGCAGAGCTTAGGATTAGAAAAATAGGCACAACTAGGTATATTCGATTGATATGATGCAAGCATAGGCATAGTGCTTGTCATATATCAAATTTATAGAGATAAATTGTTTGGAGTTTTAACAGTACATGCTTTAATTACTCTTCTAAGATTTTTATAATGTGACAGACTATGGGAGTTTAGAGTGGCATTGAGGTTAGAAGAGTTTAATATATTCTTTATCTCTTCACACTTGACTGAGCAGTCCGTGATGCATATGTTCTAAATAATATCAATATAAAAGAAAATTATTAGGAAACATATTATATTTATATTCCATCAATCTAAAACTATTTATCTGAATGATATTTTAACTAATTATTTTTATTTTAAATTAAGTGATTAAATTTTCATTAAAATTTATTTTAATTGAGTAGGATAATTATTATAGCTGAAGTAGATAGTACTAGTATTTATAGGTAAACATTCTTTCTCGTGGTATCGATACTTTACTCTATCACTATATTACTTGATTCGGCATGTATACTTACATATATTAAGTGAGATTTTTATAATTTTTATATAAAAAAATCTAAGTATTATTTAGAAATTGATAGAGTTCTAAACTATTTTCATAATATTTTGGGTTACTCTACCGCCTCCATCACATTGTTATTGATTCACTGATATAAAAAGCATGATAAATATATTGAGCACGTGATATATTATATATATTGAATATGTGATTTAGATATTGAGTTAATATTGATATAGAAAGATATATTGAGCATGTGATTTATACTATCATTTTATGCAATTTGACTGCATTGATATGTTCTTTTTCTATTTTCTTGTAAATACATTAGTTTATTTGGCTACTAAGTTACATATTTCATTATTTCCTTACTGTGCTATTTTATTAGTTTTTCTACCATACTGCTTTCACTCCTTATAAATTCCACTTCTATCTTATGACTAATGTATGTGAGCTTTATTATTTTTATATTGATTCATGATCATATGACTGTTATTATTATGACTTGACTGATGATATGCATACTTCTTCTTTATAATGCTTTGAATTCAGTTATAAAATTTTAGTGACATGCTGGCTCTTGAGCTAATTATATATGATTAAATAATTTTAGGTCAGGATAAAGGAGCAATAGTGAGAGATTAACTAGGCACTTCAAGTTCAATTTTTTATAATTTTAGTTATTCTTTTGTACATAAGATATAATAGATGTGATATGATTGTAAAGATCGTGAGTAGTGTATATGATTTATTTTTAGGTCAATAAGTATATATATGTATTAATATTTTGAATTATATAAATTATTTTTATTATTTATTACTAATAAATAATATTAGATAACTCTAGTTATCGTATAATAAAATAAACAAATAAGAAAATTTTCAAATTAGATTATGGGGTATGATAATTATTATTATTTTGATAATTGATATTTAAGTACTATTGTTGGAATACTTAAATTATTATTAGAGCTGTAGGAATTGATTGTGAATTGGGTAGAATGGACATATTTAAGTGTATTATTTTACGTACATAATTAATTGTATGTGTGAATTACTCAGATCATATAAAATTATATAAAAGTTAATAGTTCAAATAGACCTACCAGAGCAAGATGAGCCAAACAAGCAATGTAGTACAACTCCAGTACCATTAGATACTATTATGCAACTGGCCAGTGTTCTAACATGGGCAATGGGTGATACTCAAAGTAAGTCATTAAAGAGCAAGAAAGAAGAGGGGGATAAGTATTTGTAGATATTTCATAACCTAAAGCCCCCACTATTTAAATGAGTTGTAGGACCATAGGCTACATAAGGTTAGTTACATCTGATAGAGAAGATTTTTGATAACATACAATGCCTAGAGAGCCAGAAGGTACCACTAGATGTATTTTTGTTCGAAGGAGAGGCCAAGAGATGGTTGGTTGGACAATAAAGAAAGAAATTATTAGGGAAGGCAAATGCCGAGATCCCTTGGGATGAGTTCACTGCAGTATTCAGGATGTCGTTCATACCTCTGTTAGCCTGACGACAAATACAGGAAGCTTTCATAAAATTGAAGTAGGGACAAAAGACTGTAATGTAGTGTGAAGCTAAGTTTATTGCATTGGATATGTATACTCATCAATTGATCTCTACTACTGAAAAGAAAAGTGCTACAGGTTTCTGTAAGGATTGAACAGGGAGTTGAGATATCTGTTAGTGTCTCTATGAATTTAGAAATTTTTCAAACAAGTGGAGTGGGTCAGATTGATAAAGATTAATTTGGCAATATAGATATATATGTATGACATGGGCTCTAGATATGATGTCTGTAGGAGAAGGATCAGGGATGAATCAAACTGAGATAGAGAAATTGTTAGCGATAAAAAAAGCAGATACAATGATTCGAGGGGATTTGGATCAATAACATCTATAGGCAATTACAACTATAATGAATGTGTTCATTGTAAAAGAAGACACATATGATAGTGCTGCTTATTGATAAGATAATATTTTTTATGTGAATAACAATGATACAAATTAGTGGATTATCCATATATAGGAAGAACATATTCTAGACTAAGACAGACCAGATAGACAGATGATTGTTGGATCGAGAATATATAATGAAAGATTGGTAAATAGAACTGATGGCAAAGTCACCAGTGATGGTCAGAAGGAGTTTGTTGCACCAGGATTGACAACACCGATAAGACCTACTCCAGTGATACCATGTGTGTACAATATTTTTTTTTTAACCATGTGTGTACAACTTACAGAATCTAGAAGGTAGACAATAACCTTAAGACAGACAACAACTTGAGGATTTTACTGGTAAGAAGTTTATTTTAAATAATTGTATGACATAACATATCATATATAATTGAATGATATGTGATAGAATGAAGTAATGAACTGCATGATTGTATAATTTCTTAACGAGTTTTTATTTGAGTTTAATTTAATTTGAGTTTTGATCATATAAATTTTATTTATATCAATTTTGTGCTAGAATTTTAAGGGAAATATTGGGGACGATATTTTTTTTAGGTATAATACCATGTCTTTTAATCCAGCCAAATAAATTTTTCATGAGTTATTATAAGTCCAAAACACAAACCAATTTTTTCATAACATAGATATTGTAGTGATTTAATTATAATAAATTTTTTATAATTTCTAGGTACTTATGCAAATCCTTAAGAAATTGACACATATTCGTACAAGTGTAGATTTTAGGACTATTGGATGTCCGTTTTACAAACCAATTTTATAAAAAAATTTTAAATAAAAAGGTTATTTATGAATATTTTTTTATAATTTTTAAGTCCTAAAAATATTTATATAGATTTTATATTATGAACTGATTAAATTTTATATTGAATACATTAAAGTCATTTCATTTTTCTCTCATTCAGCTAAACAGACAGCGGGTAAGGGAGTTTAGAGAGAAAATAGAGATTGACTAGGCTCCTTCATATTCATTTTTCCTGAGTAGTGTATACGAATTATTTTTAGGTCAATGAATATATATGTGTATTGATGTTTTAAATTATAGAATTTGTTTATACTATTTATTACTTATATGTGAATTACATAGCTCTGTTTATTATATAATAAAAGAAAAAAGAAAAAATCTTCCAAATTAGATTCTGGGGTGTGATAGACTATCTCATACTTTTCGCAGGCAGCACTTAGGGGCCTCAATTTAGGAAAATTATGTCCTTATGGGATGAAAGAAAAGGGGAGGCACAACATAAGAAAACTTGGATGTATGTGATTTGGGTTTTTAGTCTACAGTATTCGTAGTGTGAGTGAGAGAGATATAATATGAAACCTAAATATATAATTTATAAGTATCTCGAAAAGGAAATTACAACATACGAATATATGCAAAAAGGTGGCTCATTTTGTAAATATTAGAGTTCATTCTCAACAGGTCAAAATAGGTCTTCATAAGAATAAAAAGGGAGACTTTATGATTATCTTTGAAGTTTTAGGCGGTATTAACAATAATAGGGCTTGAGCTTAAAGGTGATCACATTTTAAGTGTCAAATGCTTGATTGATTGTTGAGCGATCAATTGATGTGTGGGGTAGGAAACACTTGTATTGGTCATGATGGGCCGCTATGTACAATGGGCATGATTTGCCTTCTTATAGACTTAAAAAAATATTTTTTGCTTTTGTTGAGCAACAAAGTTTAAATTGATTTATGTCATGGATGTCTTGGAGTGATCAAATTATTGACAACTGACTTTACAATAATGTGGTACATAAAGTATTGCTCTTTAGAGGAGCCTAGTTTCTTAGAATATTGGGCCAATAAGGCCAACCAGATTAACAAAGTCAACGTTGAGAATTTCACACGAAGATTGAGTTGGAAAGTCATCATGAAAAGGTTGATTTCTTAGGTGGAAGACAACAAGTTGATAAGACGATTATGTTGAGAAGTCATGTGGAGACCAGGTTTTTAGAATGAGAATGTTGAGTGGTAGGAAAGATATTTACCATTTATGTCTAGATTGATATTTGTCGTAGTTCAATGGCTAACATTGCCCAATATAGTCATCACTTGATGTAATAATCACCCAATGTCATTATTGCCCTGCATAATTATTGACATCCCCCATTATTGCTCGATGCTTGATGTCTTTAATCATTTGATCTTTCACCACCACCTTCTTAATTGTATGATCCCAAATATTTTCAAGAAAATGATCACATTGAGCACACTCAATCCCTTAACATTCATTATTGCTCAATTTTCTCTATTTAATGAAGTTGATATTCCTTTGAAACTCGTCATCACTCTCTCTCATATATATATATATATATATATATATATATATATATATATATATATATATATATATATATATTACATCACCTCATACTCGTCATGAACTTATAGATGCCTAGTGCAAGTTGTCATCCTCAACTCCTCCACACTCCTATTAGCAACACATGCATCGGAAACTACTTACAATTCAAGTTTTTGGGGGAGGATCATCGATCTATAATGCTTAATATTTTACACTATATTGATATACTCCACTTAGCTACAAATAAGTCTTGAGAGATGTTCAACATAAAGTAACTTTCATTAAAGTTGAGCCATCATACAACATCATCTGGCCAACAAAATGTGATTTTGATTGGATTGCCCATATGCCACCCAAATCTCCTAATAAATTTATGTCCCAAGAGTTTGACCTCTTGAAACTTTGGACCTTCTTGTGACTATATTTTAACATATGAAATATTTTTAGATGCCTTTGTTCCATTTATATTCCCCCTCTTTATAAGTTCCCTTACTCGATCACTTTACTAATTCTTCAAGTTGGCTATTTTTATAATTTACCAACAAATCCTCTTAAATGGTCTTCCCCTTATCAATGAGTTATAACTTATTATTATTATATCCACGTATCTCTATGAAACTCTTAAAGCTTCCTGTTAGACGAGAGGGTTGTGCTTCTTAATTTGCACACCATCTCATCAAGCAACTTGAATTCTTCCTAATTATTTTTTTCTTCCTTAATATTGGATACCCAAGCATAAGAGAAATAACACTTTTTTTCTCCTAATAGTGAGTATATCATTATTGTTTCTCTGATTTCAATATGAGTATATCATACTAACATATATTTGATACATAAGTACATAAATTAATAATTATAAATTTTATCATAATTAATTTCAAATTGAAATACTCATATATGAAATACTTTGTTATATGAAATACTCATATAACAAAGTATTGACTATCATTATATATCTAGGGATGGGAATCCAACATTGATTCAAATTAGATCTACCTCATATAAGTTGGTTCAAATACGAGCCAACTTTGCTCTAATCACACGTTGCTTTTAAATTGGCTTGAATTCAAAACAAGCTTGCTATAAAGTATTTATTTTTCGTCTTAAAAATATTTAGTCATATATATTTAAAAACCCACTGATGCTTAGCTCGGTTGGTGGGCGAGCACGGGTGGGTACCCCCCATCCCGGGTTCGTTTTTCTTGGGCTGCAGCGCCTCCTTCGGAGGGATCCAAGATGCGTCAGCTACGGGTTCTAATGGATGTGGGTAGCCCATCCAGGTCGACCGAAATTTACGGACCGCCAAACGCTCTCGGCCGGAGATGACAGCAGACGGTTCCTCGTCATTAATATATATATATATATATATATATATATACTTGATCAAATTTAAATTCACTTAAAATTGAATTTAGACCAAATAAAATATTTTGACTAAGTGGCTCAGCTCATTGCCCCTATCCCAGCTTAATAGGAGCTAAAAAATAATTCAATCTGCTGTTTTATTTTTCAGAAAAAAATTATAAATTTATAAAGTTATTTGACTAATACTTACTTATTATTTTTTTATTATTTTAAAAAAATTTCTCTCATAAATTTTTTTATTATCATTATAATAACTATATAATTTTCTCGGTAGCAAATTCAGAATGAACTTCATAATTACAGTAAAGTCCGCATATATCCTATCAGAATATAAATATTTCTCAAATGGACGAGCCGGCTAACTGCGCTGAACCCAGCACCTGTCATTAGCCATCCGAGCCTATAAAATGACGCCAAAATATGCTAGCTGGAACGCTCCCAGCTGTCAGATTCTTAGGGCGTGTGCTCACGGCTGACCAAGTAATGGCGGAACGACTCTCCCCGTCCACTTCCTTGTCCTGCATCGGCGCATGCTTCCTCCGGTCGGCGTCCAAGCGGGCTATGATCCGATCAGCCCTCCCTCTCTTCGCTACTCGCCGGCTATCCTCCCTTCGAGCTGTCGCCGCTTCTCTCCGCCAGTCGCCGCTCGACCCTGTCCACATCCGCCTCTTCCAGGTACGTCTCGTCTCGTCTCGTCTCGTCTGATGCTTTTGTTGTTTGCATATATTTGTATGTTGGCGGAGTTTGTTCAGATGGGCATTGGGGATTCGCAGGATGCGGGCCGACGCTCGCTAAGCTCGTCTCCTGGATCCGCGGCGGCGGCGAGGTCGGCGGCTTCGGATCCGGTGCAGCTTAGGAGCGCGAGGGAAGACATTCGAGAGCTCCTTAAGACAACGTTTTGTCATCCCATACTGGTAAGGAATGTTGAAGCTCTTTGTTCGTTTTGTTCGTGTTATCTTTTTTCTATTACTCGAAACTGGTTTAGAATGAGATGTGTGCATGGGAGTATAGCAGTAATATAGATACGTGTTTGTTCTTTAGGGTTTTAAATGTGATTAGTTTCAAGAAATAGCTCCTTCTGTTAGTAATGTGATTTCACACTGTAATTCTTCTAATCTAAGAGTCCATGATGGATGATACATTCCGTTGACTGAAAATTAGCCTGGCAGACTATTTAGGTGTTACCGTTTTGAGGAAATAATGAAGGCAAGTAAAGAATATTAGATGAAATGCTTTTCTACAATGCCTATGTCATTAAACAAAAGCCTTTAAATAGGTAAATACATAAACGATAAAAAGCAGAAAACTAGGAATCACCAAGACACCTTAAAATGGTCCACTAATAGTACTTATATTCTAACATGTTTAAACTGAAAGGCTCTTTTAGATTAGTTAATTCTTAAAACAAATCCTAAAGACCTGATCAAACAATAACCACATAATCATTTCATAACAAATCCATCTCCTAAACTGAAAAACTGAAAGTTGGCAAACATTAATTTTATTTCCAGCTTGCTAACACGGAGCAGTTTTCTTAGCTTCTAAAACATAGCCAAATGTTAGGAACTTGGTAAAAATATCAGCAACTTGATCTTTACTTCTACAATGAGTGTGATTAATCTCGCCTTTGCGAGACCTCTTAAGAAGTGATCACGTTATATGCTCGCTTTGTTAGTGTAGAATTGATTTTGGAGAGTTTTATAGCTGAACTGTCTTCACAAAAAATTATTGTCGCTCCCTATTATTTGGAATGCAACTGTTTAAGAAATTTCCTCAGCCAAATGGCTTGACAAGCATAGTATGCTGGAGTAAGAAACTCTGCTTCAATTGTCAATAAGTGGCAATTGGGTTCTTTTTTGAAGGCCGTGAAATAGCCCCTAAACCTACCATAAACAAATATTGTCAAGTGCTCCTCTTGTCATCTTGATCTCTAGCATAGTTACTGTCATTGAAGTGAAAGTTTTAATTTTTCTCCAGTCTTGCAGAATAGTCCAAAGTCAGTTGTACCATGCAAGCATGGAAATTTTTTTTTGGTGGCAAGAAGATGCATCTCCCTTGGACAATTCACGTATCTATTAATAAGACTAAAAAATACATAGTTTCTGCCTTGTTGCAGTCAGATGCATCAAGCTCCCTACAATTTGTTGTATAAAGTGTTGTCCACCACTCTTCCTTTAGAATATTTCATCAGCGTCAAACCAAATTCAGCTGGTGTGCTAATAGATAGAGTTGTAATTATTAATTTGAAATCTATCTAAAATCTCTTGCACATTTTTCTTTTGAGAAACAAAGATACCTGCTGGAGCTTGCACAACTTTTATGCCAAGAAAATAGTGCAACATTCCAACTACCAAGACCAGGCATATCAAATTCAAGCATCATTGATTGCTTTAATTTTTTTAATTACGACATTATGATTTCCAATGTAATCATCAACAAATAGACAAACAATGGGCATCGTATGTCCATCTCCAATTTTGAAAAAAGTGTCTACTCATATGGACATTTTTTGAAAACCTTCTTTAGGGAAATAAACATCTATCCTTCTATACCAAGCTCTTGGAGCTTGTTTTAATCAATATAATGCCCATTTTAATTTGTAATTTTATGTTCATCACCAATCTTCACATGACAATGAAACAGGTCAACAAATACTTGCTCCTCCAAATCACTGTGTAGGATTTCACTTCCAGCTAAAAAATAGGCTACAGGTTTTGTGTTACTAATGTTGTTACCAATCTAAATGTGTTATGCCTTGCAGCTGGAGCAAAAACTTCATTGTAGTCGATACCACACTCTGTTTTGTAGTCTTTAGCAACTAAGCATGCCTTTTACTTACCCACCTTGCTATTCTCTTTTAGTTTCGTCTTGCGTACCCATTTCATGCCATTGTTATTTTACCCTTTTGGAAGCTTTGTTAGATCTAAGTGTTATTTTTTTTCCAATTGCAGTTCTTTTAGTGTCCATAGTTTTTAGCCTCTTTGATTCTTTGACAACATTTTCAAAATTACTGAATCAAAATATGAAAATAGAGCAAAACGTGTAAGTGGGTCCTTGGAGCCCAGCTACCTTATAGTCTTCCATCCATGTAGGCCTTTTCTGAATTTGTTGAGGCCACTGCCCGCTTCTTTGTTTGCTGGAATTCTTTCATTAATTAGTGTTTTTTGTCATCATCTTTTGGTTTTAGCCGTCTTTCATTATTTTCTCGATCTAAATCAATTTATATTTGTTGTATTTCATTTTTTTTCATCCCAAACCCATAATCTTTATTCATTGAAAAGCACACTCAACTAATGACAATTTTTTTCGTGATAGGATTGTACAAATGTATGCTTTTGATTGCTCACTCATACAAAAAACATTTTTCACCTTTTGCATCAATCTTGCTCTTCTTCTTATCTAGAATGTGAGCATATGGTGTGCAATAAAAAATTCTAAAATGTTCTACATTTGGTTTATGTCCATTCTAAGCTTCCTCGGGTGTCACATTTTGAATAGCTAGACTTGGGCGCCATTTTAGCACATGAGTGCTCCAATTGATAGCTTTAGTCCATTTTTTTTAATTCTACTTTTTTGCTAAAATTGCTTGTATTGTGTTTAAAATTATTCGGCTCTTCCTTTTTAAATGCTAGGTTGTCGTGGCATAGAAGATGCTTTAAGTTGCTTTTGAATTCCATTCTTGTCACAAAAATGTACAAATTCTTTTGTGTTGTAACTTTCGCCATGATCATTGTGATGGATCTTTATTGGCATATTAGATCTTTAACACTGCCGTTGCCAGGTCCCAAGTCCTGGATGAGAAAAGTGGAGGGTTGCGTTAGGTAGTCGACAGCCAGCGTAAAACTTGTCGAATAATTATGACATGAATCCTTTAAGAAATTGTGTTGACGGATGTGGGCAAAGAAGCTAGTCCATGAAACTAAAATTAGGATAGGAACTTGGAATGTAGGTTCCCTTACAGGAAAATTAATGGAATTAATAGATATTATGATTCATAGGAAGATAAATATTCTGTGCATTCAGGAAACTAAATGGGTTGGAGAGAAGGCTAAGGAGATTGATAGTTTAGGATTTAAATTTTGGTATTCGGGTAGGAGTCGTACTAGAAATGGTGTAGGTGTGATTTTAGATAAGAGTTTGAAAGATAATGTTATAAATATTAATAGAATTGGAGATAGAATTATAGCTTTAAAGATTGTTGTTGATGTTAAGATTGTTAACATTATAAGTGCTTATGCTCCTCAAGTGGGTTTGGATATGGATTCAAAATTAAAATTTTGGAATGACTTAGAAGAGTTAATACAAAAGATACCTCTTGAAGAAAGAGTTTTTATTGGAGGAGATTTAAATGGACATGTTGGTAGAGAGGTAGATGATTTTAAAAGCATTCATGGTGGCATGGGTTTGGAACGACAAATGAAGGTGGTAAGTCCATATTAGATTTTTGTTTAGCTTATGATTTTTTAATTGCTAATACATTATTTAAGAAAAGGAATGAGCATCTCATTACTTATAAAAATGGATATAGTACAACTCAGATTGATTATTTTCTTATAAGGAAATTAGATCGTTTAGATTGCAAAGATTGTAAAGTTATTCCGAGTGAAAACTTATGTACCCAACATCGTTTATTAGTTTTGGACTTGAAGATAATGGGGAAGAAATTAAAAAATAAAGTAAAATGTTTTCCTAGGATTAGATGGGGGCATTTAAAAAATATTAACAAAAATATTTTTGAGAGTAAGATTTTAGATCTTAAGATTTTGTCTGTGCATGAGGATGCTAATGTTATGTGGGAAAAAGTGGCTAGTAATATTAAGAATATTGCAAAAAATGTGCTTGGAGTTTCAAAGGGAAAAGCTCCTAATAGTAAAAATAGTTGGTGGTGGAATCCAAATGTGCAAGAAAAGATTAAAAATAAGAAGATTTGTTATAAAAATTGGTTTAATTGTAAAAATTCTGATAATTGGAAATTATATAAAGAGGCACGTAAGGAATCTAAGAAATCAATATGTGATGCAAAGAGTTTAGCTTTTAGTGATTTATATAATAGATTAGATACTAAGGAGGGAGAAAGATATATGTATGAGCTAGCCAAACAAAGAGATAGGAGTAGTAAGGATTTAGTTCAAGTGAAGTGTATTAAGGATGAAGATCAAAAAGTACTTTTTTTAGAAGATGATATTCAACAAAGGTGGATGAGATATTTTGCTAAACTTTTTAATGAAGAATGTGAAAATAAAATTGACTGTAGTGACCTTAGCACTTTAAATGAAAATAAAGATTTCTGTTTTTATCGGCGTATTAGTAAAACCGAAGTTAGAGAGGCTTTAAAGAAAATGAAGGGTGGAAAAGCTGTTGGACCTGATGATATTCCAATAGAGGTGTGGAAATGCTTAGGAGATGAAGGAATTTCTTGGCTTACTAAACTTTTTAATACTATTTTGAAGACTAAAAAGATGCCAGATGAGTGGAGAATGAGTGTGTTAATCCCTATTTTTAAGAATAAAGGTGATGCACAAGATTGTGCGAATTATAGAGGAATTAAGTTAATGTGTCATACTTTAAAACTATGGGAACGAGTTATGGAGCATAGGTTGCGGCGTGATACTAATGTTTCTCAAAATCAATTTGGATTTATGCCGGGTAGGTCTACTATGGAATCCATACATTTATTAAGAGGTTTGATGGAGAAATATAGAGAGAATAAGGAGGATTTACATATGATATTTATTGATTTAGAAAAAAGCATATGATAAAGTTCCAAGAGAAGTGCTATGGAGAGTTCTTGAAAAGAAAGAAGTTAATAGCACTTATATTCAAATCATTAAAGATATGTATGCAGGAGCTATTACTTGTGTTCAAACACAAGGGGGTTTGACCAAGTATTTTCCTATTTCGGTTGGATTACACCAAGGATCAGCCTTAAGCCCATATCTTTTTGCTTTAGTCATCGATGTTCTCACTAGACATTTGCAAGAGGATGTACCTTGGTGTATGCTTTTTGCTGATGATATTCTTCTTGTTGATAAGACTAGAGAGGGAGTTGAAGGTAAACTAGAATTGTGGAGGTCAACCTTAGAGTCTAAAGGTTTTCGCTTGAGTAGATCTAAAACGGAATATATGGAGTGTAATTTTAGTAATAATAGACCTAGTGAGGGCATTGTGACTTTGGCCGATCAAGTCATTAATAAGAGTACACGTTTTAGATATCTTGGATCTATTGTTCAGAGTGATGGCGATATAGATGGGGATATTATCAGCAGAATCCAAGTTGGATGGTTGAAGTGGAGGAATGCATCGGGCTTATTGTGTGATAGAAAAGTACCCCTCAAACTTAAGGGAAAATTCTATAAGATGGTGGTGAGACCTGCAATGCTTTATGGTGCTGAATGTTGGCCATTAAAAGAGAAGCATAATTCTAAGTTAAGTGTTGCAGAGATGAGGATGCTCAGGTGGATGAGTGGCTTTACCCTTAGAGATAGGATACGAAATGAGCATATTCGTGAAAAGGTTGGAGTAGCTCCAGTGGAAGATAAGATTAGAGAGAGTCGCCTTAGATGGTTTGGTCACGTAAAACGGCGGCCTCCCGATGACCCGGTTAGGAAAGTAGAGGTCTTAGATTTGACTTATGTTAAGAAAGGTAGAGGTAGACCTAAAAAGACTTGGTTAGAAAATATTAGAAATGATCTTTCTTTATTAGATTTAAACGAGAATTTGACTTTTAATAGGACACAATGGAGAAAAAGGATTCATGTAGCCGACCCCACGTAGTGGGATAAAGGCTTGATGTTGTTGTTGTTGTTGTTGTTGGCTAGCACTTTGAAGTTTTTGCAAGCTGAAAATAGTTTAGACTTTTCTTGTGAAAAATAATTCAAGTTTTTTACTATAATTATAAATGAACATTATAAAATAATATTTACCACCATTCAATATCGGATTAATGGGGTATCATAAATCCGAAGAACCGTCTCCAACAAATTCTTTGCTCTTTATGATTTTCCTTTTGGAAATTGGTGTTGATGTTATTTTCCAGTAACGCATGCTTCGTAGATTTTAGGATTCTGAATTTTTGAAAGACCTTTCATTATATCATATGTTATAGTGTTTTTAGGCCAACCTTGCTTTTTTCTAGCACTCTTGCGAAGAAGTATTGTCAAGATACAAAGGGAATATTCGAGTTATTGTCATGTTGATTTGAGCAACTAAGCCCAATTTTTTTTCTTGAATGCTAAAACCTCATTTTTGGATAGAAACCTCATATCCTGTTCTCTTGGAGTTGACTAACGCTAAGCAGGTTGGTTTTCTAATCCAAAAGAACTAAATTATAATAAATAATCTGAGTAGAGTTATCCTTGGTGTGGATTTTAATGTTGCCTTTGCCATGGTAGAGATTGAAGTTTTGCTACGAACACCACTGTGTTTCAAAATGACCTATCCAAGATAAAAAACATAGTTTTATCCATGGTTGTGAAAATCCGATCGGACGTAGAACCAGAAATATGAGAGGTTCAAAGTTAAACCGGATGACATAATAAATATTATAATTATTTAAATAAAAAATAAATGATATAATTATTATATAATGATATAAATTCGCGACTAAAAATAAAATTTAGTTTATATATAAACTTATAAATTTTATATAAATTATTACTGATTTATGTTAAATTTAATATAAATTATTATAAACTATTATTAATTTATATTATATATTTAGATAAATTTTACAACCATAAATTATATATTAAATTCATATTAGGATTTTACATCTATAAATCATTCATGTTAGATTATTTAAAATTAACAAATAGATAAATAGATAAAAATTAATTTTTAGTAATGTATATTAAAAAAATAAATATAAAATAGATAAATAATTAAATATAATTAATATATAGTTACAACAACAATACAACAATAACAAGCCTTTGTCCCACTATGTGGGGTCGGCAACATGAATCCTTTTTCTCCATTGTGTTCGGTTCAAAGTCAAATTCTCGTTTAAATCTAATAGAGAAAGATCATTTCTAATATTTTCTAACCAAGTCTTTTTAGGTCTACCTCTACCTTTCTTAACATAAGTCAAATCTAATACCTCTACTTTCCTAACTGGGTCATCGGAAGGCCGCCGTTTTATGTGACCAAACAATCTAAGGCGACTCTCTCTAATCTTATCCTCCACTGGAGCTACTCCAACCTTTTCACGTATATGCTCATTTCGTATCCTGTCTCTAAGAGTAAATCCACTCATCCACCTAAGCATCCTCATCTCCGCAACACATAACTTAGTATTATGCTTCTCTTTTAATGGCCAACATTCTGCACCATAAAGCATTGCAGGTCTCACCACCATCTTATAGAATTTTCCCTTAAGTTTAAGGGGGACTTTTCTATCACACAACAAGCCCGATGCATTCCTCCACTTCAACCATCCAACTTGAATTCTACTGATAACATCCCCATCTATTTCACCATCACTCTGAACAATAGATCCAAGATATCTAAAACGTGTACTCTTATTAATGACTTGATCGCCCAAAGTCACAATCCCCTCACTAGGTCTATTACTGCTAAAATTACACTCCATATATTCAGTTTTAGATCTACTCAAGCGAAAACCTTTAGACTCTAAGGTTGATCTCCAGACTTCAAGTTTACCTTCAACTCCCTCTTTAGTCTTGTCAACAAGAAGAATATCATCAGCAAAAAGCATACACCAGGGTACATCCTCTTGTAAATGTCTAGTGAGAACATCCATGACTAACGCGAAAAGATATGGGCTTAAAGCTGATCCTTGATGTAATCCAACCGAAATAGGGAAATACTTGGTCAAACCACCTTGTGTTTGAACACAAGTAGTAGCTCCTTCATACATATCTTTAATGATTTGAATATAAGCATTATTAACTCCTTTCTTTTCAAGACCTCTCCATAGCACTTCTTTTGGAACTTTATCATATGCTTTCTCTAAATCAATAAATATCATATGTAGATCCTCCTTATTCTCCCTATATTTCTCCATCAAACCTCTCAATAAATGTATGGCTTCCATAGTAGACCTACCAGACATGAATCCAAATTGATTTTGAGAAACATCAGTATCACGCCGCAGCCTACGCTCCATAACTCGCTCCCATAGTTTTAAAGTGTGACACATTAACTTAATTCCTCTATAATTCGCACAATCTTGTGCATCACCTTTATTCTTATAAATAGGAATCAATACACTCATTCTCCACGCATCTGACATCTTTTTAGTCTTCAAAATATTATTAAAAAGTTTAGTTAGCCAAGAAATTCCTTCATCTCCTAAGCATTTCCACATCTCTATTGGGATATCATCAGGTCCAACAGCTTTTCCACACTTCATTTTCTTTAAAGCCTCTCTAACTTCGGTTTTACTAATACGCCGATAAAAACAGAAATCTTTATTTTCATTTAGGATGCTAAGGTCACTAAAGTCAATAGTATTCCTACAATCTTCATTAAAAAGTTTATCAAAATATCTCATCCACCTTTGTTGAATATCATCTTCTAAGAAAAGTACTTTTTGATCTTCATCCTTAATACACTTCACTTGAATTAAATCCTTACTACTCCTATCTCTTTGTTTGGCAAGCTTATACATATATCTTTCTCCCTCCTTAGTATCTAATCTATTATATAAATCATTAAAAGCTAAGATCTATGCATCACATATTGCTTTCTTAGAATCCTTACATGCCTCTTTATATCTTTCCCAATTATCAGAATTTTTAGTATCTAATCAATTTTTATAACAAATCTTCTTATTTTTTATCTTTTCTTGCACAATTGGATTCCACCACCAGCTATTTTTACTATAATTAATATATAGTTAAATAAAATAAATATTATTCTTATTTAAAAATATATAATGTATATGTTTTAAAGCAGAAATTTCAGCTAGTTGTTTAGTCTCACATCACTTGGGAGCTTTGTCTTATGTTGTTTATATAGTTTTTCTTGTTTTTATGGGTTAAGAGCTCACATGGGGTGGTGGGACTATGTGGCTATGAATTGTTGGTGCTTAATTGATACATAATTATTATATAAATTTCAGCTTATTATTAAATAAAATGTGTTATATTTAAATTAATTTAATCGTTAATTAAATGTTTTATATTAAATTAAATTATTTAAATAGGTTATGAATTGAATTGGGTGGTTCTTAAAAATTGAGACCGGTTCAACTGGCGGCTCAAATTGGTTCTCACCGGTTTGATGTTGGGCCAGTTTTTCATGTGGAGGACCGAACCGACCATATGATCGGTTCATGGTTAAACCAGTCGAACCGGCCGGTTCGGCTTGGTTTTCAAAACCATGTTTTTATCGCCACACATGATTGCAGCAGCTGGCAAATAAATACCACAAATTTTGATAAGCATCTTCTTTTGCATGATAAATTGTCAAGAGTGAAACTTTTTCTTTTGATGCATTCAAATTTGTAATGGCCATAACTATGACATATAAAATATTCAATTTTAAACTTGGCATGCCTTTTATTTTCGTATTGGAGTAAATCAGTTGTATAATCCTCATCTACTTTGTGGTGTGTATTAATGTCCTTCCATTTTCTTTTTCCATAATTATGACCTTAGAGATTGACAAATGTTTGGAAGTATAATCACAACAAAACAAACAAGAAAAATAAAAGTGCAACAAAGAGGAAAGAACACTAGGATTTAACGTGAAAATTGGTCTTGATGTTATTTTCCAGTAACACATGCTTCGTGGATTTAAGGACTTTGAATTTTTGAAATACCTTTCACCATATTCACCAACCATGCTTTTTTCTATCACTTTTGCGAAGAAGCATGATTGAGTGGTATTGTCAAGATACAAAGGGAATATCTGAATTATTGTCATGTTCATTTGAGCAATTAAGCCTAATTTTTATCTTGAATACTAAAACCTCTTTTGTGGATAAAAACCTCAAATCCATTCTCTTGGAGTTGACTAATTCTAAGCAAGTTGGTTTTCTAATCCTGAAGTACTAAATTGTAATAAATAATCTGAGTAGAGTTCTTGGTGTGGATTTTAGTGTTGCCTTTGCCCATAGTAGAGATTGAAGTGTTTCCATCAACGCCACTGTGTTTCAAAATGATCTATCCAAGATAAAAAAACATAGTTTTATTGCCACACATATGATTGCTGCAACTGGCATCTAAATATCACAAATTGATGAACATTTTTTTTGCATGATAAATCATCAAGAGTGGAACATTTTCTTTTGCTGCAAAATTTGATTTTTGTACCACGATCTCTATTGAGATTAATCCTGCATTCAGATTTGTAATAGCCATATCTAGGACATATAAAACATTCAATTTTAAACTTGGCATTTATTTTTGTATTGGAGTCAGCTGTATAACCCTCATTTACTTTGTGGTGTGTATTCATGTCCTGCCATTTTCTTTTTCCATAATTATAACCTTAGAGATTGGCAACTATTGGGAAGTATAACCACACAACAAAACAAACAAAAAAAATAAAAGTGCAGCAAAGAAAGAACACTAAGATTTAACGTGGAAAATGTTGAAACCGGCAAAAAACGATGAAGCCACTCCACACCAAGAAATTCACTATGAAAATTGGGAGAAATTGCACAAATATCTCTTCTCACACTCTTTCTTTGTCTCTCTTCACTGCACACATTAATCTTTTCAAAACAGATTAGAGGCATACTTACAAACATCCAAAGGACGCAACCTTTCAAGTGAAATAAGAAGAGAAAAAATTGCTTAGCCCAACTCTCAGCATTGCGACACTGGGGATTGGAACATCGTAGCGCTCCACTCTCTTTCTTCAGCTCAACTTGCAGTGCCGCGATGCTGGGGGTTGGAGGGCCATCACTCAACTCTTTGTCTCCCGCCCAAGCCTGAAGCACTGCAACACTCCAGCATACAGCACCGCGGTGCTGTACGACTGTACAAACAAAAAAAAAATAATCTAAGGCTTCGCTCCTCGACCCTTGAGCAGGAGACGTGTTGTCCCTAGTAACCCCCTATTGAGTTTTTTATCGAACTCGACCAATGGAATTGAGGTTTGAGTCAACAATACAACTTGATTGATCGACACAATCATTTCCACATAAACTAACAATAACTGCTTTCAAAGCTTGTTCTTCTTTCTCCTGCTTGACAACCATCAGCTCATGAATAATCAAAGTGCTTCGTAATTCATCGGTTAGAATAGTGTGGTGTGGGGATTCTATTGCACTTGTATCACCAACATCGACACCAAAAAGTACCTTGAACGTTGCTTTTTGGTGCTTTTTGGTGATGTTTTGTTTAACCTGTATCATCGTAACCAAATTAGGTCATCCAACTACCATAGAAAAAGAGACGAGCAACAACTTAAACTGGTTTTTCATAAATGAATGCCTTTATGTTCTTTATATTAGTTAGTTTTTAATGTGTTGACTCATTTAGACCTCAAGATGAATGCTTTGTTATATCTCCTTTTTAATGTTATGGTTGCATTGTATTCTACTAAAATGCAAATATGATTTAGAAAAATTGAGAAATGTGTTGGGGATGGAAGTAAAACCATGTGACGAAACAAACAAGAAAAATAGAAATGTAGCAGAAAGTAAAGGGCATCGGGATTTAAAGTTGAAAACCCACAATTGGAAAAAAACCACGGAGCCATACCACACCAAGAAATCCACTATGAAACTGGGGAGAAATAAGTACAGATCTCTCTTCTCTCTTGTTCTCTCTTTGCTTGTCCTCTCTCTTACAGCGTTCTCATCCTCAAAACACAAGAGAAAGTCAAGTAAATAACACCAAGGGACGCCACCCTTCAGAAAAACAAGAAAGAAAACTGTCCAGTCCTCCTCGAAGTATTGCGGTGCCAGTTTGGAGCGCTGCGGCGCTCTACTATCTGTCGTTTCTCCCAGCAGACTTTGCAGCATCGGGGCGCTTGGGAACACATCACTGGGGTGCTCGGGTACACAATGGAGACGTTGTACGAAATTTTTTTTTTCTGATGCGGAGCGCCCAAACCCAAATGGGGGGGGGGATCCCCCACCAGCGAGCATGATAAATTGACTTGAGGTCCGAGGCAACAGTATAACCCTATTGATTAGCATAATCAAATTCCAGACAGAACTAACAAAATAAACTAGATTTGACATGATTTTCTAAATTTGTAGATTGTGATAGTTACAAATTAGTTCCATGGTTTTAAAATTTTGGATAAAAAAAATCCATGCAACTCTTGGTCTTGTCAGGCCCCAATAACAACTATGCTCAACATTTTCTTGAATAGATGGACATTTTACTAAAGCTAATAAGGCATGAGCCATAAGCTAGTCAGCTTTATAATTTGTGCTTGACCTGAGAATTGGTTCTGAAGCCCACACATTAGCCTGTTTCTTGGATTTTTTGATCCTAATGGTTTGGATCCAAAACTTTTTCTTGATACCTTGAAACAAGATAACATTAATATGGTTTAAATATTATTCATTTTTCCTAATTTCATCCCTATGTTCTACATGCCCTTGCTTGAAGAGTCTTTTCCCATCTTTATTGGTTGTAAAAGTTCCCTTCATTATAACTAATGCTTAAAATTTGAGGTGGATAAATTTTAATGGCTTCCAAGAGGAAGAGATTCTTATATAATAGATGGTCCTTGTATTAAGGAATAAGGAGGCTAATGCGGCTGTGGATCCCACCCCCTGGGTGGCAGCTCGACAGAATTCTAGGAGCCAAAAGGCTCCTATTTTGTGGGTCCCAACACCTCATTTTAGACCTATAGGAGGAAAAGTTTAAGAGGAGATCATTAGAGAAAATATGTGAGGTGCATTAATGGTGGGATTAAGGATGGTTTTAAGGGGAAAAGTTTGTTGTGGGGGGGTGGGGGGTGGATTATGTGAAGAATTTTCTGCAGTAGTTTTCTTGGGTAATTTTGGGTTCCTAGTTGCTACTAGGAATTGGGGGAAAGCTGATTCACCTCTCGAACAATGAATCAATTGTATCTTGTGTTTCTTTTGATTGAAGGTTGATATTTCAGCTTTAATAGTGTTGTTCCTGTATGTCATCGTTGTTTTCACTTGGTTGATTGCTATTTTTTTTTTTGCTGTTTGGTGCTAATTTTGTTCTAGTGGCTGTTCTTATTTTGGGTGCTTAAAATTTGAGGTGGATAAATTTTAATGGCTTTCAAGAGGAAGAGATTCTTATATAGTAGATGGTCCTTGTATTAAGGAATAAGGAGTTCATAAAACATTACTTATAAACCAATCATATTTACTAAAAATATGTTGCATGCGGCTCTTTGCTGTTTATTTTCTTGAGTATTTCAATCAACTAGGTTAATGCAATTAACTGCATACATAAGCTATGGCCAATAATTCCCTTATTTACATATATATTTGTGGTTTGTCAAACCTTAGAGATCCTCACTTTTGTTGTTTTGGCTACTTCATTGTTAGTAGCATCAATAAGCAAAAACCACCTCTCTCAAATCATGGAGAACCTCTCTTTTATTGTTTTGGCTACTTCTTCATTGTTTCGTAGTATCACACCAGAAAAAGGAAAAACTCACCTCTTTTGTTGCTACTATATATCCCTGTAATAACATGGCAGCAAAATTTGAAGTCACCCCTTTGCGTATTTGAACTTAAAAGTTACGGCATTTATCGTTTTTTGGATTAAGTTATCAGATCCTTGTGTAGGTTTTTTTTATCAAGTTATTAGATCCTTGTGTAGGTTTTATTTAATCTTGACAAATCAGATTCAACTGTGAATAATTTGTTTTCTCTTGCTAGAGTATATGTTGTTTGCATGAATCTTACAGATCTGATAATATATTGTGAAGAATATAGAGAGTTTTATGTAATGTAAAATATTAGCTTTGTGTGCTTCCATTAGAGAGGAGCTCATCTGTTTTGCATTTAGTTATTGGTAGCCATAGATGATTGTAAATGTTGCTAGTAGACATGATGATGTGTAAAAATATTGTCATTTTTGTGTAAATTTGTTAATTTCAAGTATGTAGCATATATTCATAATTTTGTATCTATTTTTTGTTAGGCGCCACCATGAAACATGACTGGAAGTATTTGGTATGATATGTATGCTAACAGGTTCGCTTGGGATGGCATGATTCTGGTACATATGACAAGAACATTGAAGAGTGGCCACAAAGGGGTGGAGCTAATGGAAGCTTGAGATATGATGTAGAGTTGAAACATGGAGCTAATGCTGGTATTTTTCTTCGATACTCAATGTATTTTCACTGAGGGAGAATCTTCTAAAATCATAACGTGTTTCTCCAGGTCTTGTAAATGCTTTGAAGCTTCTTCAGCCTATCAAGGATAAGTACTCTGGTGTAACCTATGCTGATTTATTTCAGCTAGCAAGTGCTACAGCTGTGGAGGTTTTTTTTTTCTCTTTTCACTTCTTTTTATCTTGTGGAATAGTTGTTTTAAGCATTTGAACCACCTCTTAGGAAGCTGGTGGTCCCAAAATTCCAATGAAGTATGGAAGAGTTGATGTCATTGGACCTGAGCAGTGCCCTGAAGAAGGCAAACTTCCTTGTAAGATTATTTCTCAACTGTACATACTTGATTTTTTGAAGACGGAAGAATGTTAATGAAAATAAAAACTTCAGTAAAACTCATACTAAAGTTAGAAATCCTTTTAAATATATGGAAGTCATAGCTTCTTAAAAAAATCCGTGAGAAATAACTTGATACCTTATTATTCTAGGTTTTGAGCTCATTCAGCTCATTCTTTGAACTTAGAGTCTTTAGTCTAGACTAGACTAGTCGCTCAAATTTTGGCTGTCTGACAAGTCTCTCCAAACTTTTGTAGCCCTCACTAATTTCAGCCTGAAACTTTTGACTTGGTGATCAACAAATTATCAAAGTCACCCTTCTGGCGTTAGTTGGCATTCAATTAGCCTTGGCCTATGTTACTTTGGTTTAATGGGACCAAAAAATGTGGTAGACCCACACCCTAGCTAAAATTTTCTTTTATAAGCTTGATCTGTTTGCCAAGCATCCCTGAATTTCAACTGACTTAACTCGAGTTTGGCTGACTTGGGTGACTCTTGATTAACCTATACCCTAATGGCCATCTTATTTAATCTTGACTCAATTATAGTTGATATACGCAAAGTCGCTTAATCCTTGTGGTTTGGGTAGGGAACCCTTGGCCATTGAGCAATTGGCTATGGCTTAAGCATAATTAAGTCGCGTTCTCTCTCTTTCTCTACATTAATCTACAAGTTCTTGCAGCAATTGCATTAGCTGAAAAATTGGCGTTAACAATAACAACAAACTCAAGTCCACTTATAGTGAAAGTGAGTTTGGTGGACCATTTTTATTACTGATGGTCCACTTTTTATTTGTAATGAAAATTTGTTAGTTTAGTTATTTCTGTTTTTACTTTAAATTGAAATCGATCCTACATTGTATGCAGTTTTGCTGAACAAATTTAATTGTAATGCTTAAATTAAATGAATCAGAATCTTATTTTCTAGTTTGAATAATTAAGTCTTTACAAATAGTTGTAAGAACATTGATATGTTATACAGTGATATTCTTTCGAACTTCAACCATGCGTTGTTGTACATTATCAGGGAACTCTGTAGTTTATAGCAGTTGCAATGTTTCATAGGTATATTGTACAGCATTGTCAAGCTCGATTACATTATTCCATTTTAAAATTTCCACTTTAATATTACAATTTGGAATGTATTTTAACGTGTATTCTGACAGTTCACTGTCAATATAAGGAAATGTTGCTGTACCAAGAACAAAATATAAAATGGATTATGTTTTGAAATAGAAACCCTGCAAATATTTATAGAAGATGGTTCATGGATGCTTGCTTGTTTACACCAGCAATTGAAATTTAGTAAATTTTTTGGCATTCAATGATACTTTAATACTCCGAGTCCACTGTTGATGAATGAGTGTGCTGATATCATTTTTTGTTGTTGATGGTCCACTTTTTTGTACTTAATTATCTGAGTCATGTGAACCCTGTTTAATTACAATTTTGTTATTGGGTCTTTCTTGATCAGCTGCTGGGCCACCATCTCCTGCTGATCATTTGCGGGAAGTTTTTTATAGAATGGGATTTAATGACAAGGTAGTCTACAACTCGTTTACCTGCAGGTTGATTCACTATTATAAACATTTTTTCAACACGGTGTGGTCTTGGCTGCAGGAAATAGTAGCATTGTCTGGTGCACATACTTTGGGAAGGTCTAGACCGGAGCGTAGTGGTTGGGGAAAATCAGAGACAAAGTATACAGTATGAGATTCACATTTTGCTTTACATGCTTAAGTTTTTGCTCTCAAAAACTCATATTTACTTAAAATAGGCCATGATAAGTTTAGCTTTGGTCTTTGCAGTTATTAACCCTGGCAAAATTTTCCTGGAAATCTTGAAACTTGGTTATTCATTAATTTTGGATAAATTAGAGTAAACATCTCATTCAACGCTCATTTTAAAATGAACGTAAAAAGGGTTCCTAAAACCCATCTCAAATAGATGGGATAAGGCTTATGATGATTAGAATTTGATGTTAATCAAATATTTTTTGAATGGGACATGTCATTGCTTGCAAATTTATCATAAATTTAATGTGTCAATTGTGGGCTCTGAAAATTTCACGCTTCGGCCTCTCTGCGATGCCTCTTTCTTTTTGGTTGTTTAAGTAGGCGATGAGAGTTTTAACGAGTTTAGGTTCCGAGATAAATTTTTAGAAGACAGATTGGATTTTAGATAAGACACTACCTAAAGATTTCACCCTCATTTTGTGAGGATTTTATGATATGAGTTCTGGTTTCTTATAGGCGCAAGCCCCTATAGTTAATTACCCCTGCCAATAATGAGAGAGAACTTTCGATTAAGACTAGTCGTAAGATAGGTTGCAAATCCAACGTATAATACCAACAGTTTTAGGGTTTGAGTTTAAATTTGAATTTTGAAGTTTATCACCATATACTTAAAACAGGTGATGGGAGAAACAAAGACGAGCCAATCAAGATCCCATAGTTCCGTCGTCCCGGGCTGTCACGGTCCCTGGTCTACTTAGTCAGAGGAGGTCGTGACCCAACCTGACAGATGACATCTTATCGGCAGCTAGGGGTGTCAATTCGGGTCAACGGGTCGGGTTCGGGTCCAACCCGAGTTGACCCGAGCGTAAACGGGTTGACCCGAACCCGACCCGTTTAGCTAAACGGGTCAAGATATACGACCCGGACCCGACCCGCGCGGGTTACCGGGTTGACCCGACCCGACCCGCGAACCCGAATCGGACTCAATGGGATTTCAAAAAATTTAGTTACACGGCATCGATTGGATGTATTTTTTTGTCTTGTAGTATGCGTATTATAACCCCATTGATTGGATGTATTTTTTTTGTTAGTTTAATAGTAAATATAGACGCATATCTTGATATGTATTGCTTTTTCAAAGAATTTTTATAATCAAAAGAAAGTTTATTAAAATTTAGACTATTTAGTTACACGGCATTAATTATTTGTATGTTTAAAAAACTCAACGAAGTTCAAATAATTTCTTAGCCATCGTTTAGAACAACTACACATCATTATTTTTTCTTGATTTCAAAAAAAAAATTTTACTAACGGGTTAGCCGGGTCGACCCGCGGGTTTGCGGGTCAACCCGAACCCGACCCGTTTAACAAACGGGTCAAAAATCCCAACCCGAACCCGACCCGTTTAACAAACGGGTTGACCCGAACCCGGATTTTTCCGGGTCGGGTCCGGGTCGGGTTTCGGGTCGGGTCAATTTTTGACACCCCTATCGGCAGCCATGGGTTGCTTCGTTTAAGAAAACCTTGTAGACTTAGGGTGATGTTTCTCTAAGGGGATACATTTGAATCTACCTTAGCTGACAAAAATGGCTTTGCGCCTATCGAATATACATTATGATTCATTACTCAAGGGTTTGACGCTGTTAGGGAACATACGAGCTTTGGCCGTGATCGTAATATAATAATGTCATTTTGCTGCAAAATCACTCATTCTGATGGCATGTGCCACGTCCCTGCTGGCAAGAGACTATTTGGGGATGAATTTTAGTGATACACCTGATATGACATTTGCTCATTATGAGCTGAGGTTAATTTCAAATTTACCACCCCCGACAAATGGTTGCGGAAGGTGGATGGGTTTAGCTTTAAGTTTTGGTGATTAGATTTTGATTTTTTTTTTAAATAGGCTTTTGAGAATTGACTCATCTGGTTGAAATTTAATGTTAGCACAACCATCATCGGGGTATGCCAAAGCTATTTGTATTTTCGTAGAAATTTGGGAGGCATTTTAAATATTTGGGGTCCTCTCCGATTGAAATTTCCTATCAACATTGCCATCATCAGAGTTTTATGAGCAATTTTATTTTATCGGTTGAATCTTGTCGATTTTGTATATTTGCCGATAGAGAATCGGGTTCCTCATCGGTTTTATGTTTTTATTAATGAATCTTTTCTGTAATAGACCTTGAAGGCCTAATATGAATGTATAAAACAAATATCCTGGTCGGCGCTACTACCGTATATTTATTTGATAGTTTGAGTTGTGTCGACTCCTATCTACTCATATAGAAGATTGAATTTGATCTTAAGTTCATTTCTTAGCCTGCGTAGCATCCTTAGACGTCACGTGTGTGCATATATTACGCTCGTCAGGGATCATGCAGTTTTTTTTATTGCATGTATGCATGCATATTGGCATATGCATTTGTGCACTGTTTAATCATACTTGCATGATATGTTGATATGCAGTGTAGTGACCTATTGCATTAACATAGTATGTGATATATTTGCATGATGTGTATATATAATACACACAAACATAGTCTGTTTGCCTATATAATACATTTGCATGATAATTCAATAATTTTATGTAGTGCATGAAGGGTTTGCATGCCAGCCTAATGCACCACTGCTACGTAGTACATTCTATATGTTATGCTTGCATAATGCATTTTACATGCTGCAATGTGTATGTGTATGTGTATACATTTTATACGCCTTTCAAGTATTTGCAAGATGCGCGGGTTTCCTTGAAGGGCCTATGAACATCTTTTGTCCGCTTGTATAAATGTTGCGGATCCAGTGGCGTACATTATCGACAAATTTTGTTTTGGAATAGATGTATTTTGACATTTCAGACAGTTTTTATCTTTTTTATGATCATCCAGGCTTTTGTTATTTTCATGGTCCAATAGTCGTACATGTACTACCATTGCGTACTCTCCCTGCTCTCCTCTTACTGCAATATATATTTTTTAGCCTCCACAATCTTTCCAAACATATTCCTCATAATTATGCCTTATATCATTATGAATTTCTGATGTTGACAGGTCATTGGGAGCCTCCCTCTCTCCTTCTGTAACTGTAGTTTAAGATATACTACATTCTCATTCTTGTTGAATGATATGGTTACAAACTGATCATCTGATTGTTGCTCTTCACTTATCTTCGACTTGAGATTATGTTTGAATTTAACCACCGAGTTTTCTGACTTAGCATGATTTTCCCCTGAACTACCATCAAGCTTGCAATTTCTTTCACTAGAATATCTTTATAAGATGCAAGATTAGCCACTGTAGAAAGGTTTCCATTTTCCATTAAACTCTCAGATATATTGGTTGTAGAAATAGTTGTATCCATGGCCCATAGGTAATCTTGCTTTTGTTGAATTTGTACACAACACATCCATTCATAGAACAATTAGCAGCTTCATGAAGAATAGCATTTTCTTCCAAGCCAATATTACTATGATTGTCCATAAAATCATTCAAATCCTCATTGTTTGAATTCTTATAAATCTTGTTAGGTTTATCTTCATCCCAACCTCTTTCGTTTACATGTGTTTTCTCTGTTTCAGTCATATGAGTTTCATAAGTGTGGCCTCTTTTCTTTTCTTTTTTTAAATTACACTATTAATTTATTGTAAAAGATCTCTTAAGAATAAGGGCACTAATGTGTGTCCTAGTTGAGGTCACTTTTCCATGGAGGGATTTGAACAACTGATAATTGCTATCAAGTTTATGGTTTTGGGTTTGGGTTCTATCCTGAAAATGACATTTTTTATTAAAAATGGTCTTTTTGTTAATTAACAATGACCCTTTTTTATTAGATTTAAAAGAAAATTTGACACTTAATAGAACACAGTGGTGAAAATGATTCATATATCCGATCCCACGTAGTGCGATAAAGATTTGTTGTTTTTGTTGGTCTTAATGCTATTCATAGTTTTGGTTGTGGCATAAATCCTCTGATGCTTAGTCTGATAGTTACTGAGCTTATAATTTAGCATAAATCCTTGTCCAAAAGATACTGAGATTGGAGATCTTCTCAATATTAAAGATGACATCTACAGTTTTGAGTTGCTCAACCAGATAGCTCTATGCTTTACACGCTGTTATGATGTGAACAAGTTTGTTATGCACAAAAGTTGGCATGGTAAAAAACTTCTCTAGATAGGAGGACCCCTACATTCATGCTTGTTGCCGGGTTGGCGTGGTGTTGGAAAAATTAAAGGGCGAGAGGAGAGAGAGATCTGAGCCTGTATTCAAAAGCCTAATCAAATGTACTTTTCCTTTTCTCTGATGGCTTCAAGTGTCTGGCTTTTAAAAACAAGCAATATTAACACAAAAAACTAAATTTATTGGGTTAGTTGATCCCCCTCCTTCGATTGCGTGCTTCTATCTTGACTGATAAACATTCGCGTGGATAGTTTTTCCATTAAGAAGGAAGATTGCACTTTTCTTATCTTAGTTTTCTTTATGTTTTACATAAAAAAAATTATTTACACGTTAACGTTCCTACATTTATTCAGAAGTATATTACTTTGCCTGAAACACTCGTGTAGTTAACGTGCCAATTTTTCTATATCCGATGGATATCTTGTTTATTGCATAACTATGAAACTACAAATACCAGTTATGCATATTGGGATGGTTTTAGATCTACTTATTTATACCTTCGGCATTATTTTTCAGAAAGATGGGCCTGGAGCACCTGGAGGACAGTCATGGACAGTGCAATGGCTGAAGTTTGATAATAGTTACTTCAAAGTAAGAAACTACCCCTACCTTCAACACCTACACCAAATTAATCTGGCTGTCATTATGGCTCATCTCTCCTTTCTTTTCCTCTCCCTCTTTCTCTCAACTACATTAATCACATTCACAACAGCCTCACTTTTTTATAAACTTCATTACTCCTAATTATTGCTTTAAATTTTATTCATATTATATTTTTCTTGTCAGGATATAAAAGAGCAGAAGGATGAGGATCTTCTAGTTTTGCCTACTGATGCCATATTATTTGATGATCCATCCTTCAAGGTAATCGACTGTTTATTCAATTTCATCCCTAAACTCCAATATGCAGTTATCTACTACAATATCTGACAAATTACATTGTTACAGATATATTCTGAGAAATATGCTCAGGATCAGGATTCGTTCTTTAAGGACTATGCTGAAGCCCATTCTAAACTCAGTAACCTTGGAGCAAAATTTGATCCACCAGAGGTAACTCGACGCTTCTTACCATGCACATCACTGGACTAAAAAAACTGTTGCTGAAGCCTGTTTTTACTTTATTTTTTTTTTAATTCTCCTGAGGTGCCGTTTGTTGTTTTGTCTGAACCGAACCGCTATATACTTTATTGTTGCCTCTTAAGACTTGTTTGGCTGGGTCTGGGAAGGCCCATCTCCAGTGGCGGTGCCAGAAATATTTTTTAGAGGGGGCACAAATTAAAAAAAAAATTCTCTCAACTTTTTTCGTTCGGGCTTGGGACCGGCATAAGCAGTTTTAAATTTTTTTTTAAAAGATTGAATACTAAATATAAGATAAAAAACACTTATAATTTATAACGTCTGATCTTCATATTTTGAAAAAGATTAACAATTACATCATTATCAATACAATCCAATATTTCCTTCTCAATATAGGCGAGTAAAATATCATTTATCCACTGATCTCCAATCCTATTTCACAGTCGAGTTTTAATGATAGCCATTGCAGAAAATACTCTTTCTAGTCCTGCTGTTGCAACCGTCAAAACTAAAGCGAGTTTTAATAGCCTGAAAATAAGAGGATATAAAATATCCTTCTTGTTTTGTATCATTGTATCAGCAAGACATTCAATATCTTTTAACAATGAGAAATGTGGATCTGACTACATATCCATGATATAAATTTTCAACTGATTGTCTAGAATTTCCAATTCAAGCGTGGATAAAGATGTGCCATTTGAATTAATCTGTCTTTACTGAATGCACAAAAAGCATTATTTGGATTCAAACATGCAATAGACAAAAGTAACTCAGTAGTTAGTATTCGTCTATGTGAAACGATTATTTAACTCTTGAAGTTGCATATCAACAACAGTGTAGAAAATTTCAACTCGATAGTGATGTAAATTTGTAATATCTTGAGCTCTACGACGAGGCCGTCCCCGAGCAACCCATCTATCATTCATGTCAGGAATATCTATTTTCTATTGCTCACAAAAATAAGTTAGTTTGGTGATGAACTCTTCCCATTTATTATCTCTCATATCTTGCAGTCTATTTTTACATATTTGAACCAAGGACATGGCATTTACAATATCTTGTTCTTTTCTTTACAAAGCTTGTGACAACTCAGCAGTTATACCAAGTATATCCTTCATCAATAGTAAGCAAAATGAAAATTCGAATGATTGCATCGTCCCTAATAATGCGAATGCCTCACCTTTCTGTTCAGAACTTATACCATCTTCAACAATCACTTCTAGAATATCAATAACTGAGGGAAACATTGTAATCAATCTTATAATTGATTCATAGTGTGATCCCCATCGTGTATCACCTGATCGCTTCAGAGTTATTTCTTAATTCAACCCTTGTCCAGTTACTAGTTCTCAATTTTGTAATTCCATTAAAGTTCTCTCTCGTTGTTTATCTCGAAGTTGGTCACGACGCTTGCATGAAACACCAACAATATTCATCATATTCCCAATTACTGTAAATAATAGAGCAATTTGGACATGATTTTTTGGAACAGATACTAAGGCTAACTGGAGTTGGTGTGAGAAACAATGAATGTAATGTGCTGCCTTATTCTCAGTAAGAAACAATACCTTTAACCCATTAAACTCCCCGCTCATATTACTTGCTCCATCATATCCTTGACCACGCAATTTGGACACACTTAAACCATAAGTTGAAAGCAATTCTTCGATAGATCTTTTGAGATTTCTAGCTGTTGTATCTGGAACATGAACAATGCCAAGAAAACATTCAACCACCCGACCTTTTTTGTTAACAAATCGCACCACAATAGTCATTTGCTCTTTTGAGGAAATGTCGTGAGCTTCATCAACTAAAATAGAGAAGTAGTTTTTGTAAAACTCTGTTGACCCCTATGTAAAGAACAAAAAGAAAATCTAAAATACCTCGTATCCATCGAAGTGATGTCCGAATCTCCGAGAAATCTGCAAGATATCCTGCGGGGTTATTATTCCCTCAATGCCGTTCGCGTCCCTTCCCAGAAATCCCGCTCTCGTCTCGATCAAATGGCCCTGGTCGCTTTTAAAACAAAAACTGTCAAGGCTCTCGGTTATTTTCTGAGTTCTTCTTCCTCCTGCGTAAGAGCCCCAAGTCCCGCACACTCCTTCTCTAACTTCTTCCCGCAAGTTCCAGTTTGAGAATAGGAGTTCCAACCCAGTCCTCCACTAAGCCGAAACTCTTGTTCCATTTGCAAGCTGAAGTCGATTTCCCTCCAACCCAAGCATCTCTCCAGGAATTTCGTAAACCTCCTCCTGCTCTTTCTCTACTTCCACACAAACGAGCTCCAGGTGCCATCGCAAGCTCCGATCGTTGCTTTCGATTCCCTAGAGCTATCTGGTTGAGCAACTCATAACTGTAGATGTCATCTTTAATATTGAGAAGATCTCCAATCTCAGTATCTCTAATAACCCGAACAGCTCAATCCCCGAGCTACTGCAAGACGCCACCAGACCCGCAACTTTCATGCAAGTGGACAGAAGGCATTTACAAATATTCCAAGAATACACTCGCACATGTGCACTTTAATTTGTATACACATAGGTACACTAAAAGGGGAAAATGTAATCTTAAACCCGCATGGGCCCTGGCGAGCGTGTTATTGGTACACACGTGACGTCTAGGGATGCTACGCGAGTTAATAAGTGAATTCTAGTTCGAGCCCAATCCTTCTATACAGGTAGATAGCAGTTGACACGGCTCGAACCATTAAATAAATATACGGTCGCGAGATCGACTGGGATATTTATTTTATAGTTCATATTAGGCCTTCAAGGCCCTTAATCAAGAAAATTCACTTACAAATGCACAAAGCCTACGAAACCTGATCCTCTATCGACAGCCCAATAGAGTCGACAAGGTTCAATCCACGAATATAAATGATCCCTTTCCACCCCGATGATGACCGTATTGAATGCAAATCTCAACCGGAGGGGTCCACACAGATCATTTTAAATACCACCAAAATACTCAAAACTCCAAAACTTCACAAAAATTCCCAAAATCCCAAACTCCGAAAATATTTAAAAATTGAAATCCAACTATCAAAACACTTAAAGCAAAACACATCCACCCTCCGCAACAGTTTGCCGAGGTGGACAAATTAAAATTTACTTCAGCTCGCAAAGAGCTAATGCATGGTCGAGAATATCACTAGGATCCATTCTCAAATAATCTCCTGCCAGCAAGGACGTGGTACGAGTCCTCTAACCAGCAGTTTTGCTGCCAAATGGCACTACAAGATAAACGGTTATGACTCGGGGCCCTCTGAACCAGGTGGTCGCTGCCAAATGGCACCATTATATTATGGTTATGGCCAGAGCCCGTATGCTCCCCAATGGCATCAAATCCTTGAGATATAAATCAATAGGATATGATCGATAGGGCACAAAGCCCTCTGTTAGCTAAGGTGGATTCAAATTTGTCTCCTTAGACAAACATTCACCCCAGGTCTACAAGGTACCTTTGGACGAAGCAACCCATGGCTGTCGACAAGGATCCTTCTGTCAGGTTGGGTCGACTACCTCCTCTGACTAAGTAGACCAGGGACCACGATGGCCCGGGACGACGGAACCATGGGATCTTGATCGGGTCTATCATCCATTCCCCCACCATCCGCTTTAAGTCTGAGATGGTGAAATTTCTATTTTAAATATCAATCACTCAAAATGAGGGCGAAATCTCTGGGTAGTGTCTTACCTACAAACCCATATGCCTTCCAAAATTTACCCCGGAACTAAATTCGTTAAAACTCCCCCGAAAAGAAAGCAAAAGCGGGCGGAGGCCGGGGCCGAATTTTCAGAGCCCACAAACCCGAAAACTGTCGTTTGGATGCATTGCACGCATTTCGATGAGCCGCGACAAATCTAGGAGAGTTTTCAAAGTCGTCAGAATTTGACGAAATAAATTTTATTAAATTCTACACAAAATTTCGATCGAAACGGTATAAAGAACCTATGTTTAATTCCGCACGGTTCGAGAATTAAAAATCGTCGAAAGTAGTTTAAGTAACATTTTACCTTGTTTTCCCGTTTTGCCCTTCATGAAATAATAGAAACCTTTTAGGACGAGGGGCACATGCGTCTTTTGCGTTATAAGCTTTCCCTTAACTCCTTATTTCGCCTAGGGACCGATTCATTTGGTCCCTTGTTGCTTTCTTTCGGCCAAGCAAGAGAGGGCGCGGGAGAGAGAGCGTAAGTGGGGCGGCGAGGGCTTGGGGAGCGGTGGCCGGCGAGTTTCCGGCGGCGATTTAGAGGAGAAAGTGAAGGGAAAGTCTAAGGTATGGTTTCTTGAAGCCTTTCAAAGTTTTTTTATGTGATTTTCCTCGAAGAAAAATTTCTAGGGTTTCTTCCACATGTTTCCTCCAAAATCTCTTTACAATAAAGATTCCCCTTATGATTAGAAATGTTTTTATGCTTACAAATTAAATTTTCATGGAAAATTCGTTTAGAAATTAGGGTTTTGCTAAATTGATGGGGCTTTCATAGAAGAGTGATAGGAATGGTATGTGAGCTTGCTTCTAAACTATAAAAATGAATTTTTATCAAAGACAATTTTAGGTTCTAAAATTAGGGTTTCATATACGATTAAATTTTGTTTAGGAATGTTATTAGGAAGGGTTTAGAAGTATGATTAAGCAATAAATTGATTTTTTTTCTAAAGGTTTTTGTCATTTCAAAATTAGGGTTTTTTCTAATTTTGTGAATTTAAGCTAAATTATTATCAAATTTTGTTCCTAGGAGACTTGGGAAGTCTCTAATGATGAGAAAATGAGAAGGGGGAAAAGAAAATAATTTTTCCTAATTTCTATATTATTTTAATCCGAAAATTTAAATACTAATGAAAGGAAAATGCGATGATTATGTTATGTTATGTTATGTATGTATTAGATAGATTAATTTAGAGAAGTAAGAGAAGAAATTTAGATATATATCTTAGGTTTATTTGGACACATAAAAAGCTTATGTTGTTGTTTTCTCTTAGGGTTTAAAAGGAAGAATTAAGGAAACATTGGTGAAGTAAGACACTTGCAAAGGGCAATAATTGAGGTAGGATCCTTTTCCTTACATGATCACATTTAATTTTGCTTTTATGAATCTTTTATGTTTTATATCCGTATGTAATTGAATTATGGAACTTGATACATGTCAAACATTTACTTCATGTTTATTTCATGTTTAGGATACATGTCAAACATTTACTTCATGTTTGAGATAGGGAAAGAGTTTATACTTATATGGAAAGAAAATGAAAATGCTTGTGCATGTTGATTGCGGAGTACCAAATATGGTGCGAAAGCATAAATATGGCTCTTGACAAATATGGCTCTTATGAGCAATACGGGAACAATATAACCCTTTTGGGGGCAAAAGAGGAAAAGAAATAAATGTCCAAAAAGATGTTTATGTACTTGATTAGTACACCCCTGGTACTCCGGTACGGTTGGATATGATAAAGTATAAATAAGCATATGATATGACATTCATTAACTGACATACATAACATACATAAGATACATGCATATAGCATACATAAAATATATAATATTCTTAAGACATATGAAAGTTAGCATGTGTAGGTAAAGAAATCAAGGCATTTCCTAAAAATGTAAATTTTCATTTTAGAAGACATGTGACGATGTTAGGATTAGAGAATTACTACTGAGCGTTAGCTCACTCCCTCGTGTTGGGATACTTTTCAGGAGAACCAGCTGCAAAGAATGGCTGACAACCCAAGGTTCATTTACAGTCGTCGTGTACCGGTTGACAGGTTCTTTTGATGTTTTTCTTAGTTGTAGTTTATCTTTTTTTAGGTGGTTTAGCATGCTTTAGATTTTTAAAGCCACCTATGTAAATGTGGAATGATATGAAATGATATGAAATGTTTAGTTTAAAGTTAAAGTTGTTTAGAGGCGCTTTGAGTTTCCTTTTAATGTGTTTTAGATTTCTTGAATGCATGTGTTAAGCAAATTTCATGTTTTGAACGTTCGATATCCGTTACCGCCTCGTTTACACAAGCTCACTGGGCCGGGTCGTGACAAGAGTGGTATCAGAGCTCAAGTTTAGGATATGGATCAGTATAAAGCGCCCTTAGGATGATTTATTCGTCTTAGACATTTTAGGATTGTATGATTATGCAATGATTATTGAATTGGAATTATTTTATTTGGTTTAGGGCTATGGATCAGGAGCCCAATGCCACTGATGGCAATACTGATGGGAATACTGATCAGGCTGGTAGAGAAGTTCCAACGGTACCATCTGTGGTACAACCTCCTATAGGTAGTAGCAGTGCTACCATAGATACCTTCACTCATATGATGGCGACTGTGACACACTTGATCCAGCAGTCTCATGAGCAGCCACAGTCCAGTTCTAGGGGAGAGCCATCTGTAGATAAGTATCTGAAAATCTTTCAGGACATGCGACCACCTCTCTTTACGGGAGTAGGTGAGCTAGTTGATGCTGAAAACTGACTTATGAGAGTGGAGAAGATTTTGGAAGGTATGTATTGTCCGACTAATCGAAGGGTGGCTTTAGCCACCTTTGTTTTGGATGGGGAAGCTGAGAGATGGTGGAGAGGACAAATGTTGAAAAGGTTTGGTGGCAGAGCAACATCTCAGATCTTATGGGATAAATTTGTTAAAGTTTTCAGAGACTGGTTCGTGCCTCTTTCTACGAGGAGGCAGATGCAGGAGCAATTTATTTGGTTGGTACAATGGGATCGGACAGTTTTACAGTATGAAGCTAAGTTCACCAAGCTCGCACGCTATCTAGCTCATCTTATCCCTACTGCTGGGGAAAAATGCCATCGATTTTTGTCAGGGCTTCGCGATGCGATTCGCCAGCCGTTGATCCCTTTTGGCCTTGACGATTATTCTGTTTTGGTTGAGAGAGCAAAGTGGATAGAGATTGATTTTCAAGTTACCCAGAAGAGGAGAGATTTTCTATAGAAAAGGAAGGGTTTTGAGAAGACCAGGAGCTTCCAGACTCATTCTGGAGGTCCTAGTATGAAGAAGACCAGATCTGATAGTGGTGGGAGTTCATCCAATGTCAGAACATGTGATAAATGTGGCAAGCTACACAGAGGTGAATGTTTATCTGGCTCTAATGTCTGCTTTTGGTGCCATCAGCCTGGGCACATGGCTAGGAACTGCCCAAGGGGTCCAAAGGAGGGGAGGTCTAGTGCTCCTCCACCTCAGCAGAGTACTGAGAGACATCAGACAATTGGTAGACCTAGAGCTCCAGAGTCTTCTGCTTCAGCATCAGTACCTAGTCATCCGACTACGAGACCTATTGTGCAACTAAGGGTCTATACTCTTACGTAGCAAGAAGCCAAAGAATCTCCTGATGTGATCACAGGTACTATTTATGTTCAATGTCTCCCTAGTAGAATACTTTTTGATACCGGTGCATCACATTCATTCATTAGTTAGGAGTTTGCTATGAAGCATACATTGAATGTCTGCATTATGCCCACTGTACTGTTAGTTTTACTACCTGATGGATCTAGTATGATTGCCTCAAGTGTATGTTCACCACTACTTTCTATATGTGAGAGGAATTTTGAAGTGGAGTTGATTGTATTACCACTTAAGGAATTTGATATGATTCTAGAGATGGATTGGATGGCTAACCAGTTCATCTCCATAGACTGTAATAAGAAGGTAGTGAAGATCAGACTTCCTGGAGGAGAGAAACTTGTCTTTCAAGGCGATAGAGGTGTATCTTCTATGATCATCTCATCTATGAAAGCTTGTAGTTTGATTTTGAAAGGGCACCCAAGCTTTCTAGCTCATGTAAGGGACACTTCAAAAAAGTGCCAGAATTAAAGGAGATTGTTGTGGTAAGGGACTTTCCTGATGTGTTCCCTGAAGTCTTACCTGGTATGCCTCCTGTTAGAGAGATTGATTTCTCTATTGATCTTGTACCTGGTGCTGAGCCTGTTTCAAAAGCACCCTATAGTATGGCAGTTAAGGAACTTCAGGAGCTGAAGTCACAATTGCAAGAACTGTTGGAGAAGGGATTTATTCGTCCTAGCACCTCACCTTGGGGAGCACCCGTTCTCTTTGTAAAGAAGAAGGATGGTAACATGCGACTCTGCATCGATTACAGGGAGTTGAACAAGCTTACCATTAAGAACAAGTATCCTTTGCCGAGGATAGATGATTTATTTGATCAGCTAGTGGGAGCCACAGTCTTCTCCAAGATTGATTTGAGGTCTGGCTATTATTAGTTGAGGATTAAGGAGGAAGATATCCCTAAGACAGCGTTTAGTTCAAGGTATGGACACTACGAGTTTACAGTGTTACCTTTTGGACTAACAAGTGTTTCAGCTGTTTTTATGGATTTGATGAATCGGGTTTTCAAGCCAATGCTTGATAGTTTTGTCATTGTCTTCATAGATGACATTCTGGTTTATTCTTGTGATGAAGAGCATCATGCTAATCATCTGCAGGCAGTGTTGCTAGTGTTAAGAGGCAATGAATTGTATGCCAAGTTCAGTAAGTGTGAGTTTTGGCTGAAGAATGTGACTTTTCTGGGTCATGTCATTAGTGATGGTATTTCTGTGGATCAGCATAAAGTGCAGGCTATAGCTGATTGGCCCAGATCTACAACAGTGACTGAGATACGGAGTTTTCTTGGGCTTGCTGGCTACTACAGAAGGTTTGTAAAGGGGTTTTTCAAGATTGCTGCACCTTTGAGTAGATTGACTCAGAAGGCAGTTAAGTTTGAGTAGAGCAGTCAATGTGAGGAAGCTTTTCAGGAGTTGAAGACTCGTTTGATGACTGCACTGATTTCTACTCTTCCTTCAGGCACTAAAAGATTTCAGATTTACAGTGATGCATCACTGAAGGGTTTGGGTTGTGTCTTGATGCAATATGGGAGAGTAGTTTCCTACGCCTCTAAGTAATTGAAAAATCATGAGAAGAACTACCCAACCCACGATTTGAAACTTGCCGCTGTAGTGTTTACTTTAAAGATTTGGAGGCACTATCTTTATGGTGTTCATTGTGAAGTCTTTACAGATCACCAAAATCTTAAGTACATTTTTTCACGGAAGGAGCTAAATTTAAGGCATAGGCGATGGATGGAGTTACTTCATGACTATGATCTAAATATTTAGTATCATCCTGGAAAGGCAAATGCAGTTGCTGATGCTTTGAGCAGAAAGATGCTTGTGAAGATGAATTACTTATTGACCCAACAGGAGAAGTTGATAGAGATGAAACGCTTAGAGTTGTCTATGATACTTCCAACAACAGAGAATGTATGGTTAAATCAGTTGACAGTGCAATCTGATTTGGAGAGCAAGATAGCTGAGGCTTTATGGAAAGATCCAGATTTTGTGAAAATTATTGATCTAGTGAAGGCAGGACATGAAGAGGATTTCATTCTTGATGAAGACAATCTCCTTTGGTATAAGGGCAAAGTTTGTGTGCCAAATGTTGGTGATTTGAGAAGAGTTATTCATTACGAAGCTCATCATTCTGCTTATACCATTCATCCTGGTAGCAATAAGATGTATCAAGATCTTAAGGAATTATTTTGGTGGCCTGGAATAAAGAGGAGTGTAGCAAATTTTGTTGCTAAGTGTACCACTTGTCAATTAGTCAAAGCTGAACATCAAAGGCCAAGTGGATTACTTCAACCCCTACCTATTCCAGAGTGTAAGTGGGATGACATTACTATGGATTTTGTGTCAGGTTTACCTAGATCTCGACAGGGTCATGATACTATTTGGGTTATCATTGATAGGCTTACAAAATCTGCTCACTTTTTGCATATCCGACTGACTGACTCAGTTGAGAAGCTAGCAATACTGTATATGGCTGAGATTGTTCGTTTGCATGATGTGCCTAAGTCTATAGTATCTGATCGTGATGGTAGATTTACTTCTAGACTTTGGAGGAAAGTCCAAGAGGCTATGGGCACCAGATTGACTTTCAGTACGGCTTTCCATCCTCAGACCGATGGACAAACTGAACGGACTATTCAAACCCTTGAAGATTTGTTGAGATTGTGTATTTTAGATTTTGGTGGATGTTGGGAATCTCATATTCCTTTGATAGAGTTTGTATACAACAATAGTTACCAAGCAAACATAGGAATGACCCCTTATGAAGCCCTCTATGGAAGGAAATACATAACACCTCTTTGTTGGGCAGAGGCAGGTGAGAGGAAAGTAATTGGATCAGATTTGGTTGATGATGCTACAAGAAAAATTAAAATGATCAGCGATAGATTGCTAGCAGTACAAGATAGGCAGAAGAAGTATTATGATGCTAAGCACCGTTCTGTGGAATTCAATGTGGGGGATTTTGTTTTCATAAAGATAAGGCCTATGAAGGGTGTGCTTCGTTTTGGCAAAGTTGGCAAGCTCAGTCCCCGCTACATTGGTCCTTTTGCAATAGTGGAAAAGATTGGGAAGGTCGCCTACAGATTGGCTTTACCAGCGATATATGCTGTACACAACGTGTTTCATGTTTCTTCACTAAGAAAGTTTATATCTAATGATCCTTCTAAGATCATAACAGAAGATGTGAACTTACAGCCAGATCTTACTTATGTGGAAGAACTGGACCGTATTTTGGAGTTTAGTGTGAAACAACTAAGGAGCAGAGAGATACCTTTTGTTAAGGTTTTATAAACACATGGGTCAGAGAAGAATGTTACTTGGGAGGAGTCGGAAATGAGGAAGTGCTATTCTCATATCTTTGAGTAAGGTATGTTTGTTTTTTCTCTCTTTTAAATTTCGAGGACTAAATTTTTATTAGGATGGGAGAATTATAAAACCCGAAAACTGTCGTTTGGATGTGTCGCACGCATTTCGATGCGCCGCGACAAATCTAGGCGAATTTTCAAAGTTGTCAAAATTTGACGAAATAAATTTTATTAAATTCTACACAAAATTTTGATCGAAACGGTATAAAGAACCTATGTTTAATTCCGCACGATTCGAGAATTAAAAATCGTCAAAAGTAGTTTAAGTAACATTTTACCTTATTTTCCCGTTTTGCCCTTCATGAAATAATAGAAACCTTTTAGTACGAGGGGCACATGCGTCTTTTGCGTTATAAGCTTTCCCTTAACTCCTCATTTCTCCTAGGGACCGATTCATTCGATCCCTTGTTGCTTTCTTTCGGCCAAGCAAGAGAGGGCGCGGGAGCGAGAGCAGAAGTGGGGCGGCGAGGGCTTGGCGAGCGGTGGCCGGTGAGTTTCCGGCGGCGATTTAGAGGAGAAAGTGAAGGGAAAGTCTAATGTATGGTTTCTTGAAGCCTTTCAAAGTTTTTTTATGTGATTTTCCTTGAAGAAAAATTTCTAGGGTTTCTTCCACATGTTGTTTCCTCCAAAATCTCTTTACAATAAAGATTCCCCTTATGATTAGAAACGTTTTTATGCTTACAAATTAAATTTTCATGAAAAATTTTTATGTTTAGAAATTAGGGTTTTGCTAAATTGATGGGGCTTTCATAGAAGAGTGATAGGGATGGTATGTGAGCTTGCTTCTAAACCATAAAAATGAATTTTTATCAAAGACAATTTTAGGTTCTAAAATTAGGGTTTCATATACGATTAAATTTTGTTTAGGAATGTTGTTTGGAAGGGTTTAGAAGTATGATTAAGCAATAAATTGATTTTTTTTCTAAAGGTTTTTGTCATTTCAAAATTAGGGCTTTTCCTAATTTTGTAAATTTAAGTTAAATTATTACCAAATTTTGTTCCTAGTAGACTTGGGAAGTCTCTAATGATGAGAAAATAAGAAGGGGGGAAAAATAATTTTTCCTAATTTCTATATTATTTTAATTCGAAAATTTAAATACTAATGAAAGTAAAATGCGATGATTATGTTATGTTATGTATGTATTAGATAGATTAATTTAGAGTAATTTAGAGAAGTAAGAGAAGAAATCTAGATATATATCTTAGGTTTATTTGGACACATAAAAAGCTTATGTAGTAGTTTTCTCTTAGGGTTTAAAAGGAAGAATTAAGGAAACGTTGGTGAAGTAAGACACTTGTAAAGGGCAATAATTGAGGTAGGATCCTTTTCCTTACATGATCACATTTAATTTTGATTTTATGAATCTTTTATGTTTTATATCCTTATGTAATTGAATTATGGAACTTGATACATGTCAAACATTTACTTCATGTTTATTCCATGTTTAGGATACATGTCAAACATTTACTTCATGTTTGAGATAGGGAAAGAGTTTATACTTATATGGAAAGAAAATGAAAATGCTTGTGCATGTTGATTGCGGAGTACCAAATATGGTGCGAAAGCACAAATATGGCTCTTATGAGCAATACGGGAACAATATGACCCTTTTGGGGGCAAAAGAGGAAAAGAAATAAATATCCAAAAAGATGTTTATGTACTTGATTAGTACACCCCTGGTACTCCGGTACGGTTGGATATGATAAAGTATAAATAAGCATATGATATGACATTCATTAACTGACATACCTAACATACATAAGATACATGCATATAGCATACATAAAATGTCTAATATTCTTAAGACTTGTGAAAGTTAGCATGTGTAGGTAAAGAAATCAAGGCATTTCCTAAAAATGTAAATTTTCATTTTAGAAGACATGTGACGATGTTAGGATTAGAGAATTACTACTGAGCGTTAGCTCACTCCCTCGTGTTGGGATACTTTTCAGGAGAACCAGCTGCAAAGAATGGCTGACAACCCAAGGTTCATTTACAGTCGTCGTGTACCGGTTGACAGGTTATTTTGATATTTTTCTTAGTTGTAGTTTATCTCTTTTTGGGTGGTTTAGCATGCTTTAGATTTTTAAAGCCACCTATGTAAATGTGGAATGACATGAAATGCTATAAAATGTTTAGTTTAAAGTTAAAGTTGTTTAGAGGCGCTTTGAGTTTCCTTTTAATGTGTTTTAGATTTCTTGAATGCATGTGTTAAGCAAATTTCATGTTCTGAACATCCGACATCCGTTCCTGCCTCGTTTGCACGAGCTCATCGGGCCGGGTCGTGACAGTTTTCTCCAATTTCTTTCTTTATAAAATATGTGATGGCAATCGATGTAGCTTTGGTGATATCCTTTTGAATTTTTGGTGCAGTTAACTTTAAATTTTCTAGAGCATTTTTTAGCACCACATTATTTATCTCATTGTTATGTTCAGCTAAAAACTATAACAGTTGAAGAAAATTTCCTTGATTTCTAGATGTGTAAGACTCGTCATGGGCTCTAAAAGCTAGTTCTTGCTTTAAAAGAAAATGCACGCAATCAACTGATGCATTTAGACGAGTACGATATGCAGCTGTTGCATTTTCTGTTTGCTTTTTAAACACAAAACCAATATGTTGACTTTGATTCATTAAGTCTTCACAGTTTTGTCGTGCAATATTGTGCGCACTATTATGACTCCCAATATGAAGTTCAAATCTATCTGCTTTTTTCCAATTTGAAAATCCATTCTTATTGAATGCATCGTCATCCTCATTTCCTCTACCTGCCGCTTTAAATAGATAACAATATAAACAATATGCCTTATCTTTGCATATGCTGTATTCTAATCAATTAGAATATTTATCAAACAGCGCAGCATTGAATCGTCTATCTTTTGCCCCAAATTTAGTTTTAGGAAATTCATGAATGCGAGGTTGGAATGGACCTCTTTGCAAGTAAGCCCGACGAACTTGATCTTGAATATTAGGAGAAAATTCATATACAGGAATTCGCAAATCAGGATCAGATGGAAGGTTCTCTAAATCTATTTTTTGATTTCTTAATGATTCAATTTCTATGCGAATTCTTTTTTGACTTTGCTTCTTGTCTTCTTTGTTTGTCTCCTTTGAACTCTGTGAAATCTTCTTAAAATATTTCTCCATAACAAAAACCTAGTTATTATTTTGCAAGGTCAACCGGTCAAGATCTTTATAAAGTATAAGTCCTATGTTAATTTACACATAAGATCGACATGAAAACTCATAAGATCGACATTCAACAAGAATGCAATGGAAGAAAGAATACGAAGATTAGTGCACGAATAACTCATAAAATCGATCAAGAATGCAGAAAAATTTCAGATTACCTAAAGCTTGAAGTGGAGGTCGAACGAAATCAGCAAATATAGATCGGTCAAGTTATCGCGGCTTCGATTACTAGCGAAGGAGCAAGTGCGCAATCGAACAGGGCGGCGGTCTGGTCGTCCCTTCGACCTTCTTCCGTCAAATAGAGAACAAACCGACTGGGAGGCGCGAACAGGGCGGCGGTCTGGTCGTCCGTTCAAGCTTCGTCCGTCGGGATGGGAGGCACGAACAGGGCAGCCAAATGCGTAGGAGAAAACGAGGTGCGAGTTCGTCCTATCGCGTCGTTGGGAGGCGATTCCTGGAGCACATCATCTGGAGCATGAGCACTCGAGCAGTCGGGCATAGGAATTAGGTTTTTTTTTTTAGACGGGGCTACACTTGTGTTGCACCGTTGTGAATGGGTAACATGTCGAGTTTAGATACTTCCTTGTTCTTAGCTCACCCCATTGATTTCATAGTTTTTTATCAAATTATGATGTTCTTAGCTCACCCCATTGATTTCCTTGTTCTTAGCTCACCCCATTGGCATGACCCTAAGATACGACGACACAGATTCTCCTGAGGTGCCGTTTTTTGTTTTGTCTGAACCGATCCGTTATATACTTTACTGTTGCCTCTTAAGACTTGTTGTTTGGCTGGGTCTGGGAAGGCCCATCTCAATTGCGTTCGTACCCTTTTGTAGATACTACACTTGTGTTGCACCGTTGTGCATGGGTAACATGTCGAGTTTAGATACTTCCTTGTTCTTAGCTCACCCCATTGATTTCGTAGTTTTTGATCAAATTATGATGTATTTTTTCTCTTCAAATGTCATTGGTTTTGCTTCTTTTTGAGTTACTAGTTCAAATGCATTTAACTTGGTAGCTCTTTTTTTAACCACAACATGATTTGTTCTTAATATAATTGAGCTATCGCTCTCATCATTTAAAAAAAAAAAAAAACTGATTTACTTTTGATTCTTAACAGGGAATCTCAATAGATGATGATGGAAAGGGATCAAATCCTGAGCCATTTCAAGCAGCAAAATATTCATCTGGAAAGGTATACAGCTACACTGTCAATAATTTTATCAATCTTTTATTATTTAATGGTATTCCCAGATTGTATAAGTTGCTAGAATAGTTTGTATAAAAAATGAAATTTATGCTTCCTACTTTTATGACTTGCAGGCTTAGCAAAAAACAACGAATCGTCTTTCCTTGTGCTGCGTCTTTTAATAACACATCATTGAAGCTTTTCAACAGTTTGATCACTTAAATAAATCTGGAAACCTTTTAGATATAAAGAATAAAGTAAATAAAACGTATTATACACTTTGGATTGCAGAGAGAACTGTCCGAGGCTATGAAACAGAAGATCAGGAGAGAGTATGAAGCCGTTGGGGGCAGTCCAGATAAGCCTCTTAAATCTAATTACTTTCTTAATATCATGATCGTTGTTGCTTTGCTGGCATTTTTGACATCTCTGCTTGGAAACTGAATTTTTCTATGACAGGTTTTACCTCTTTTTTTTTTTCGGTTTAGGTGTAAACATTTAAAAAATAATTTGATTTTAAGAACAATGAGCTGCTTTTAGTATCGATATTTTGTTTTATTTTGTTTTTTGCCTCAATATTTGTGCCTGCGGGACCTATGCTTATTGCTCAAGTTTGGATGGACCCGAAGTTGCCTGTTGCTGGTTGATGGCTTGTTCACCAAGAAATTACACTATATATGTTCTTAGTGCTTTGTTTTTTAGGACATTTAGGCCAATTAAGATAAACTCACACACACATCGCATACACAAGATTCGAACTCAAGACTTCTTAGTTGATAGACTAAGCTCCCAACTAGCACACCAAATAAGCTGTGTTCTTAGTGCTTTGTTAGCGTCGATCTACTAAAGCAGTAAAGTTATTTTAAAAAATATTATGAAAGTTATCCTGAGGTTTTATTTATTATTATTATTATTATTTTTATTTAAAAAAAAATTATACTAAAAAGTTAGTTTTAGAAGATATAAAAAAAGTTATCTTAAGACATTGAGCTACCCCTTTTCACTAACAAAATGATAAAAAAGCCTTCAGCAGCTTCCCAGAAAATAACACAGATCTTGGGCTTCTAGGTTTATTATGGAAGTTTCAAATTTGAAACAAATTTAAAATTGGGCTCAAATTGAAATAAATTAGACTCGATTTTGGGCTTTATTTTAAAGTACCAATTGATTTAAATTTAGCCCAAATTAATTCAAAACGAGTATTTGCACAAAATGCATTATCTGTATGTTTATAAATGACGAGAATTAAAAAGGATATTTTGACGTTGATTCTACGTTGATATTCTTGTAGATTTGTAGTAGCAAATACCAAATTTTTTTATTCAAAATTAAGTAAAATTTACTTGAACTTGTTTTGATATTAAAAAATAGTAGTCGTGTTTAATTAATCGCCTCATGATTTGGAGCAAAATACTAGGACTACTTACGATTTCAGTTCCATTCCTAACTTCTATGATTTCTTGGGATTAAGAGTCTGTTTGGGATAATTACCGTTTTTTATAAAGTTGCCTATAAAATTATTGTTGAGAAAGAAATATAAGCTTCGTTTGGACAGTTTTTTATTATTTTTTAAAGTTATTTTTTAGTACAAAATTTTTAAAATTTTTAATTTAAAAATTTTTTTGTATTAAAAAGTAATCATAAAATTGTCTCAAATGAAGTCTTAATTACTCAAATTATATAAGTGATTTTTAAGTATAAAAGTTTTTGAAAAGTAGAAAGATATTAGTCAAATAAAATTATGATTGTCATTTTAAATCTAAAATAATGAGAAAATTATCTTAAATAGATCATAAGTCAAAATTTTGAAAATTCAATCAAGCATGTACTAGGAAATATCCACCATTTTAGCTCTTCATTTCATGAGTTCATTTATTGCTAATATTTTAATGGATGATTTAGGTTTTGTAAGACATATATGTATATAAAAAAAATATCCATCCAATTTTGTGAATATTATTATATATATAGTTTTTTAATTAAAATATCTGAGCCATGAAAATCAATTTAAAATGTTCAAGCTTAGCTTCACAGCTGCAGGCGAATTGAACAATCAAGATGGATATGCGGAGTTATCAATTTGACAAGTATGATTTTGCACGAGATATTTGGTACAAGGACTTCTTTGTTTGCGAACTATGAAAGCCTGTCTTACTAAAAATAAAAAATAAAAAAAATTTAAAATGGAGCTAAATAATGTGAACTTCCAATTTAAATTTGAAGATTTGTCCAACCCGCTTTGAGTGATCATATTTGATAGTGATGCATCTCTAGAAAATTCATTTGAGATTATTAAATATTGAATGACGATATATGATTAAGATGATCAATATGTGTTATTCGGTGTAGTTTTTTGAATTCTGATAGATTGACCCAAATGTTGTTCTTAAAAAAGCTATAATTACGACTTTGTTTTCTACATGGAAGAGGTTCAAGAGTTGATGGAGCATAAGAATTCTATTACTTTATTTGATGATTATTGATGTTGACCACAAACAATAATTGTTGTCACCATCGTATGATTTCTGTCATCTAACTATTGTCGCTCGGCTACTAATATCCAACTCCGTCATTAGACTTCAACTGTTCGATTATGGACACCCAACCTCTATAATATCTTCAACAAGAACAAGACAATTATTAATAATTATATGTAATATTGTCTTCTTTAATTATAAGGAAGGATGCATTATTATATCTTTAATTATATAGTGGATTATTACAACTAGGATAAACCCTATGATTTTAGATTTTTTTTCATGAGAAATTGGATTATTATATCTTTAATTGTTTAATGGATTCTTTCAACTAGGGTAGACCCTACGATTTTAGGTTTTTTTTCTATAAGAAATTATAGTGTATCTTATAATTTTTATTTCTGCATATTAATTTTTTTATATAAAATAAATATATTAAACATGTACTCTCAATTGTTGTAAAATTTTTAACTCGTAACAAATAGGAAAATGAAACAAAAATCATACATAGATCAGCTGCAACTAAATGATAGGCATGATTTGCCCTAGCACTAATCTTTCATAATCATGACATTAATTGCATAGTTGTAATTTTTATTAAAAATTATTCAAGCTCATTCTAATCACTAGATTCAATCCACACAAAGCCAGTTTGATTTTATAAATAAGTATGATTTCAATCAAAGCAATCTAAATTGGATAGAATATTATATGAATATAATCTTAAAAGATTTATATTTGTTTTCTTGAATTTTGAATTTATATTTGCTCCTCATATCCCCTCTCTCTCTCTCTCTCTCTCTCTCTCTCTCTCTCTCTCTTATTTGACTCTCATAAATGAAATAAAGTTCATAAATTTTGTAAATATTAAAAAATTATTTTACTTTTAAACAACTTTAATTTCAATATAATTTGTTTGGAGTCTAAATTTGCTCCCTTCAAATCAATTCTACTCAATTTGTCTTTGTATATATGTATATATATTTTAGTTTAAAATTATATTTTTTGATAAAAAGATTCGGACTCACACGTGTCGTGCTCGCCGTGGTGTCGAACGCCATCGGTTCTCTTCCTCTTATCGCCCTCTCAAAGCTCTCCCCTTCCCATCCCTACAACCTAGGTCGGAACTTTCGCTCGTCCGATCCCCCTCTTCTTCTTCCCCGCTCTCTCTCTCTCTCCACGTTTCTTTTTTTCTTCTCATATGCGCCAATATAGCAAGTTTCTGCTCAGGTGAGTCCACGATTTGAAATTTCCGTTGTCGATTTTATTCTTTCGTTATTATTACTTGGAACTTCTGTTCTCGGTGGATTCTTTTATGCCGATTGAGTTTCTCCTCCGTATGAATTGCTTACCGTTGTTTTGCCAAGATTCAATTTGGATTTTCAAAAAGATTGCATATTTTAGGTCCTCTAACCTTATTTGAGCCTGAAAAGGGACAACAACAATGTCCCAAGCAGCGGAGCAACCCACCTCTACTTCCAATGAGGGAACCTCTGAGAAGAGCTGGGTTCCTAAGCTTCATATGGTTTTCGAGAGCGATGAGAAGGCCTACCAGTTCTACTGCTTCTATGCTAGAGAGATGGGTTTTGGTGTCAGGAAGCACTTGGTAAAGCGTCGCTCTAATGGGACAGTGTATGCGAGAACGTTTTGTTGTTACAAGGAAGGATTTTGCAGGACCTTGAAGGAAGGGAAGAAGCCGCGGCCAGACGCAAGAACTGGCTGTGGTGCACATATTGGTGTTCGGCTTATGGATGATGGTAATTTTCATGTTACTGAGTTTGAGGCAGAGCATAACCATGAGCTGGTAGAAAAGGCCCCAGAAATTCAATTGGAATCAAGTAATGAATTGGTAGTGGATGGTAAAATTCGCAAGAGAAATTTCCGTGGGAAGCTTGCAGGAAGGCTTGTTCACAGGAGTTATATTCCTTCTAATTGTTTGAGCAATCCGGTGCCTTGGGAAAATGTTGATAACGAGGATTGGGTGCCCAAAGTTGATATGGAATTTGAGGATGATGAGGAGGCATATGACTTTTATATAAATTATGCAGCTAGAATAGGATTTAGTGTCAGAAAGCATCTGGTGAAACGAAGGACTTCAGGCATTGTGTATTCAAGAACATATGTTTGTCATAAAGAGGGTCAAAGCAGAAAAAGTAATGAGCTGAAGAGAGATCAACAGCATGTAAGGGGTCCCAAGCCATATGAAAGGACAGGTTGTGCTGCATCCATGACCATTAAGATTATGAAAAATGGTAGATATCGTGTTACTGAGTTTGAGTTAAAGCATAACCATCCACTGGTAATTCCCTCGAAAGCCCACTTGTTCAGGTGGCGTTGGCGGAGGGGTTTAGTTGGGGCACCAGTTGATTTTATTGCTTTGGGGAATATCCAAGAGAATGCATTAGAATTATCTGATAACAAGAACGAGGCATATGAAAGTAACGAGAATCCAAGTTTTATGTCTACCAGATACAAGAATTATGTACCGTCGAAGCATATGGCTGAGATGGTTCCAGGGGATGTTGGAGCTGTAATGCAATATGCGCAGGAAAAGCAAGCAGAAGACCCATCCTTCTATTATGCTTTGCAGTTGAATCAGAATGACAAATTAGCAAGCATCTTCTGGGCCGATGCGAAGTCCATGGTTGATTTCGAGTGCTTTGGTGATGTACTGTGCCTCGACACAACATACAGATCAAGAGACTATGGCAGGCCATTTGCGCCTTTTGTTGGAGTGAACAATCATAAGCAAATAATTATTTTTGGTGCAGCATTGCTATATGGTGACTCCGAAGATTCTTTCAAGTGGCTATTTAAAACGTTCAAAACTGCAATGTCTGGGAAACAACCAAATGTAGTCCTCACAGATCGGTGTGAAGCCATGAGCAATGCAGTAGCTGCTGTCTGGCCAGGTACAACTCACCGTGTTTGTGTGTGGCATATGCATAATGATGCCTTGAAGCATCTAAATTTTGTCTTTCAAGGTTCAACAACATTTGCAAAGGATTTCAGCCGATGTTTGTATGATATAGAGGATGAAGAGGATTTTGTGTTGGAATGGACGAGCTTAATAGATAAGTATGATCTTGGCAGTAATTCTTGGCTGACTAGGTTATTTGAAGACAGGGAGAAGTGGTCTTTGGCATATGGGCGCCAAGCATTTTATGCTGATATAAAAAGTTCTCTTGTTAGGGAAAGCATTAGCCACAAACTAAAAGAGCACTTGGGTTTGGAGTGTAAACTGTTGGACTTCTTCAAGCATTATGAGAGTGAATTGAATGAGAGACGCTATGTTGAACTGCAAGCTGATTTCCGTGCTTGTCATAGTTATGGAAAGATGCCTGCTTCAAAAATGCTGAGGCAGGCTGCTAATGCATACACTCCTGCAGTGTTTAAGATATTCCAAATTGAGTTTGAGTTGTCGATGGATTTGATGGTATACAATTGTGACCATGATCAGGCTACATACATATACAAAGTTAAAGCAGAGAACTGCTCAAAAGAGTATATTGTAAGATTTGACACAGCGGATAATACCATTATCTGCAGTTGCAGAAAATTTGATTTTATGGGGATTCAATGCCGTCATGTTCTGAAAGTACTAGATATCATAAATATAAAGGAGCTTCCTCCACAATATATATTGAAAAGGTGGAGAAAGGATGCTAAGAGCGTGAATCTAAGAAGCATTCATGAAATAGAAGTTGATAATGAAAATAAATCTGCACTAGGAAAGTGCTGTAGCAGTTTGCGTTACATATGTAATAGGTTTGCAATAAGAGCTGCAGAAACTAAGGAATCATGTGCATTCATTGAAACTCTATCAAATGAGCTCATGGATGAAGTATGCAAGATTTTAAAAAGAACACTCCCTGAAAGGCCTTAAAGCTAGTTAGGTCAGTTTGAAGCATTTTTCAAGACAATTTCATGCTTTCCTATTATTGTTTTTTTTTTTTTTGGATTTCTGGTATTATTTCGATGCAGATCAATTAGTCAAACTTATATTACCATTGCTTTTTTATTCTTTTGAAAAGCTTGCTTTTTTAATTGAAACATTGGTAGTACTAATCAACTAGCCCAAATGGCGTTGATTTAGATGTCAGAAAATTGAGTTTAAGAGAGATTACTGGATGGTTGGCCCAATAGTTCCGATGAAGACCTTTGGAGCTGATAGATTAAAGGATTCATTCGGTCTATTGTCTTGCTTATAAGGATAACCATTTTGTCTATATTGATTAGTGCTAAGAACATCCTTCTAGAACAAAAAGTATGGTGTCTTCTACTCGGGGTGTAGCTGGCTTGATAGAATCATAGTTAATTAAAATTATACCAAATTTTATTTTATTTTAAACCTGCAAGTTAACCTAGAAAAGAACATCCTATCAGTAAAGGCTATTGGTTCTAGGTTCCAATCCTGTTGAGATGGGCTATGATTTATGTCTCTGTTCCTTATTTTAGTTTTATTATCTTGATAGATATAGCTAGGGTGATTTTATAGTGGCTTTATGCATTGGTGAACTCCATTGGTATGGAATAGCAGTATACAACAAAGTTACTGGGAATGAAAACTGCACTTTTCATTGAGCAGGCTTGCCATACTAACCAAGGCATAAACAACAACAATAACAACACCAATAACATGAAGCCTTTATCCCCCCCCACTACGTATGGTTGGCTACATGAATCTTTTTTCTTCACTGTGTCCTATTAAGAGTCAAATTCTTTATTTAAATCTAATAAAAATGGTCATTTCTAATACTTTCTAATCAAGTTTTTTTAGGCTTACCTCTATCTTTCTTAAAATATGCAGGATATAATACATCTACTCTCCTAATCGGGTCATCGGAAAGCCAACGTTTTATGTGACCAAACCATCTAAGGCGGCTCTCTATAATCTTATATGCCTCCAGAGCTACTCGAACCTTTTCATGTATAAACTTGTTTTGCATTTTGTCTCTAAGTGTAAAGCCACTCATCCACTTGAGCATCTTCATCTCTGCAACACTTAACTTAATTTTATGCTTCTCTTTTAATGGCTAACATTATGCGCCATAAAGCACCCTTACATTTGAGGGGTACTTTTCTATCACACAACAGACCCGTTGCATTCCTCAACTTCAACATCCAACTCGAATTCTACTATTAACATCCCCATTTATTTCACCATTGCTTTGAACAATAGACTTGAGATATCTAAAATATGTAATAACTTAATCATCCAATATCACATTCCCACCACTAGATTTATTACTACTAAAATTATACTCCATGTATTCGATTCTAAATCTATTCAACGAAAACCTTTAAACTCTATGTTTGACCTCCATAATTTAAGTTTTCCTTCGACTTCCTCTCTTGTCTTATCAATAAGAAGAATATCATCAACAAAAAGCATACACCAAGGTATATCCTTTGGCAAATGTTTGGTAAGAACATCCATAACTAAAGCAAAAAGATATGGGCTTAAAGCTGATCCTTGATGTAATCCAACTGAAGTTGGAAAATACTTGGTCAAATCGCTTTATGTTTGAATACAAGTAACCGTTTTTGTATACATATACTTACTGCTTGAATATAGGCATTATTAACTTCTTGCTTTTTTAGAACTCTTCAAAGCACTTCTTTTAGAACATTATCATATGCTTTCTCTAAATCAATAAATATTATATTTAGATCCTCCTGAACATTATCATATGCTTTCTCTAAATCAATAAATATTTGTATACATATACTTACTGCTTGAATATAGGCATTATTAACTTCTTGCTTTTTTAGAACTCTTCAAAGCACTTCTTTTAGAACATTATCATATGCTTTCTCTAAATCAATAAATATTATATTTAGATCCTCCTTACTCTCTGTATACTTCTCCATCAAATCTCTCAACAGCTGTATAGCTTTCGTAGTAGTCCTACCTGGCATGAATTCAAATTAATTTTGAGAAATATTAGTATCACATTGTAACTTATGCTCAATTACTCTCTCCCATAATTTTAATGTATGACATATACTTAATTCCTCTATAATTTATACACTCTTGTTTACACTCTTATGCACACTTTTATTCTTAAAAATAGGAATCACTTCTTCTCCACTCATCTGACATCTTTTTAATCTTCAAAATAATATTTAGAAAATTTAATAAGCAAAGAAATTCTTTGATCTCCCAAGCATTTCCATATCTCTATTGGAATATCATTAGGTCTTACTGATGACCGGTGATAAAGTAAATAAATTAGCCTAATAGCCTATTATAGAGTGACTTTACGAAATGATAAGACTTTCTTTGGCTATTTTAAAAGTCTAATGAAAAGCTGGAGTTAGAAAAATTATGGTGAAAGACTAATGACTTTTGTTCAGTAGATTTACAATTGAGCTAGAGGTCCTTGCTACATTTGTTGTTGCTTGAGATGTGCTAGGGAACACATTTGAGCATGGAAGGTGGTGCATTGTTGTCTTCAGTGACAAGATTGTCTTTCTGGTGATCTCATGCTGGACCTTCCTTGGCTGGCCACACAACCTATGACAACTTGGCGGTGAGGAAGTCTTGGGCTTCATCGACAAGGGATGAATAAGTAAGCTAGAGGTCCTTGCTACATTGTATGTAGCCATCACTGTGTTGGCAGATGTGGGCGGCGGAGTCAGTGTGAAGATGGTCAAGAGTGGGGGAGATGAGGTCACAAAAGCATTTGCTGCAGTGGGACCCAGAAAGCTAGATTTTTCTCGTGGTTCAAAATCACTGTAACTGCTCACATTTCCTATAGTATGGGTGGACGCAAAAACAAACCATTGCCGTGAAACAGAAAAAAGTTTTCTAAGCTCAAAAGCTATATAACACTGAATCAAAATATATCCCAAGTTAACATCCCAATTGGAAAAGATATTAGCAGTAATAAGTTATATATAAACATTACAATTGTAAATAATCTGAAATCATAACAGTGGCAGGTGTCCCAAATAAACTCAAACAAGCACCATATAATTGAGATATTGAAAACTAATAATCTATATAGCAATGTAAAAAGGCATGCCTGGTGAAATTGTTGTTGCTCTAGGCAATTGAAAACCATAGCTTTCTAACTTGTTTTTACTTATGGTAGCTAGAGATTGGAATGGTCACCGATTTCATGGTTTGAAAGAATTCATTTGCATTACTTTCCACCTTTTTTAAGAATCTCTTCGCTAAATACCCACAGCTTGTTGGCTAAAACTTTGTCCTTTGCTTCAGGTAAAGGATTCTCCTCGTTGCAGTTGACATAGTATTTGCCTGTTGCATCTTTTACTTTTGGATTTAGGGCTAGATAACAAGTCGTCGCAGCACCCTGCAGATGTTAATGATTTTCAAATCTAACAAATAACTAATACTTACATGAAAGAAATTATTTACTCATTTTTAGATTTTTTTTCTGATTTGTCCACAAATAAAACAGGAATTGACATTATTTTACCTGCGGGATGGTCTTCAAAAATGGCTTCAAACAAATTACAAGTGCTGCTGCAGAAACAAAGAAAGTTTTTTTTTAATTGTTGCTTATTGATCCACAAAACCCAGAAAAAATTGAGTGAACAAATGTTATATACCACTAAAGCCTAGGAAGCGGGTTATATTTGTCTGTATTAGTCCTGGGTGCAATGAATTGGCTGTGACATTGGAACCCTCTTCCTGGTTATCATTAGATGAATATTAGTGTGCATTTTTTTTTCACTATCAGCATAAACACAACACTTGAAGATATTATAAATTATTGAGGGATTATCATCCTGACCTGCAGTTTCCTAGATAGCTCATTTGCATGAAGTATATTTGCCAGCTTTGATTGGCCATATGCTAAAAAACGTTTGTAGCTGCCAAAAGATGAAAATAGAGTCAGCTTATATAGTTCTGTAATTGCCTATAAAGAGAAGTGGCTAGTGTTTTTATCCAATTTGCAGGCACTGAGTTCAATCAGAAATTGTACAGGGAATGGGTCTCAATTGCCTTGATTTGTCATTTAGCTTATCCAAACTGAATGGCAGTTCATATCCTCTTCGATGAGCAGACGATGATACATTAATAATCCTTCCCTGAACCCCTGTTTCTTTGGCTGTTGATTTCATCTTTTCCAGAAGAAGTTTTGTTAATAAGAAATGACCTGCAATTTCAAATGAAAATTGAAAAGAAGGCATGTGTGAGGCTTGCTTCATTTTACTCATCAGCGTTTCTTGTAAAAGCATGAATTAAGATAGATTTTCCTTGTCATGCGGTCTCCATCTAAATGCAACCAGTGTACTGATACTTTGTTAATATGAAACTTTTATTACCCAGGTGGTTTGTAGCAAACTGCATCTCTATTCCATCTCTTGATAACTGAAAGGGGCAAGCCATTATTCCTGCATTGTTTCTGTTAAAAACAAATATTTTTTATGTTACTGTTGCTATTTGTGATGTGAAGCTCATTTCTTTTCTACAGAAGTGGTGAATGTTACTTACATTAGGATGTTTAGGCGTTTATTTGTTGAAATGAATGAGCGTGCGAAGGTCTCGACTGAGTCAAGGGAGCTGAGATCCATCTCCATGACATGGAGCTTTGCACTTGGATTTTGTTCAAGGAGGCTTTCTTTTACCCGCAGGCCACTCTCAATTGTTCTTGATGGGATTATGACTTCAGCTCCTCGCAGTGCTAGAACTCTTGCTGTCTCTTTTCCGATACCATTTGTTGCACCTGGACTATGAGGTAATGAAGTCCCATATTAGAAAGCCGGTCTTAGGGCTACTATTAAATTTATTGGAGTAATTTTTTCAGTTAAATTTATTGGAGTAATTTTTTCAGTTATTGATGCAGTACAATTTATGCATCAGAGCACTAGTTTAGAATAATGGATTGGAAGAGTTTTGAATTTGAAGACTAAGTTAGGAAGATTGTCTTTAATCTTTCACAAAGCTATAGGTTAATTTGTAGTGTGGTGCAGAAATTGGGTGCATAAAACCATTTGATTTTATGTTATTGCTTTCCATTTCTTGAATAACGTATGATACAATATGTAAGTGTTTATTTATCAGGTGTTGGATCTGGACTACACAATCTGGGCAAGGCATTCCGAGTGGTTCCACATCAGCATACCAAAAAGAGAGCGAAGCTAGATTAATTCAATAGGTTTTTCAGGAAGAAGCAATGGTCCTAGTTCCATAGAGTTAACTGGAGGAGGCTAGAACAAAATTATCAAGGAATCTAAAGAAGCAACATCTAAGAAGTGTTACTGGGTGATTAGCCAATGTTTTGCCTGTGGAAGGATGGACGTAAGGTAAAGAATTATCCTACTAGGACTCAGTAGGAGTTCATTGGTACATAAAAACACACATACTTGCACCTAACCTAACATGAAGTAAGATGTCATATCTGAATACGTCATATTACCGTTAACTTCAGCTTGAAGCGATCTTTCTTTTATAATGACACAATGGCTTGTAGATGAAATCATCTGATTATGCATTTATTGTCTTTTGCTACCATTTCTTTGTACCTAATTTATTGTCTGATTCTGCTACAACTTTGAATATGCCATTTTATAGGAGCTACGTAAGTGAAATCAAAAGAGAGAATATGGAAACAAATCCAACTATGGCAGAGACGAAGAAAACCTGTGACTATTGCAGTCAAATCACGGGCATCGATCCCCTCAGTAACCTCTTCTGCTGTCGATGACCGGCCAAAACCTGAGGCACCTTTGCTTGTTCTCCATGGCCAGCCCCACAGACTCATTTGCTCTGCAGTTTCTATGACCTGGAAGAACAACAAAATTTTCTGGAATGAGAAGAAGCAGACTATGCTTCACTGTGGTATCTGCCCACTGGTTTCATCTGCTTGTTAGCAGAAGATTGAGAGGTACGCGGAGCTTTTATATCCACCGGCTGTCTATGGATAATGTTGTTGGATTTATGGGTTTCAGACTTTCAGTGGCTAGCGGTGAACCCAATCGTTGACCATGATGAGTGGGAGATGCTCTTAGCCATTTGATTGAAATCCAATGGCTGCTATTGATGGTTGCGATTATTCTTTGGTTTCTACTGATTTAGAGGGTCCATTATTGGGCTGAATAGAGTCTGTTAGATTTGGGCCAAGCCTATTAGCTTTGCGCAACGATTTATGTAATTCAGGAATTTAGGTGGTTCATGTATCATTTATTAATGATTTAATGATAATAAATATTAAATGTTATATTTAAATAATTTTTTAAGTGTCTCAAGTAATTTATTATGTATAAAAAAATGAATATGATGATTATATCAGCTAGATTAATTTGGAGGTTTAATCATTTGCCAATTGATTTTAGTGGAGTATTCAAGAAGGTTAGAGCTTCGTTTGAGATAGCTTCTTTATTGTTTTATAAATTAGTTTTTTTAGTAAAAAAAATTTTAATTTAAGAAATTTTTATACTAAAAAGTTATTTTAAAAAGCAGTAAGAAAGCCGTTAGACACTATGATGCTCATTCAAAGTTGATTTAGGTTTCGTTTGGGATGACTTTCTTACTATTTCTTAAAGTAATTTTTAAGTATAAAATTTTTAATTTTTTACTTAAAAAATTACTTTAAGAAGCAATAAGAAAGCCGTCCCAAACAAAGCCTTAGGCTTCGTTTTAGGGCGGAACTAGCCTTAATTTTAAAGGGGGGCAAACTTATAAGGCATATATGTCGGGGGGGGTCTAAGGGAGCAGCGCCCCTGCGGGGGTTTTTTGGGGCAGCGCCTAAAAATCATATTATTTTAAAACTTTTAGGGGGGGCAATTGCCTAAAAACTTTATAATAAAGACTAAAAATGAATGAATATGAACAAATTACTTAAAAAATTATATAATTATTTTTTTTTTTTTGAGGGGGGAGGGGGGGCAATTGCCCCCCCTGACCACAAGGGGGTTCCGCCCCTGCTTCATTTGGGACGGCTTTCTTATTATTTTCTGAAGCAGCTTTTTAGTATAATATTTTTTAATTTAAGAAATTTTTGTACTAAAAATTTGCTTTTGAAAGCAATAAAAACCCGTCGCAAACGAAGCCTTAGTATACTTGGATTTAGGGTTAGCTTTTACTTGGAATCTCAATGAGGGATGTACATATAATTAAAACAAACTAAAAGCCCTTTTTTTTACTATAAGGATATTAAAATTATATAGATCTATGTGTAAAAATATATATGTAGAACATTGAATTATATTTTATATCTTATTATAACGCATTATATAAATGATTATAAAATCATATTTGTTGCGGACTCAAATATACGCGACGATAGAGTTTAATTTTTCGTCTCAGCGTTGTACGTATATCCAGCACACAAACAGAAGAATAAAAGAACACCAGGATTTTTACGTGGAAAGCCCTGAAAAAGGGAAAAACCACGGGGTCACGCCCAGTTGAAAAAGTTCCACTAGTGTTGTATGAAATACACGAGGCTGATTCATCCGTTAAATTCAGGACGATCAGATTACAATGAGTATCAGTTACAAGGCCAAGCAGAGTTTCGACGTCACTCGGGTGTCCGACAGAATTCCGGCGTCACTCGAGCGTCGGGTAGAATTTCGGTGTCGGGCAGAATTCCGACGTTGCTCCGGCGTTGGGCAGAGCTCCGGCGTCCCTCGGGCGCCCGGTGGTGCTCTGGCGATGCTCCGGTGGTGTTCCGACGGTGGTCGAGGAGGAGCTGTTCCCTCCTAAACTTCTCTTCTCTTCTTGGCTTGGGTCCCCTCTTAAGAGAAAAGAGGGGCTATTTATAGTTTTTCTGGAGTGGCATAGCCCGTAAATAGATGAGGGATCAGGGGCAAATAAGGAGTGATCCGGATGAACAGCTGATATTGAATCCCTTGATCATGAATCGTTTATTGAGCATCTTAAGGTCTTAATGGTATCAGAATTCTGCGATCTTGGGCTCGTTGGATTCGTCTCGTCGAGTCGCTCGATTCGACTATAAGCTCGTTAAAATCGGAGACCGTTTGGTAACTCAAATTGCTGTTTGATGCTTCCAACAGCGCTTCAGATACTTGATTTGGACTCATTTGGGCTCGGATTGAGTCGAATTTGGTGTCGTTGGATTCGTATTTCCGAGACGCTCAATTCGACTATAAGCTTGCTGAAATCGGAGTTTATATGGTCTCTGAATTAATTTTTGAAGTTTCCAACTTGAGTTTTTCCTCGAGATTCGTGCCCGATCAAGATAATTTTTTGGTGATATATCAGTTGCCCCCCTATTTTTGGACGTCGAAGCTCCACGAGTCCGAAAATACTTGTTCCGGTATTTTTCATTGGCCGAATCGTAAAAAATTGCGTTCAACAAGATAAAATTTTCCTCAAACTTGATTGTAGGGGCCTCGTTGAGCTCCGCAAGTATCAAAATTGAGTCCGGAACGTCGAAAAACGTGTCCGGGGACCCCAAAAACGTCGAATTTGGTCCGCCCGGCCCAAAAATCGGAACCCGGGAACCCGTAAGCGGCCGAACCAGCCGACCGGCCGGCCGGCCACCGGCGGCGGCGCGCGGAACAGCGCCTGGCCCTCCTGGCGCGCGTCGGGGCCGCCCGTGGCCCGCGCCTGGGCCCTTCCGCGGCTGGCCGCGGCATTCGGCCGAGCCGTTTGGCCGCCCGCCGGCCGGTTTTATTTATTTATTTTTTTTTAATGTGGCGGGGCCCAAAAAATTCCGAAAAATTTGAAAAAATTCAGGGAATTTAATAAAATTTTGGAATCCTCCCCCCCCCTCAAAAATACTATAAATAGACCCCCCAGAGCCTAGGAGAAACTCGCCCCTTCTTTCTTTCTCCCTCTGGCTTTTGGCATTTTGAGGCCTTCCGCCGTTTTTGAGTAGGTGACTTTCCCTACTCAACTCGGCGCCCCTCCCTTTGCACAGAAGTTAGAGTATTCCTCTCTTCTCCCCTCTAGTTTCTGGCATTTTGAGGCCTTCCGCCGTTTTTGAGTAGGTGACTTTCCCTACTTGACTCGGTGCCCCTCCCTTTGCGCAGAAGTTAGAGTATTCCTTTCTTCTCTCCTCTAGTTTCTGGCATTTTGAGGCCTTCCGCCATTTTTGAGTAGGTGATATTCCCCACTCGACTGGGCGCCCCTCTCTTTGCGCAGAAGTTAGCCGCTTCCCCTTTTTAGGAAGGGAAGCGGAATGGGAGTTAGAATTTCTCTCCTTTAAGAGATCATGTGGAGGTGAGATGTTAGTCGGAGGGAGTCTAAATATGGTCAGAAGTCAGACGTCGAGAAGAAGTACGGCGTCGGATAGAACTCCGACGAAAATCCGTTGGCGGGAAGAAGTCTCACGACGGGTAGAAATTTGGCATCGGGTAGAAGCCCGACAAACATCCGACGACGCGTAGAAATCCAACTTCGGGAAGAAATACGGCGTCGGGTAGAACACCGACGAAAATCCGTCGGCGGGAAGAAGTCCCACGACAGGTAGAAATTTAACGTCGGGTAGAAGCCCTACAAACATCCGATGACGCGCAGAAATCCAACGTCGGGAAGAAATACGGCGTCGGGTAGAACTCCGACGAAAATCCGTCGGCGGGAAGAAGTCCCACGATGGGTAGAAATTTAACGTCGGGTAGAAGCCCGACAAACATCCGACGACGCGCAGAAATCCAACGTCGGGAAGAAGTATGGCGTCGGGTAGAACTCCGACGAAAATTCGTCAGCGGGCAGAAGTTCCACGACGGGCAAAAATCCAACAATGGGAGGAAGCTCGAATTCGGGCAGAAGTCAGATGAAAGTCCCGGGAAGAAGTCCAGCAACGGAAGGAAGCTCGGCGTCTGGTAAAAGTCCGACGGAAGTCCTAAAATGGGCAGAACTTCAGCAACAGGAGGAAGCTCAGCATCGAATAGAATTTCGATGCTATTTTAACGGAAGTTTTTCGATGATGAAGGATCGGGTGGAAGTCTGTTAGCAGTCAACGACCAAATGGGGAGCAGAAGGAGAGAGTTCAAGGGTGCTGCTATCAGTAGTTGAATGAGAAGCCGATGATGGTTCACGATCGAGCAAGAATCTGATGATGGTTGAGATGAAGTAGAGGACCGCCGGCAGATATCCGACAAAGGGCCGATGATGGCGGGTGTCCAGTGGCATTGTGTTAAGGCAATATCCATCCATACTGAAGTGTGCCAACATCAGATATTACTGAATCAAGGGGCCGAAGTAGTGTGACATGCCAACATTCTGGCAATACACTAACACTATCAACTGAGTGGAGGTCTGATGATGATCCAGTTATGTCCTTTCTTTGAAGGAGCAGTTGTAGGAGATGCTTACGTGCAGTAAGGGAGAAGTCACTTAAATCCACCAATGATATTTGACTGTGTTAAAGTTGCTTGTTGCTCGATGATACTAGCTTGTATAAATGTCACCAGTGTACCTTTTACTTTTAAATTCTTACGAAGGTGAACTAGATGTACAATCTTTCGCAATATAACTTCAATAATATTTATATGAAGTTGAAAACTTGCTTTTGCATCTTTGAAACATGAGTTGATATATTGTGTAACATGCTCTTTCGAAGATTTTTTGCCCGCCAAGAATCTCTGTGGAAGATGTCCAGCGAATCCATCAAGAATATATGACATATCCGAGGTTGTATGTCGGAGCCTTTGCTCGACGACGTTAACCTGTATGGAGGAGGTCGGGAAAATCCACCAAGGATGTGAGACCTTTTCGAGGTTGTATGTCGTAGCCTTTGCTCGACGACGTTAACCTGTATGGAAGAGGTCAAGAGAATCCACCAAGGATGTGAGACCTATCCGAGGTTGTATGTCGGAGCCTTTGCTCGACGACGTTAACCTGTGTGGAAGAGGTCAGATCGAATCCCCCTGGGATTGATCATCCAGTGATTGAGACACAATAAAGATTGTGTATTTCTCGAATCAAGGATAAAGAGACTATATTTATCAGTAATTTTTCATTGTCATTTATATTCTTTTTAAAGAAAGAGACAATATTAGAACTGGACGAACAACACATTATATTACTGTAAGACAATACAATAGTTCCCTTGTATAATATAAGAGATACATATAGGGACAACCATATCATTTGACTTGGTAGAAATACTAAGGACATTAGAGTGACATCCTACTTATCATAGAAGAGATACACGATGACACATAACAAGTAGTGTTACTAATACAACTACACAAAGTGCATGGTCATTCAATCTCGCCAACCATTTGAATATTATTCAACTGTTGTCTTTGTTGTTGTTGATTTTGCCCCCCAGTTGGACCAGTTTCATCTCGAGCAAATGAGTTTTGGATGAATTGTCAGAGATATCCTTGTCGGATCAACCTCTCTATCTCATCCTTGATATGCTTGCAGGCTTCGGTAGTGTGTCCACGACTACGGTGGAAATAACAATATTGCTCTTGGTTTCCAACATTCGGCTTCAAAGAATTAGGCCACTTGATATTTTCTTTATCTCGAATGGCCATTAGTATGTTGGTTCGAGTTGCATTGAGAGGCGTATACTCTTTTTTATGTCGGAACTCGCGTTGTGGTACTGGGGGTCTAGGAGATGAATTTTTCTTTCGTTGCGAAAATGAGTCCTCTATTGTAGGGACGTTCTTACGCTTTCCAGTTGTTTGCTCAAATTGCTTTTTATGAGCATTAATGGCTTCATCAGCGGAGATTTGAGCTTCTACACGATAGATCAGGTCAGCATATGAATGAACTGTGTCTCACATGAGTGCCGAATAGAAAGGGCCAGGACGGAGGCCGCCAAGAAAGACCCCTCTCAGCAATTCAGGATCCACTCCTAGAATTTGTCGAGCCTCGATGAAAAATCGCTGAAAATACTCCTTTAACGATTCTCCTTCTTTTTGACGGATCCCGGAAAGGTGAGAAGAATCCTTAATAATTCTTCGATTGGCAACGAATTGTTCGACGAACACTTTGGCCAATTTGACGAATGTAGGGATCGTTCCGGCTGGAAGTGAATAGAACTACGTTCGAGCTTGTCCTTTAAGGGTAGCAGGAAAAACCTGGCAAAGGAGTGCATCAGATGCTCGCTGGATATGCATGAAAGTTCGGTAATGATCGATGTGCTCGTACGGGTCAGATGTCCCGTCGTAGGAATCGATGCTTGGTAGTTTAAATCCTGCCGGAATAGGGTGTTGAAGAATAGCTTCTATCAGGGGTGACGACTCCTGCAAGTCCCACGGATGAAGGGGTTGCCTTATGCCTCCTGCAGGAAACTCTTCTCGAACCAATCGTCGTAGTTCGTGGCAAAGGGCATTGCGAGGGAGCTCAGCAACGTGTGGTCGGGCTAACTCTTCGGGGAGGTCCAAAGGAATACGAGGTTGCTGACCTGTGTGCGGAGGATGGGTAGAACTTACTGTATCAGCCAGTTCGTTATCTTGATGTGACTGCGAACGCCTCCTGGGTGGAGGAAGAGGAATCTCAGCTTGAAGATGTTCGATTTGAACAGCTTCAACACGTGGCGGATCTCGAGGGAGAAGAACCTCCTCCTGAGGTGCTAGGTCCGGTTGTCGAGTCTCTCGTAGGAGTTGTAGGATCTCGTTCTGAGATTCTTCCATTTTTCGGATTTACTCCTCCAAAGAAGGCCCTGAGGTTCCTTCTCCAGCAATGTGTTGCCCCCCAGGAAGAAAGGAGGCAGAAACTTGATGTCCATGATTTATAGACTGGTTTCTGGATTGAGGAGAGTGGTAGCGGGAGGCTCCTATGAGGCGATTGCTACGCCTATTGGCCATGAAAACAATATTTAGGAGTGTGGGATAGTGTTTCCCACAGACGGCGCCAAACTGTTGCGGACTCAAATATACGCGACGATAGAGTTTAATTTTTCGTCTCAGCGTTGTACGTATATCCAGCACACAAACAGAAGAATAAAAGAACACCAGGATTTTTACGTGGAAAGCTCTGAAAAAGGGAAAAACCACGGGGCCACGCCCAGTTGAAAAAGTTCCACTAGTGTTGTATGAAATACACGAGGCTGATTCGTCCGTTAAATTCAGGACGATCAGATTACAATGAGTATCAGTTACAAGGCCAAGCAGAGTTTCGACGTCACTCGGGTGTCCGGCAGAATTCCGGCGTCACTTGGAAAGAATTCCGGCGTCACTCGGGCGTCGGGTAGAATTCCGATGTTGGGCAGAATTCCGACGTTGCTCCGGCGTTGGGCAGAGCTCCGGCGTCCCTCGGGCGCCCGGTGGAGTTCCGGCGAAGTTCCGGTGGTGGTCGAGGAGGAGCTGTTCCCTCCTAAACTTCTCTTTTCTTCTTCTTCTCTTCTTGACTTGGGTCCCCTCTTAAGAGAAAAGAGGGGCTATTAATAGTTTTTCTGGAGTGGCATAGCCCGTAAATAGATGAGGGATCAAGGGCAAATAAGGAGTGATCCGGATGAACGGCTGATATTGAATCCCTTGATCATGAACCGTTTATTGAGCATCTTAAGGTCTTAATGGTATCAGAATTCTGCGATATTGGGCTCGTTGGATTTGTCTCGTCGAGCCGCTCGATTCGACTATAAGCTCGTCAAAATCGGAGACCGTTTGGTAACTCAAATTGCTGTTTGATGCTTCCAACAGCGCTTCAGGTACTTGATTTGGACTCATTTGGACTCGGATTGAGTCGAATTTGGTGTCGTTGGATTCGTATTTTCGAGACGCTCAGTTCGACTATAAGCTTGCTGAAATCGGAGTTTAGATGGTCTCTGAATTAGTTTTTGAAGTTTCCAACTTGAATTTTTCCTCGAGATTCGTGCCCGATCAAGATACTTTTTTGGTGATATATCAGTTATACAATCATAAACTTCGTAGTTGTTGCATATAGTCATTATTTTGTTAGTAATTTTATCGCCAAATAAAATTTTATAATTTTTTTGGCGAGATTTCATTGGAGTTAATTGATCGAGCATTTGTATGTATAATCGATTGTACAGCAAATAATAAAAAAACAACAATAATAATAATAATAAAAGGGTATTTTTGACGCATGCATCCCTTTGGGAAACGGTATCCCATCACATTCCTCGTTTCCCGTTTTCGAGCACGGCGGTCGGGCTGACGGGGCGCAGCCATTAATAAGCAATCCCAACGCACCGATCTCGTCTTATCTCTTAGCCATCCATCATTGATCATTCCCCCCAACTAATTCTAAATTTACCCCTTTTTTTATTTAATAACTTCACAGCTCAACCCCATCATTTATTATTAATTTAATACCACACATAATGAAAAATAATTATGTTTTTTTAATAAATTTAATATAAAATTATCTTCATTTTTTAAATAATAATATCACTCATTTTAAAAACACAATTACCTCATGTAAATATATGAACTTAAAATAATTATTTATATATTATATTTATTTGAAAATAAATTTGATAATTTTTAGATGAAATATATATATAATAGAGCAAGAAAAAAAAATCATTTATAAAAACTCTTATATATTAATAATATAAAAATCCAGCTCCGTTCATTCTCCTCCCAACGGCCACAACTCCGGCCACCAGAATACACTGTCTAATTTTTTTATGGGAGAAGGTATTAAAAAAAAGGGGAAAAAAGAAAACCCTAGGGCTTAAGCGAATTTCCGAAACTAGCTTGAAAATGTCGCCGGAATCCGATCAGACTCGGATAGTCGGAGCGGCGGCGTCGGCGGCAGCTGCGGAGGAGGGACCGTGCCCGGCGGCGGTGGTGATAGCAGAGGTCGAGAGATTGTTCTTGTGATTATGCATCCAGACCTTTAGAGCATGGCGCTTTACACCAATCTCGACGCAGAACTCCTCGAGCTTCTCGTCATCGTGTTTCTGGATCCGCCATCCGAGCTTCTCGGCGAAGATCCACATCTTCTCCTTCTGCTCTGCGGTGAACTTTGTTCGATATCTCTTCCTCATCGGCCCTTCCTCCCTTCTTGGCGGCGTCTCCGAAGCCCCTCTTCCGGGATCGGGTGAAACCGGTGTCGGGATCTGGTGGAATGGAAGGGGCGGCGGTGGGAAGAAGGCCACCGGCGACGGTGCCGGCAACATTGCATGTTTCAGTAGAGGGCGGTGGGTCGGGGACCCTTCCCGCCGGTGGAAGTTGCGGTGGCAGCCGCACGCGGCGCACTTGAGAGATTCTTCCTCTCCTGCCATGAACTCGCCGCATCCGTCGTAAGCCTGCCCGCCCATCGCGGCGGCGTGGTTCCGCAGGCACTCGCGATATTTGCCGTCTCCGGCTACGCCTGCAGTTTTCTCGGCTGCCGTCGACTCGACATAGGGAACCAAGCTTAGATCCATCGTCTCTCTATCGATTTCTCTCCTTATGCTTCAGCTTCAGAGTTGATAAAAAAACACTGCTGAGCGTGCTGCTTCTCCCTCTGAAGAGGACAAGAAATTATGCTTTTATAAAAGAGGAATTTTTGCAATAATATAAATTTCACTTAAAATACACTGATCAAAATTTCTATCTAAATAAATTTTAAAATTATTTTATAATATATAAAATATAAAGTTTTATTGAAATAAAATATCATCTTAGATGATTTATCCACATAAAATATTGATCTTCCCAGAAAAATTTTATTCTATACGGATACTTGACGGGAGAATCATCCGGTTATGCTTAGATACCGAGAGCGGTACCACCGAGCCTCGGTATCGGACGTGGCACATTTTTATTGGAGTCCGGACGCCATCCGGACTCCGCACAGAATAAAATTTCCTTCCGAGGACTCATATATATTAAATTTGATCTATATTAAAAAAGATGAGAAAAAATTAAAAATATTACAAATGCTATTTTTAATATTTATTTTAAATAAATTTTTTTCTTAATAGAAGAAAAATAACTTATATAGAAAATCCCATTACATTTTATGCAGAAAAAAATAAATATGATATTTTGATTTAATTCATATTATATTTATGTTAAATTAAATACTATAATTTCTCAGATTTATTCTTTAAAAAAAAATAATTTATGAGATGTGGTCCATCTACTTTGAATTTATTAAGCGGTTGATAGTAACGGAATTGACAATTTTAGCCCTATATTTTCTTTGCGGTAAAGCTAAATAGACCCAGCCTTAACCGGTACACTTTATGGTCATGCAGCTCATGCTCGAGCTCACCATATTTCAACCTATTAATTATGCCCACTCACCCAATTGCTTAAAATAAAAATAATTAGACTTTCCAATTAACTATAATCTCACTTATTATCATTAATTAATCCAATTTATCTTAATTAATTATGCATATTAAACATGCCTTAAAAGTCATCTTAAAATTATAATTTTTTTATTCTTATGTGATCATAAGAAATCTAATTTGAAATGAGAGTCCCAATAATATTATTACTTATCTCAATGATGATTCATATCTAATAAAAAAATATTTATTTAATTGATTTTAATGAATGAAATTTATTATAAAAAAAATTTAATACATAGATATTAAGCTTTGATAAGGAAATCCTAAGAAAAAAGAAATAATATTTGGAGTCTCATGAGCCATGCTAAATCTTTTTAAATATCTTCCTTTGTCTTCAAGCTGATATATAAACTTATCATCAGAATAGTGTGATAGGCAATATTTTTGTCAAAGTTGACTCAAATCCTTATGAACTCCTATGTGAAGGAAGGCATCTACTATAAGTAGAGCCGACTTCCATTGACAAAAATGCTTTAATTAATGTGCAATCATATTTATAATTTGCTTATTTTATTTTGAATTTTTTCTTAAAGGGACAAAAAAATCTTATTTATAGTATCCCTTAATTAATACCACTTCAAGCTAAGGCTTGCCATGCAAACTTCCACCTAATTTATTAGCTTGGTTCTCTTCTTCTAGTTATTATAATTATTTACTCTTTTTTTTATAGGGTTAGAGAGTCTACTTCCTTAGATATTGGTTTTCTGATGATCTGGTTAAGAGAGTACAATAACAACATCAAGCCTTTGTCCTACTATGTGGGTTTGGTTACATGGATACTTTTTCTCCATTGTGTCCTGTTAAAAGTCAAATTCTTGTTTAAATCTAATAAAGAAAGATAATTTCTAATATTTTCTAACCAAGTCTTTTTAGGTCTATCTCTGCCTTTCTTAACATAAGTCAAATTTAAAACATCTACTTTCCTAATCGGGTCATCGGAAAGGTTGTCGTTTAATGTAACCAAACCATCTAAGGCGACTTTCTCTAATCTTATCTTCCACTGGAGCTACTCCAACCTTTTCACGATCTGGTTAAGAGAGTAGATGTATTAAATTCGATTTATATTAAGAAATATTCAGATAATTAGACAGATCTAAAAAGATTTAGGCTTCGTTTGGGAAGATTTTTTACTATTTTTTAAAATAGTTTTTTTAGTATAACAATTTTTTAAAATAAAAAATTTTGTACTAAAAAATTGTTTTAGAAAGCAATAAGAAAGCTGTTTCAAATGAAGACTTAGTTAGAAATTATATATATTTTTATTATATTTAAATATAAATTTGACTCATAAGACAATATAATTGGAAAAAAGAATTATCTAGTGGACCCCAGGCACTGAGATGAAAGCTTGAATATTATTATTATTGTACTATATTTTTCAATTTTAAATTAATTTTTACTAAATACTTAAATGATGATGTGGCACATATTTTGTTAATTTATTAAATTTAAAATTTTATTACAAATATAGTATTTGTATGGTAAAAAAAAAATTGACAATGACCCAATGGGTGAGTTAACACGCAACCTATTTTACCTCATGGTTAGTCCAATCAACCGAATCACGTGGTGGGCCCCATATGGAGGCAGGCGGGTGGGGCCTTCAGCCGCAACGTGATGAGGAGCACGTGATATGCCCGCCCTGCCATAAATTCGTCTCACGCCTGACCCAACAGCCACTACTTAGCTTCATGCTGAAAGGTTAGTGAAGGGAAATTTTGCATTATTGGACTTACGGTTAATGTATTTGCAAAATTACCCCTCTCAATAACGCAAAATTAATTATGATAAAAAAAATAGACGAGAAAACATTTTCTTTGGGACAACTCAAAATATAAAAAATTGCATGTGATTGCATAATTAATTTTTTTATTAATTCAATATCCATATTATTACATAATAGCATTGCCTTTTTTGAAAATAGGAGACATGTTAGTGCAATGCAAAAAAAAAATTGTTTATGGTGACTAATGTTAGTGAAGGGAATACGAAGATATTGTGTATGATTTTGTGTGACACCTAAAATGACCTTTGACTTAAAATAAGGGACAGAGTTAAAAAAATTTCGGAGTACGATTCGAACAAATAATAGTCGATAAGTGACTAAAGACGATTAAAAGACCCTCTCACCTAGAATGAGTTTGAATATAATGTACAAAAAATTATATGTTGGAGGATGTTCATACAAGGGCCTCTTGCCATCAGGCCAATATTCAACATTGGCCTTTAATATTTAATAATGATCTCGTAAACAATGCTAGCTATTCATGTAACTTATAAGCTTCTGTCAACGTGTAATTGTTAGCTACTCATCTGACCTATATGGTTATTTCAGTTACATGCAACAATTCAATGTTGTAACGGATTTGTCTTTAGTGCATAATGATGATGTCCCTCGAAATATCTTTCAGGATAAGCTTTGTCATGTAATTTAAGGTCAATATTTTTTAGTAAATCCAAAACATTGATACACTTCGATGAGTGAGGCAACTAAATTGAATTTATGGTTAGAGTCAATCGTCATATTGTCACCTTCATAATTATGACATTCAATTAAAATATATTTTCTCACAAAATAAGATGCCAAATGTGTGATTTATCATATATATATTATGAATTCCCAACCTTAAGAAAAGGAGAATTGATTCATCTAAATATATAATCAAACATAAAGAGGATAAATAATCAATATTATCAAGACCACCATCATCAAGGGCTTGTCACTACATTCTACGAAGGAGTTTTAGAATAAATTTTTGATGACTTTGTTAAAACAATCGTATACTTTCATTTTGGTGATATCTGCAGTTTTTTAACTATTTAAAAATAATTGTTGTCCAAATCTATAAATAAAGCTCTAAGCCAATTATTTTCATTATTTCTTTCTCTTCATAAAGAGTAAAGATTATAAAAACCAAGAAAACCTAAAATTGTCTAATACTTTCCTCACACTCCACCTCCTTAGAAAGAGGACAACATGTTGAAAGGAGGTCTGCCTCTCTGCTCTCACATATTCCTCCTCTCTTGGCTGGCGCCGCTGATTTCATGGGGTTTTCATGAGCTTTTTTTTTGTGATTTTGCTTGAATTTTCTTCTGTTCTCTGGTTCCTTTTTTTTCCCTGTTTGGTTTTTTTGCGGTTTTGCATGGCTTTTCTCATGACGACCATCTTTAAGCGCGGCAACCATCTTTAAGCGCAACGATCCTGGCTTTCTTGCTTGTAATAACCCTTCTAAATCTTTAAAAGATGTGTTAGCTAATTCTGATTCTTCGGTGGAATTTTCGAATCTAAAAGTGACTATTCTTAGAGGTTTGCCTGCGTCAAGGATCTCTAAGGCTGAAGTTTTGCATTTTGCTAAGCCATTTGATTATGCTTTAGTTGGGAAGTTTCCACTTCGTCAGCCGGTTCTAGACTCGATTAGAAAATTCTTTTTCAATCTCAAATTGTCGGGTGATTTTCTGTCACTCTTTTGGATCAGAAGAATGTTCTGATCAAGCTTGCTAACGAACATGATTGTTGCAGGGACTTTGCACATAGATATTTTTTTGTTTATGGGTGTTTTATGAAGTTGATAAAATGGACCCCTTTTCTTGACTTATCGGAAGAATCTTCGATTGCCCCTGTCTGGATTGCGTTTCCTGAACTTTGCCCCCACCTTTTCTCTCCTAGCATTATTTTCAGTTTCAGATCCATATTTGGTAGATCGCTTCGTATGGATAATGCTAATGTTGTGGGTTCTAGACCGTCTATTGCGCATATTCTCGTGGAATTGGACATTTCTAAGTCTCATCCCGATTTAGTTTGGCTTGGACCTGAGAAATTTGGGTATGTTCGAAAGGTGGTTTTGGAAGGTTTGTCTAGTTTTTGCTCTCATAGCAAATATGTGGGTCATGAAAACTCTGAATGTATTAATTTGCATCATCATTTGAGGAAGGCTGACGTTTCTGTTCAGCCGGTTGTGTTGGCTAGGGACTTGGCTTTAAAGGATCGGGAAACGGATATTACGGGTGAGAAAATGGTTGTTTCTGAGTTTTGCAATGCTTCTCATGTTTTAACTTTGCATGATAAGGTGGAAAATTTAAACACTGGGTTTTTGTAACATTTAGATGGTGATTTGGGTCCCTCTGTGGTGCCGATTTTGTCAGGTCTGGTTGCTTTACCGGTTCAGGTGGATGATATTCATAATGAAATTGTGGTAAACTTGCCTGAGAATCAATGTGCCTCTCCTTTAATTAATTTGTCATGTGTTGCTCAAGAGGATTGTCAGGGGGGTTGTTGATATTTGTTTGTCTTTAATTCATGTTTCTTTTCCTCAGCTTGATTCCCCTGTTCTTGTTGAGAAGGTTGCTATGAGTACTCTTGATAATTTAGATGATGTTAATGTGGGTGTTTGTGATGTTAACTAGGTTGATTTGGTTGATTCTTTTTGTGGTTTGGTGTCCCTTTCTGGTTACTCTATTTCATATGATATTGTTGGATCACCTAGTATCGTTAATGATCAAAATGTGCCCTTTTATTGATGTTCCTATTTCTCTTATTTCTACTGAAGCTTTGTTAGCTCAATTGGTTTTAAATGTGAACGATGTTAGTCTTGATTATTCTGATTGGCTTGATGGATATGTTTCACCATGCAGGGATGTTGGGGAAGATTTGGGTAGTGTCATCGATGAGTTTAATGAGATGTATAATTTGTCTGTTGGGCACATCGTTCATAAAGCATTTTCTCGTATTGGGGGAAAAAGGCGTGGGAGAAAATCTAAGAGATAGTTTTTGGATGTTTAGGAGCTCCTGTCTGCTCTTGTTGCTTCGTTTGGTGGCTGAGCTGTCTTGGGTTTGGTTTTTTCTGTTTGTTGTTTTTGGTCCTCTCCTGTCTGTTCTTGGGGTCATTTTGGTTGGTTGGGCTTAAGGTGGTGAGGTCTTTTGGGGCTGTGGCTTTCTTTCCTGCTGGGGTTGGTTGGGTGGGTGGGTGCTATTATTTTTTGTCCTCTTTGTCCTCTCTCCATTTCTGGTTCTTGTGAGGCTATGGTTTTGAGGGTTTTTTGCCTACGGGTGTTGTTTCTTTGGTGGCTGTTGGGGTGTCGGTTTGTTGGTGCTTGGGTTGCATGTCTTCTTTTCTTTTTGCAGGTTGTTTTTGGAGGTTTTTTTCTAGGTTTAGTGGTTGTTGTTCGTTTGGCTTCTGGTCTGGAGCGGAGGATCTTCTTACTGCTTCTTTTAGCTTTTTTTTCATTTGGTTAGCTTGTTTTTCTGATTTTTTTTCTTTGCTTTTCATTGTAATAGATAGAAGCATCGATTCATAGGTTTTATTTCAATGACTGCATTTTTAGTAAGCTGAAGGTTCTTTAAGGACTTGTAATATTTATTTTTAATTAACGCGTAGGCCCCTTCATGAATTTTCTCTAAAAAAAAATCAGCCCACCTCCTTAGAGTTTCCTTCAATTATATAGCAAAAATAAATCGCAGCCAGGGTTGACGTCCACCTCTTCTTAGACAAATGGTTTGCATAAGCTGGCTTATATTTATATATGTTCCCATCAAGACAATTTTACCTTTCTAAATGAAAGGATAGTCCTATCACTGTGAAAGAACTACCTGTAGTAAAAGTGCTTTTCTCAAATCACTTTGCATCGCTATCTTCTTTCGAAAGTCCTTTCGGTTTGGTTTATGTGATTAAGAGATTATTTAAAAGCGGACAAAAAACATAAAATCAGTCTCTGTGGGATTTAGGAAAAAAAGTGTCCGATGAGATCAGACCTCCTTTGTCGATTCCACTTAATGGAGATGGCACCAATTCATTAGCTATTCTACTAAGCATGACTGTGCATTCATATTCATTTGAATAGAACGGACAAAGAAAATTCAAATATGAAAGCTCTAACTTCGAAAGCTAATCATTCGCTATAAATTAAAAAATAATTAAAAAGTTAAGAGATAAAAACAGAAATAAATTCCATATAAAATCAGTTAAGCCAAAAAATAAAAAAAGAAACTAAAAAATAAATTAGCTAATTTCACACGCCCGGTGGGACTCGAACCCACAATCGCCTGATTAGAAGTCAGACGCCTTATCCATTAGGCCACGGGCGCTCCGATGAACTGAAGCGTACCAATGTTTTTTATAAACATCAATAACGAGTACACAGATTCCAAGCCAATTTACGCGTCGTTCGATTATCCTGCTTCTTTTATAAAAGATAATCTTAAAACTGTTGTTTGAAAAAATGGAGAAATAAATACACTAAAATTTAAAAGCTGCTTTAAGAAGCAGTAACAAAGCCGTCCCAAACGAAACCTAAAGCTTTTAAAAATAGTACAAAAATACAGTTCTCTAAAAAATGTTTCTGCAAAAATATCACAAACAAACACCAGTAATAAAAAAATTCCTCTGTTTCTAAACGGAAAAGGCAAAAAAACGCTCAAACAAACTAGGCCTTAGACATACATATTTGAGTTACGTTAAAGTTCAAATTAAAATTTTGTTTGGGACAATTTATTTATTATTTTCTAAAATAATTTTTTAGCACAAAATTTTTTTGTAAGTAAAAAAAAATAATAATAAAAAACTATCACAAACGAAATCCAAGTTAATTAGATTTTGTGCCAAGCTAAATATTTAAAATCATTTTACTGATTCAACATTAAGTTTGCATTAATCTTATCTTACAACAATAATTTACTATTATAAAATATACTTAGTAGGAGCATCTCTAACTGGATTTTATTTGAAATAAAAGTATTTTTTAATATAAAAAATTCTTTAAAAATAATGATAAAAACTTATTCCAACCAAAGCCTGAGTACTGTTTCTGACCAAGCTTAAGCTTAATTGAAAATATTCTTTATTTTTGTAATTTACATTAAAATACTAAAACAAGCAAATACTTTTCATATTATGATATGAATTTATTTATTTTTTTATTTTGAAAACTTGAACTCCTTTAGGTGAAAAAAGAATATAGGTACATATTGTAATTGAGTGCTTTCTGGATCGAGCGCAATAGTTTTGACTTAGCCATTGTTGTGATCATTTAAAGCTAAGATGCTTTGCTCCCTCATGTCCAGTTGCTCGAATTGCTTTTTTTTATTATTATTTTTATTTTTTTCATTTTAATCTAACAACCGTAATCCTCGAGAAATTATTCTGTGCGGAGTCCGAACGTAGAGTATCATCCAGTTACTGCGTGCGCACTGCATATGTTCTGTGCGTGCACTACGTATACTATGCGTATTTGTAAATACGCAGCAAATCAACAATATTCACTATTTTGCTATTAATTTATTGTGTATCTATAATACGTAGTATATATGCAGAGTATAAGTAGTACATACACAGAATATACACAGTGCGCACACAATAACCGGATGATTCTCTAACGTTCCGACTCCGCACATACTAATTTCTCGTAATCCTCTTAGTTTTTTTTTTTTCTAAAACCATTACTTCTAATGAATAACCTTTGTATTGGAGTGTTTCGATTAGAATTTTTACTCAAAATGTTTAAATATTTGCTATCAAAGAGGAGATGCCCATGCCCTGTTTAATTATTTCTATTTTAAAAAACAGTAAACAGTAAATAGCCGTGTAAAACAAATTTGGAGGACTGCTTGCTTCTGCTTCCAGTTCTACAATAATGACAAATGGCCCGCAGGTACCCACCCCAACAAGGAAAGAAGAAGCAACATAGGCTATTCAGACACTCTCCAGTAAATGGAATCAGGAATGGCGTGTCTGCTTCTTCTTAAAGTTTTGCCTTGTTCTGAAAACATCTGTAATTCTAGACTTTCTTTTCTTTTTTTTTTTTCCAAGGGAAAAGATAGCGATTTCATAAAATTCCTTTAGTACACTTCTTTTACTATAGAAAAATATGAATAAAAAGGGAACTGCTGCCAATTAATCAGTGGTACAGCAATCACAAATATAAAACGTTTAACTAAAGCAAGCACAGTAATTCAAAAAAGAAAAAAAAACAAATCCAGAAAGCAATCATGGCTGGTGATTCTCTTGGGACTTGTTCTGCTATGTCCTCCTAAAATACGAGAGATTATTCTGTGCAGACGCCGAACGCAGCTCTACGTCCGGATACTAATCAGAGTGAGCCACCTTAATAATACCTAGCCTCAGTACCGAGCGGTATCGAGCCGCGGGCTCAGTTATCCGGACGTCCGCACATAATAATTTTTCCTAAAATAAATACATGCATCAAGAGACCTTTCTTTAGTGTTTGAACAATTAACCTGGACCGATCAGTTCGACTGTTTGGACCTGAAACTGGTTGCTTTGCTGTTTGACTTGGTTGAATTGATAGAATTATTATGGACCAAGCTAAAATTGATCGAAATAGGTGAACAGATATGAACCAAGGTATATGTGGTTGAATCGAATTGTAACTCTAGCAGCACTCACTGATGATGATAAAATAATCATTAGGATGTTATAATATTTAAATGCAATCACTTAAATATTGTGCAATGTTCAGTGTGAGGTTTTTGTCGAGCTGATACAATGGCTGCAAGTAATCAAGATGAGTCATTGCAGAAAAACACACAAACAGAGCTCCAGAAAACAAAGAGGCAAGCATTCATATTATCATTTTGTTCATCGAGGAAGCTACAGGAAAAAACGTCTATATATAGATATATGTATCAAACTACTGAAAACAAATCAGAGTTTGTTATAAATCTAAGGATGTGATTGCTGAAGCTTTTAACCAACGATGAGCATGAAGCAACTCTGAAAAAAGGTGATGTTCTGCAGAATATAGAAGATGGAGCTGGAAGCCAGCATATCAACTTTTGAGATAGTTTATCACATATAGCTTATCTCATATCAGTCTTGAAGAGGGAGATAAGGGGTAGGCCAACATTTAGTATCTCGATTGGATGCCTCCGAAAACTTGGATTTACTGAATGGCAAAAACCATGTATTGCATCGCTGTGTTATTCTACAAATATATTCACGGAGAAAGTGTTTTCAATGGTAATGTAGATATATGGAGTAATAGCGGTATGATAAAAAGAATAAAGAAAATACAAATTTAGATAATTAATTGAGATAAAAGGTAAGAGCAAGCTGTAACCCGCGCCAGAGAATGATATCTGTTAATCAATGGTTTCTAAGATATGCTGCCAATTAATGATTCCTAAATATTGTCTACAAATGATTACTATCACTCCACCTCAAGTTGGAGTGCGCAGATTACGAACACCAAATTGTAGATGATAGAAGGAAGATCAGTTGCTCCAAAGCTTTGGTGAAGATGTCCGACAGTTTTTAAGATGAGGATGAGGATGAGGATGAGGATGATGATGATGTCCGAAAGTTGATTCAAGGTATGGACATATATAAACTAAAGACAGCCAGCTTGGATTCTTTCGAAAATCACATGACATTTGACTTTGATGCGGTCAATGCACCAAGAAAATACAGGATTTGCAGCAATATAGAGCGCAGCTTTATTGTCAAAAAATATGTTGGCTGTTTGTTGATGTCTAACATATAGATAATGGAGTAAATAAAGGAGTCATCGTATTTCATGAGATTTCTAGAATATAGGAGAAGTACCCAACCCAATACAGTACCCGACAATGGAGCAATGTGTTTCTAGACGAGTTACCCAATCAGAGTCGCAAAAAGCATTAAATTGAAGTGTGCTAGATGAAGAAAAGAGTAGTCCTTGCTCAGGAAATTGTACGATGCATCCAAGTAAGTGATGAGCATCCAGGTGATTGCTGAGGATTAGCTATGAATCTAAGCACTTGAACTGAAAAAAAAAGCTTGGCCAACTGATAAAAGAGAATTCCAACAATATGACAATATAAAGAAATATCAGGTTAATAGGTCTCCATCTGTTGAGATATGGTGAAATTTGGGGTCCATAGGTGTCTTGAAAGGCTATTTCTATTGAAAAAGATAAATACCATGCTTAGAGTATGCAATTTCTAGCCCAAGAAAATATTTAAGTGATTCAGGATCATTTAAGGCAAAACAATCATGGAGATAGGTCTTTCGGGAAGCAATGACATAAATATCAATAAACCATGATGTCATCCACATAAATAACTAAGGAGTTAAATGAATGTTCTACAGTCATTGTGAATAGAGACTAATTAGTTTTAGACTGAAGATATTCTGTAGCAAGTAAAGCACTAAATAGTTTAGCAAATCACTGTTGAGATGCTTGTTAGAGACCATAGAGAGATTTGTGGAGTGCGCAAACAAAAGTCCCTCTTTCAATGAAAGTTGAGTGGAATCTATATATAAACATCTTCATCCAAATCACCATGAAGAAAGACATTATTGACATCCAAGTGATGAAGATGACAATTTCTAATGGAAGCAATTGCTAGAATTGCTTTGAGAATAAGTAAATCAACAAAATGAGCAAAGGTCTCAAGAAAGTCAATTCCTTCTTGTTGGCTATAACTTTTCGCAACAATATGAGCAAAGGTCTCAAGAAAGTCGATTCCTTCTTGATTTTCAATGAAAGATGAATCATTGGAGTTGTCACTTGTGGAGTTGCCATTTTGAAGGTGTTGTTGAGCTATCTGGCTAGCAACACAATCGAAAGTCTCCTAGTGGAGGCGATATATTGAAGGATATGCATAAAACTTGTAACACTTCACTATTGTGTGACCAATCTAACAGTAGCGAGAACAAGTAGGTCGCTCCTTTTTGAAGTTTGGACCCTTAATACTTTGTTTCATCATCTTCTGAAAATATTGTCGAACAACAAATGTAGTAGTTTCAATATTTGGTTGTCCTGTTTCAACCACATTACTTCCCGGCTAACAAAAGGAAGAAGATCCATAATTTGCCCACATAAAGCATAATATGATTTATTCAAACCCATTAAGAACTGATTTAGAGTGCTGTTACTACGCACGTAGATATTAGAAAGTATTGCAAATTTGCAAGTTCATCTTAAAAAGCCTCTAAATGGGTATAATAAGTAACGATAGACAATTTTTCTTGCCTCAAAAGAGATAATGTCTCTCTCAATATGGAAGAGATAAGGAGCATTGAGTTTCCAAGAATGCTCCTTAAATTCAAACCAAATTTCTACTCCTGTATCAGCAGGTGTATGCATTGACAACTAAAAAATGATGTGGTGAGATATGCGTGCATGTGAGTGGATACTGCGGTGAGGCATTGGGCAGAGCACGCCAACAAGTGTATGCTAGGTGCATTAGAGCTAGGCATGCGGGTTATGCGCAATGCGCATGGGCGAATACTCTATGCTCGAATGCTAAGCGATAGAAGAGTCATCAATAAGGACAGTTGGCGGCAAGAAACTAGCAACAAGAAGTTGTCGTGCAGAAATTTTAAAGCTTATATCTGATGACATCAGAATAATGTAACGAATCAAGCTCATCAAGAATGCTTGGAATGAAGTGAGATCTAAGCAAGTTCTAAAAGGAGTTCAACACCTATATTTTTAACAAGCAACGTAGTAAATTATCTAAAGTTTTATTAACAACCGCTATTTAACTACCAGCCTAGGGATGAAAGGCTAAGAAAACAAGTCAATTGAGTTTCAAATAATTTTCACAGTGATTTCTAAAAATAGAACTTAAACTTAACATTTATATCCAAAATAATAAATGACTGTAAACCATGTAATATGCAATTTCTTTGAAAAATAGTTTTGTGATATGTGAAACATTATCTACTTTAAAGCCTGGCAAGAAATGTCCTATTTTTGTGAATCAATCAGCTTAGAAAAGTATTTCTTTACCCAATCACCATCAAACAAAGTGGAAAGAGAGGCTTCCTTACCAAGTAAATAATTATTTTTTCAGAGTTTTCTTATTGCATACATGTGCTATTAGAGTAAAATTTTGTAAATATAATTACATTCTATATGTTTATTTACATATATTTACAAGTGTGTTGTCCTCTGAAATCAATGCATTTCTTTTTTTTTTCAATATTTTTATTAAAATTTCGTTAAAAATAAATACAGAAGTTTTAATTGAAATCTTTGACATTTATTTGTAACTTTATTTTAAAGAATCTCGAGTAAATTTTAGCTGAAATTGTATTAAAATGATTGAATTTGAAACTCACTTAAATTAGCTGAAATGAAAATATTTTAAAGAATCTCGTGAAAATTTTAGCCCTCAACCCAAACGGTCTACTTCGTTTTCTCCTTTGTGTCTCTCTCACGCCTCGCGACTCATGACCTCGAGCACGGCTTTCGTTATCCCTTTCGCTCCTCTCTTGCCCCCAAACAGAGATCACCCGTGGCAAATATTTATGTCTTCTAAGCTCTAAAGACCATGTTATTTGCATTCTAAATTTTGATTTTACAACTCCTCTTGGCTCCGGTTATGAGACGGTAAACAGAACTATTTTAACTTAGGCCCCCCTGAATAAAATTTATGGCTCCACCATTGTTTTCAAGAGCATTGTTTAGTGGTCTTAGCTTTTACAAGTATGGTAGCAAGAAGCAATTTAATCATCATCTCTTTATTGTGAGAGTACATAAAATATGTGCTCCATTAAATTAATAGTTGTATCCCTTCCATAGTGATTTGTTGTTATTCGCCAAGAATGCAATTCATAAATACAAATATGTCATAAGAAAGGTCTTTCGATATAGAGTTGCTTTCCATGATAAAGATACCACCAATGATAGAAAATAGACTTGCTATAAAAAGAGTTTGTCTTCATGTTCATGTTAAAGGATATGAAAATTCAGGCAAAGAATAAAATTCACCAATTCTAACAAATCCAGGAATCTAAAACTCTTAAGGAAAAAATTACTAAAATAACACATGATAAAGCACATCAATAGGCTTCTTCATCAATTCTTTATCTTTCTTTAAAATATTAGTAATAAGAATCATATTAGTGCTGAAATTTTTAATGAATCTCCTATAGAAGAATTTAGTCAGTCAATGAAAATGTTGAACATCAAAAGCTTATTTTAGTGTTTGTCAGCCCATTATTACTTCGATTTTAAAAGGATCAAGTTGAAGTTAGAGAATACAAATCTCAAAAATATTACTTGTTTTTGTAAGAAGATTTACTTTTTAAGATTGACATATAATTTTCCAATTCTTATGAGTTAAAACCAATCTCAATTGTTCCAAATGCTTCGCATAATCGGAATTAAAAATCAAAATCATCAAAATATATAACGAAAGAAATTTCCAATACATAGACAAAAGACATAAACAAACTATTCAAATAAACCATTAGAGTTTTAAATGTAGTTTTCAATTCATCATCTACTCTAATTCTTATCCAGTGGTAATCACTTTTTAAATCAACTATGGAGAAGTGATCCATAGTTTTCATATAACCTTGGGATAGAAAACTTGTATTTAAATGTAACTTTATTAAATGGACAAATATCAACACAAATTATCCAAAAATCATATTTCTTAGGTGTTAATAAAAAAAAGGGGCAATATAAGTACTTAAGCTTTCTTAAAAAACTCCATTCTTGAGAATATAATGTCTAAATTCACGAGATAAAGAAGAATAGACATCAATGTTGATTGTTTATAAAAGAAGTGCAGAACACGCAATACAAACTGAGCAATAAGGATTTAAAAAAAAAAATAGCCCAGAAATTGAGCCATTTCTAAGTCCAGTATAATATACTCGAGCAAAATTGGCAGCACTTTAAAGTGATAAGGTCTTATTTCCTTTTTAAAAATGTACAGTAAATCGTATGGAATAAAAGAATGAATCCCTCTCAACTCTCTTATTACTCAAACCTATCTCCCTGGAACAAAAAAAAAAGGGTAAGTGCAACGAAAATAAAATTGAAAGAAATTGCAATGTTACTGTGCTGCAGAGGATGCAGCCGAAGAATGGGGAAGAAATCAAATTCGCTTACCATGATCCCTCCACTGGAGTTTTCAGGAAGTAATGACATCACAAGGTGGAGAGCAGGTTAGATCCGCCATCCGGACCAGATCTTGAGGAGGAAGTAGCAAAGGAAGCAAAAGAAGATGATAAGGAAAAGGTAATCCACCATCTCAAAAAACCACGTCGAACCATGTCTCCGGCTAGGGTTCCGGCGGTCGCTCCTTCTCTTCTCCTCCTTTCCATCCATATTCAGTTAGGGCTCCCGCGCGCGCTTGATTCTTCTTCTTTGAAAGGTTATTTTGTAATATACATATATTCCACATTGTCTTATACCTCAATGTGGCCTTTTTAGGCCAAATATTTATTAGCAAGTTAATTAGCTATAATTGAGCCATTGGCTCACTAAGGCTTCGTTTGGAATAACTTTCTTACTGTTTTCTAAAGCTGCTTTATATAAAGTAGTAAGAAAACTATTCCAAACGAAGCCTTAAGTTATTCATCATTTTTTAGTGATAAGAAGCATATAAGTTTGAAATATATTAATGAGGTTATAAACTTATTACTATAACTTTTTGTTGTTGTTGGAGTTATTATTAATATGGTTAGGACTAGCTTTGGTCGTATCGATGTCCATTTGTATATCAATATCATAAAATATGGGTTTAGATAGTTTCTTCTTCGTTTTTTTTTGGATGTTAGGGTGAAATTTTTAATATAATTGTCAAAGATAATTTGTGGTTGACATACCATTCATTGTAGTAATGTTGATTTGAAACTTTGTATATCAATTACATCAATATAGAAATTTTTAAGTGATTGCCATTTTATCGCTCAAACTCAGTGAAAGTGAGTAGCATCTCACTCGAAGGAAATTATTGAATTATTCCTCATCCAAAACGGATCATTATGAGACACGCAACATACACTGGAATAGAGCAAAGATTATATAATAGTTTTAAAAAATATATAGTTTTTAAAGTTATCTCTTAGTTCAGAAAACCTTTGGGGACCAGTGCATCGACACTCTTAGAACCAATGGTGTTGATGAAACATATTGTTGCATTACATAGGTTTCGTTTGGAACAATTTTCTTTCCGTTTTCTAAAAAAGTTTTCTAATACAAAAAATTGTTGTACTAGAAAGCTATTTTAGAAGGCAATAAAATAATTATCCCAAATGAAGGCTTAATTAGGTGCAAGCAATTGTGTGAGAAATAGATGTTGGCTTGACTTATTTTGTGCAAACTAGCTGCGAACATCATAAATTTGTTGCAGCTCTTTGAAGTCCAATTTGTTCAAGCAAAATATATATATGGACTTTTTTTTTTATGTTTTGGGGCGAGCCCATGGATCAAATGGGCCTTCATGATCTGATTTTGGTGCAATTTAACAAATCAACCTATCTGTTTTTATTGCTTTACTATAAATGCTATGATTAATTAGATTTAAGGTTCGTTTGGGACGGCTTTCTTACTGCTTCTTAAACAGCTTTCTAGTACAAAACTTTTACAAAAATTAAAATTTTTGTACTAGAAAGCTGCTTTAAGAAGCAGTAAGAAAGCCGCCCCAAACAAGGCCTTAGGTTTTATTTGGGATAGCTTTCTTACTGATTTCTAAAATAGCTTTTTAGTACAAAAATTTCTTAAACTAAAAATCTTTGCATTAAAAAGCTAATTTAGAAAGTAGTAAGAAGCTATCCCAAGCAAAGACTTAGTATTTTATAAGAGATAAATTGTATTGATCAACTCAAAAACTATAAAAATATATTAATTAATAGGAAATAAAAAAGTTAGAGAAAGCTTAATTATCTATTATGATCGTGCATAATATTCAAAATTTTTATTAAATAAGTTCATAAAATTATAATATTTGATTACAATTTGAATACTACAATATCGCTCATTTTACAAAGTTAATATCAAATATTTTTATTTTATTTTATTAGGCAAACATTTGAGCCTGAGTCTGCCTATAATATATATATATATATATATATATATATATATTTTACAGCCAACAGCTACCGCCACTCAATAAGATTAGCATAGCCCCTTCGAAGGCATCCGATAAAATTAGAACGATATAGCGAAAAATAGCTTGGCCATTACGCAAAAATGACATAAAGAACAAATTAATTTGACATGACAAATAAATTCATGCTAAATGAAGCATTTATGTTATTTATTCATAAAAGTTTAACACACTTTACTAGAAGTTAAAAGTTTTAATAGAAATAAATAATTTAAGTTCCATAAATGCCCTCAACTAAAGCTTCAATTTACAAAAGACATTTTCATGACGCCTTCTTTATTATATTAGCTAAAAAAATGCCATTGGTTAGTGAGAGTAAAACATTCTAATTGCTTTCTTATCCAAACATATTAATTTTCCCTATTATTGTCGTATATTTATTATGATAAATAATTATTTAATTATCTTATTTTTTATATATATTAAAAAAATAATTTTAAAAAAAGGCCACTTAAGCGGCCATCCTTGTCTGATGTTATAGTGGATGGCTCTGCACAAATTCTTTTTCTGCTCATAAAGAGAATGGTCCATAATGCTATTTAGGTATAATGGATCTAATTGTGATCTCTGTGTTAATATTATTGGAAGAGGGTCACCATCCTTACACTTACTCAAAGGAACACATCACGTGGCAATGAATTAAAGGAGGTTTGTTATGGGGTCTTGTCAATATTGAAATTTCAATTACTTTCCTTTTTTACTACATTAATCCATAATACTTTGTTATTATTAACTAATTTTTGCGGGGTTTGATTTAGATTTTGGCTTCGTTTGAGACGGCTTTCTTCTGCTTCTGAAAGCAACTTTCTAGTACAAAAATTTTATTTTTTATACTAAAAAGCTGCTTTAAGTAGC